>OW026523.1:22089214-22689214 GCA_932274085.1 Protocalliphora azurea
TTCACTGAAAAATCAAACTCAATGTAAAAAAGGCTTTTGGAGTTTAATGTTAATAAAAAATTTAAAATGAATAGGAAAATTAAAAAGAAGAAAAATATCAATAAAAAGCAGATTAATATGAATTATATAAATAAAAAAGATATTAGAATTTTTTTTAGTAATTTTATTTATTGAATCTTCACAAAAGTTAAATGAACTAACAATAATTAATCAAATCTTAAATCTAAATCTTAATATCTATTTAGTCCAATCAACGTCAGACTAAAAGCGATTTTAATGAATATGGTTTGACTTCGGCTAAGTTCTGCGGTGTTTCAGTCGGATGTATCGATTACTTCTTAGTATGTTTCGTGCTAGTGGGTTAGGATGTATTTCCAAACTTTTCAAGTATGCTCCTGCATGTTCTTTTATAACATCTTTTACCAAAAGAACGTTTAGATCCTTATGTATGTCAGTATTTCTTACATACCAAGCGGCTGCGGTGATAGTTGGCAATATTTTGTTTTGGCGTCACCTACTTTCCTTCAATTAAACACCGCTTTTTAACGAATTTTCTACTCTTTTTTTGTTGAGTGTATATGAAATATAAATCCCATGATTTGAAATTATAAAATCCCGAATCATGACATTTGAAAATCCAGTTTCGTTTGTCAATCCCTAGTTCATACACATGGAGTTTAAAAAACTTCAAAATGACAATACAAAACAACTTAAAAGTATCATATCGTCGGTGCACTGATGAAGTCCTATGATTTTTTTTTTACTTTTTGTCAAAAGAAATTAAAAAAATCTACACAAATGATTTTGTGTATAAGAAAATTTTATTATTATTTCTTTTGTTTTTTTCTTAAAAAAGTCCCATGTGTACTAAAAAAGAAAAAGAGTTTTTATTTTCTCTACACATACATAGAAAACGCTTTGGTGGGTGAACGTATGACTAACAATGGTACAAGATATGATAATAAAAAAAATTCAAAACATTACACATAGGACTCTTTGACAGAGCACCGACGATATTTTATATCTGTTTTATAAATAAATTAATCACATTTTCATATAAGTTCAAAGGTTATTAAAAAAAAAAAAAAAAAAACTCGCAATTTTTTGGATGACGAATTATTTCGGGCGTAACGTATAATTTCACAGATATACTAGTATTGTAGACGTTTAGACATAGAAGTAATTAAATGTCTACTAATATGTGTTTTTCAACTTCATTTTAACAATAAGATTTAAATTATAATTACTAAATTTTCGTATAAATAGCCAAACAATTTCTGTAAAAAGCATCAGTTTTCAATAAACAATTAAACAATTTCAGTTTATTTAACAATTTGTAAAAAACATTAAAAAAATGGCAAAAATTTTGGTAACTTTGGCGTTTTGCTGTGTTTTTGGTGCTGTTTTAGTTAAAGGATTTGATAAACAGGAAGCTATTGCTGCATTTATGTCTAAAATGGATGATTGCAAAGACGAAGTTGGAGCCAAGGATAGTATGTTTAAAAAATATATAGTATATATTTATATATATATGGGGAATTCTCTTTTTACGTTTACCTTTAAGAAACCGTCCTTAAACCTCAAATGTTTTTTTTTTAGATTTTTTAAATTAACTTTTAATGCAATTGCGTTAACATCACCACGTGGAGTAAAATAAAAAATTCAGGATCTGAAATGGTTCCATGTGGTACCGGCAAACACTCAAAGTAAAAAAATTAAAAAAAAAGTTATTGAAAATAACAAGTTTTTTTTTTTTTATTCCTGTAATCGCGAATTTTAGCACATGTGTTCAATTCCTCTAATGTAAACTACAAACACTTGTAGAAATAGGCCAACTTGTGTTCACTCAATGTGTCGTTGACTAATGTTAAATTATATTGTGGACAAGTGGTGACACCAAAATTTTCGAAATTTAAATTTTTTGTAGTTTTTCGATAAGAAAATTTGCGCTGTTTCGAGTATTGTAAAATAAAGAATGGAGGTATATTGCTCTTGTAATTATAAATCGTTTGAGATACATCTCCTTAATGTACCCTCAATAGTAGCGTGGGAGTTCCCAAACTTGGGGGAAAAAACGTATATGTCTCTAAGAAGTGCTTTTTTTGCGAGGCACATTCACAGCGCAATTTCAGTGAAACTAAAGTATGTTATGCAAAAACGTTATAACTCTTTAAAATCAACCTAAAATTTGCATACTTTATATTAGCATTTTTTACATTTTATGTGAAATTATATTAATAATAATTACATCTATTCTATTTTAGTTAACAAAAAAATTGCATAAAATATATTTTTGACCTGAGATCGCGGTGTCTTTATTATTTCATAAATCGTCGAAGTACACCCAAGGCGCTAATTGAAGTCGGTGAAAATGATTACCAGTCTGCAGCTGTTATTAAAGCTTATATCGGAAACAAGTGGCACTCAAAAATAATTATGCATTTGAATTTAATTTTTGGATGCGTATTTTTGCTATTGAAAAATTATTTTATGGTTATATAACTAATATCTGCAACTTTTTATTTATTAACATCATTTAAAGATTGTTTGTGGTTAGATGTGAAAAATACATCAGCGAATTAAACGCAATTAAAAACAAGTTAGAGCGCTATATTCGACTGCACCGAATCTTTTATATCCTTCACCACCTTACCGACAAATAATAAAATTTACGCCTTAAAGTATGCTTTCATATTTTTTCCAAACTACAAAAACGTAAACACAAAATTAAATTATCATATCAAGCGTTGCTTTCTTAAGAAAAAAAAACAACAACAACACTGAAAGCTTCTGATGACTACTAAATTTATATACATATGTTTGTATGTAGATACATACTTATACAAAAATCAACAACACTGAGTCATTGTGATGCTTCTATTTCCAAACAAAAAACATCCAAACATACATAAAAAATAATTGTGTATATGTATATACAATAAACAACTACAACTTGTTTATACAAAAAACAAAAAAACTGAAAGTCATTGAAATGATTTTTATATATGTTTGTGTGTGTAAATTTTTAATACTATTTTCAGATTATTGCCTATAACTCGTTTGTTTATGCACCGATATGGTTAATTCAAAAAACCGAAATTTTATAAAAATATTTACAACAGATTTGTATAAAAACGAATTCTGAAGCTTATATAGAAGCTTCACAAAGTCCAAAAATGCGTTTTGACCAATATCTCAGTTACTAACGAATCAATTTTTTTTCATTTCTTCCGCAAAAACATTCCAATAAAAAAGATTTCGAATTTTCTGTGTAAAAACTTAGTCGCTAACTTATATAGGGGCTTAGAAAAGTCGAAAGCAAATACGTTTTTTAGAGGCATTTTCGATAACTCGGCCATTAATGGATCGATTTTGTTGATTTTTAATAGTGTCATTCTAAGAAATATTCCCTATAATTTGATGTATAAAACATATATATCCGATAACTGGGGTTTTCTAAAAACTGATTTCAACAGAAAGAACGACAGTCGAACATTGTTATATTGACTTCCCTATCAATATGGATCCAGAAAATATATACATTTTAGGATCTTAGATGAATATTGTAGTAATTACAAACGGAATGACAAACCTATATATACCCTTATATATATATATATATATATATATATATATATATATATATATATATATATTAGCAAATTAAATACATTTTTTTTTTTTATTTTTAAAATTTCAGCTGATGTTGAGGAATTAGTGGGTAAAAAACCAGCATCCTCCATGGAAGGCAAATGTTTACGTTCATGCCTCATGAAGAAGTACGAAGTGGTATGCAATTGATTATTTGTGAAACATTTTTGTGAAACATTTTTTATTTTTCAACCCTTATTTGTTACTTTCAGATGGATAATAATGGAAAATTTGTCAAAGAAGTTGCATTATCCCATGCTGAAAAATTTACAGACGGCGCTGAAGATAAAATGAAAATAGCTCATGAAATAATTGATGCTTGCAGTGCAATTGATGTGTCGGGTGATCATTGTGAAGCTGCTGAACAGTATGGAAAATGTTTTAAGGATGAATCAATAGCTCATGGTCTTAAAGAAAAATTAAATTTTTAAAATTTAAAGCGATGAATGAAACTTAAAATGAGCATGGAGATGATTGTTATTGGCTTCAAATAAAAATTTTAATTTTAAGAATATAAAGTAAAATGTTTGTAGAAATACATATGTATGTTTAATGGAAATATATTTACACATATCTATATAAAGATTAAAGATTTTGTTCAAACTTCTATTTATGATTGTGAGCAAATATGCAATTGCATGTTTTTTTCCTATGCGATCAATGAAGTAATCTATATATAAAATATTTATCTGTTTCAGAACAAATCAAACAATATTTTGGCTTCCTATAATATTCGCATTCTTATAATTGCCTTTTTTATTTCTCTACTAATTGATCATATCAGGATACCACATAAGTCCTTTAAAAATCGCTGAGTAACATGACTTGTACCAAAAAAACTTGAATCTTTTTGCAAAAGATCGGAAATTATATATGCTAAAGGATAAGCTTAATTTAGAATACATATTTTTAAATTTTTTTTCGGTATTTAGAAAGAAACCAAACAAAAGGCCCAATTTGGGGTTTTTGGAGAAAATACAAATTTTTTAATTGTAATAACATATTTGTTTATAAAGATATCTTAATGAAATTTGCAGGAAATGTGGATCTTATTAATATAAATAAAAGCGAGTTAACCAAATTTCAATCAGGGGTAGGGTTTTCCTGAATTCCCAAATAAACTAATCAAAATTCTTAAAAATGGGATTTTTTACATTTTTGGCTATAAAATCCACATTTTTCCGAAGTCCCGTAGATTTTGATTTAAAACTTTTAACCACATATTGAGGATTCTTAAAATATATTCCTCTTGTCAATTCTTGCTTTAGGATTTGAGAAAAAATGGTCTAAAGTCAAAACTTTCATATAAAATGGGTCGAATTCGGGAGGGTGTGTACCATGACCAATTGAGTTATTGGGCTTGTTTTTTATCTTAATCATCTCCGTGAAGTGGCCTTTCAGAAAAGTGTAAAATTATTATATGTTGCTAAAGAAAATTTTATTTTAGATAAAAAAGAGTGTAGATACTTTTTCGGCTAAAAAACAAAAAAAAGTCGCCTTTTTTTTACTCGGTAAAGATATCGACTTCAATTTTTTTATTCAATAGATAATTTTGTTCTTTAACTAGATAGGCAAAAAACTAATAAAATCGGTCGGAAATACTAGGATATATATGAAAAAACTGGACCAAGAACATACAAAATTATGGTGCTTAAAAATTCAAACGCAAACAACTTGAAAACTATAAGAGATAAATAGGACATGTAAGCATGTTTCTTATAGGTCTTATCAGGGCCTTCAACAATATATATAATAAAATATTTGAAATCAGACGAGAAATAAAAATTTGGCAAGCGATTAAAAATTTTTTGTGTCAGAGGTACCTAACTTTGAGCCTCCTTAGCTCCGCCCCTGAGGGGTTTGTTGTACCCCCCTTCCAAACTTAACATTATACACTTCTCTGCTATACCTGTACCAAATTTCATGAAAATCCAACCAGCCTATCAGAAGTTACAGATTTATTTCCAAAAATTTCGATTCTGCCGCATTGTGCACTGTGTAGGTTTCTATCCCCCAAGTACTAACCGGCCATTCCTAAATCTATCCTTTAGTCCTCTCTGCCCCCTAAACGTGCCAAAAAGGCTTTGTAGTTAAAATAAAAAAAATATTTGTTCAAAAAATACTTAGATCTCAAAAAAGAGAATGCGATTGAATTTGTTTTTCTATATTTTTATTAGTTTAGGAGATTTTTAGAGCAACGAAAAGGTAACAGCAAACGGATATTACCTCTTTTTGGCCCGTTAAAATTTGAAAAGTGTAGGGTATAATAATACGGATACATTTATTATATACCAAAAAATCATATCAATATCAACTGTATTTAGTAAAATATATTTAGTAAATTTAATATACTTCTTGACAAAAATTTAAAATAAAAATATTTTTTTTTTTTTTTTAAAGTTACAACTTTAAAAATACATAATAAATATTGTATGTATTTTTCCCATAACATATGATATGTTTACCAGTAAATACGAAAAAATGTCTTCAATTTCTGAGCTTTTATTTTCGTATTTCTGTCGTTCTAATTTGGGTAAATGTGACACTGTGCGGCATGGAGGAATAAAAGCTCAACAATTTACTATTTCTAGCAAAGTATCGTGGATGAAAAATTGACTAATTATGCTTTTGCATTTTAAAATTGCAGGTAATATTTTTACTAAAATTTTTAATAAAAATATTAAAATATACTGACAAAAATGGTAAAATTATGGTTAAAAAGTACATTTTATTTTAAGTAATAAGAACAATATGTAAGAAATTTGTTTTTAAAGCTTTTATAAATTGAAATAAATTAAATATTTCTATATAGCACTTTCTTCTTATTAAAAATAAAATTTCGCCACCGAAAAAAAATTACTTTTGTTTATAAACAAAAGAATACATGCAAACGTAAAAAATTGACATTTCAGTCTTATGCTAAAAAATGAAGCAAAAAATCAGTTGAGCTTACAATGACACCTTGTTCTGATTACGCCATGGTTGGTACAATATAAAATAAGCTATTTTCCATCCCTGGTTTTTAAGTTTACTTTTCAGACGGCTAGTTATAGTTTTATAATTGGAACAGATGTCTATTCTCGAATTTACCAATTTTTAAAGAATCGATTTTTCGACTTTTTTTCAATTTTATATAATCGACTTTTCCCACTATTTTCGACTGTTTAAGGTTTAATACGATATATTCGAGATTTTTCACCTCCTTTGACAATTTTTTTTATTTGTCCTAAAAAATATAAAATATGTATATATAACACAATCAAATATATTGATTAACAGACAATCTATGCAAGGAAAGTGCTAGTTACACACAAAGATACGTTTTTGCATAATCCTTTTAAAGAAAAATTTTCCGACTTTTCGACTATTTTTGACTTCCCACTATTTTCGACTTTTCCCGACTTTTGTTCAATTTTATACGATATTTTCTAAATTGTTCACCAATTTTGACTATTTTCTATTATTTGCCTTAAAAGAACTTTACGTAGTGTCTACATTAGGCAAATTTTTATCAAAACAAACGTCAAAATCAATGCGAACATATCCAAGGTAAAATTAGTTAAACAGCTGATTATTATTTTGGTTGTAACAATTGTCAAACTTCATATATAAAAACAATATTGTTGTTTTTGTGCAACTGTTGCCACGTTCCACAAATTCGCTTTAAGTTTGACGTTTGTCTTGATAAAAAAATCTCTAATGTAGACACTATGTTAAGAAAATATGAAATATATACAACACAATGATATATAATGATTTACTAACAGGCAATGTATGCAATGATAGTGTTGGTTACACACGAAAATATATTTTTTCGATACTATTTCCAACAGTTAGATGATATAGTTTAAATAAGAACTGCTAATAAATTATTCCTTTTAAATAAAGTAATTTTTTTACTATTTTCGATTTTTCTGACTATTTTCGACTTTTTCCGAATATTTTCGGCTTTTTCAAAATCTTTTAACAAGAAAGTCGACTATACAATTTCTAACTAAAAAATCGATATAGACTTTCGCCTTTTTTCAACAAAAGTCTATAGTTCGATTATTCGATAGTCGATTGATGACGTTTTTAAACCGCCGACGAAAATTTCTACAAAACCGGACGCCGCCGTTAAAATTATTCGGCTCAGGTCTCTGTGTGTGTGCGGCGTGTTAGTAGTGTGAATTTTCCAGAGATTTCATAAAATAAAAATTTGTTTTATTTGATCATTAATAATTTCTAAATAACATGGATGATGAAGCCGAAACCTATAAACTGTGGCGCATTCGTAAAACTATTATGCAGCTGAGTCACGATCGAGGATATTTGGTCACACAAGATGAATTGGATCAAACATTGGAACAATTCAAGGAAATGTTTGGCGACAAACCTAGTGAAAAAAGACCAGCCCGTTCAGATCTTATTGTTCTAGTTGCCCATAATGATGATCCAACAGACCAAATGTTCGTTTTCTTTCCTGACGAGCCAAAGATTGGTATAAAGACAATCAAGACTTATTGTACCCGTATGCAAGAAGAAAATATTCATCGGGCAATTGTAGTGGTACAAGCAGGTATGACTCCTTCGGCCAAGCAATCTTTAGTTGATATGGCACCTAAATATATTTTAGAACAGTTTTTGGAATCGGAATTGCTGATTAACATAACTGAGCATGAATTGGTACCCGAACATGTTGTCATGACTCCGGAAGAAAAGCAAGAATTATTGGCACGTTATAAACTCAAAGAAAACATGTTGATGAGAATTCAAGCTGGTGATCCAGTAGCTAGATATTTTGGTCTGAAACGAGGACAAGTTGTAAAAATTATCCGTTCATCAGAAACAGCTGGTCGTTATATTTCATACCGCTTAGTTTGCTGAAGTGATTTGTGGCAACAAAGGTTTAATTTTAAGTTTTACATTATAAAATAGATTTAAAAATATTAATAAATTTTGTCTAATGAAATATGTTTAAATTGATCTTTTAGTTGATAATAAAATCTATTGAGAACAAAGAAGATCCGGTGATCTACAAATATTTCTAAAGTACTATTAGGGAACAGTCCAAAAACAGTACTCTTTATTAACTACTGCTTAACTACATAAATATTTCTGAACTTTTGACAAAACATCTTAAGTTGAGATAAGACAAATTTCAGATTATTTAGTCATTCGTTTTGGAGATATAAGCTGTGTTTTGTTGCTAATGTTCATAGGCAATTTGATAAAAATTTAAATCTAGGTGTAAACGTGTAGAATTATACATCCTGAGTTTAACGTCGATAAAAGTGCTGCCAATTTATGAAAAAAACACAATTATGTAAATTTGAATGTTAATAAATTAAAAAAATATATAACAATACAAATATTTTAGTTCTACAACTAGTTCCAGAATGCATGAAAATAGCCTGTACTCGTTTTAGTGTGGCGTTACGACCAATGATTTTTGTTCGAAATTGTTACCACCAGATCTAGTTCTATGGAAGTGTTATATAGCTAGTACCTATTCTATGGAACTAAAACTAGTTCTTTAATCAATGATATTTGTTCGAAATTGTCCCAATCTGAACTATTCCTATAGAAGCGTTAGGGAACGTTTCAAGAAACAGTTAATAAAATCAACATATTTTTATTTATCATTCTAATGAACCATTTCCTAAAGATCTCTTTTTAAATGAACAAACATTTTTTAATTCTGTTTTTAAATTTTTCGATTTCTTTGAAGTTTTTAAAAAATTCAAACAAAAACAATTTGAGAAATGTTGTAGATGTAATACAGAACAAGTTCTAAAACACTGGTTATTTAAAACATTATTTAAAACCAATTTAGTTCTAAAGAATCTGAAGTGGTTCTGAATACACCAGTTCTAGAACTAATGATTTTAGCACAAATTCTGAGATTTTTCCTAGGTAGTTTTCTTCAAAATTATTTGTGCAATTTTGTTTTTATTAAGTGATAACAAGTCAGGTGAGTATTGTTTTTAAAATTTAAGTTAGGTTGTTTTGTCTAAAGTCCATTGATACACAAACATATCGTTGGCTAAATATAGAAAAGGCATGTCTCGATTTTTTTTTTTTTTTTTTAATTAAAAATATTAAGTGATCTATGATGGTGAATATCAAATTTATATTCGCTAAAAAACCGCACTAATCCTTCGGAATTTCTTTAAATGCGTGTAATAGATCTTATAAGCATAATTGATGAAACAAAAAATAATTTCGTAATTCGAGATAAGCCTTTTCTATATGAAAATATCGATATATTTCGATCAAGAACATTTCACATGCAGCAAACACAATCAAAGGATTAGTTAATAACGACTCTAAATTGCGAATAAAATAGAATTAAAAAGTGTACTTTTTTTCCTTAAATTAACAATGAACCTTTTACTTTGTTTAATAGTTATTAAATTTTCATCGTTAAATATATTCTAAAGGGTAATTTTGTTAGTATTTCAAAATTTTATTGGAAAAGGTTTTCTTTATGTTAATATTTGTTTACCTAGTGCTTCCAATAAAGTATGTACAATTTTGTAAAGATGGATATACTTACTCATTGATTTTTAAATACGCTTTTTTGTTTTTGTTTAAACAATTATTGCAATTATTTATAAATTTATTAAAATAAACCCAATATTCCTTTCAACTCTTCATTTTAAATTCACTTATGGTCTGACCACAGAAATAATTTTCACTTCTGGATATTAACCATCGCTTGAAATTTGAATAAATACAAGTTTTAGTATAATACATATTATAAAACTAAAATTACGATCTATACCTACATTATAATTAAATAAATTTTTAATTTATTTCATTTAAAGTTAAAACTCTTTTTTTCGGCTTTTCACCCATAACTGCTGCTACTGCAGCAACTGTTGTACCATGATCTTTTGTCATATGTCTATACAAACCGCGATAATGCGCATACGTTTTGCCACACAACTTACATACACTTTTCTTTTGACTATGCACTGTACGGTGTTGAAATAATAATTTCGAATTTGTAAATCCTTTGCCACAAATATTGCAAATTGAGTCTCTTATATTATTGTGTGCCTTCAAATGCCAGTTTAAAAGTTTTTGCTGTGTAAAGCCTTCACCACAAATATCACAAATGAATTCCTTTTCATATTCTGGGTGATTTTGAAAATGCAATTTGAGTTCTTTCTTACATGGGAAACCTTTGTCGCAGTATTTACATACAAAGGGGAAATCTTGCGTATGACGTCGTAAATGTATAACATAGCCGGGTTTTTGAGTGAATTCATATTTACAAACAGCGCATTTAAATGGTTTTGAACCGTCATGCCTGGCTGTGTGTATACGGAATGTGTAGACGTGTGAGAGAACTTTCGGGCAAAATTGACATTTGAACGGACCCAAGTGTTGTAAAAGAAATTCAATGTGTTCGTAAAATTTACACGATGATTTGTAATCTCCAAGTGGTTTATTAGCTGTAAATTCGATAATATTTTCTTTTTCTTTTTTCACGAGCTTATGGATAAATTCGATTTTTTCTTCTACTTCGGCTAAAGTATAGTTCAATTGCAATTTCTCATTTACTTCAGTAAGTATGGTCTTTAGAGTTTCCTGACGACGCTGATCAGAGTTGTAGTAAATATCTTGTTCATCCCATAAACAGGGATGTTTTTTGTAAATACCGATTAGTGTTATGATCTGTTCATCTTTTAATTCCGTTTTAACCAACATTTGCTCCTCTTCTAGCTACAATAAAATTAAAACAATTTATATTTTATATACAATAAAGTAAAATATTCTTTATATTACCTCTTGTATAAAACTTAATGTGGGTTTTAAAAATTCTAATTGGTCATAGAACCATAAGGGCTTATAGTCTTTATTTTTTATATAATTCATACGTATACGAACTTCTCGTATATAACGAACTCTCATGTACTTTATACATTTTTCCACATCTTTTGTGGTCATTTGAATATGCGCCTTCTCCAATTCATCGCATATAACTTTTAAACATTCTTCACGTTTTTTTCGACATCGATTTACCAGTTTTGGCGGTCGCGTTGCATCCCACAGTTCCGGCTGTTTCTGGTAAGATTTTATGAATAATGTAACTTTAACTTTTTTTTTCATAAACTCATCGATGTCCAGACCATAGTCCATTTTAACTTTGGATTTTTTAATAGGCTGCTTTTTAACCTCATCCAAAAATTCTTCTGTTTCGTTCTCACTTTCTTCGTCATCTCTTATATATTCATCATCATAGTCATCATCGCTTTCGTCGATCTTAGTTATTTTTAATAGTTTCTCATTCTTATCCTCTAGGTCACCTATATCCAGTTCGTCTTCATCGCTGTATACATTCGAATTTACAAACTAAAAATAAAAGTTATATTGTCATATTATTATTATTGTCAGTATTTGTTCAGTTCTTTAATTATTTGCAAGATCTTTTAATATCAAACTAGTCAATATGTTAAGGAATTACTCGAATGCTGTTTTTAAGGCCCTAAAATGAACTTTGTATATTCTAAATGAACCTTGTATATTCTAATTATTTTCTATGTTATGACTAACTTTTTTAAATAAAAATATAACATTTAATTTAAATATCAACAGCTAACTAAAAAAATCAACAAAATATTACCTCAATTTCTTTTGTCGTTCCATCTTTGCACGACATACTATCGATATCAACTGGCTCTTGTTTAATATCTTTCTCGGGTAGTTTTTTATTCTGAGATTTTCTTTTCGTTTCTTGAATATTTTGTTTTGTTTGTCTACTGCTTACTTCATCTTTTTCCTTTCCTTTAAACAACAATACCTCTGGTTCTTCTAAAGGATCCATAAGAAAATCCTAGAAAAAAGATACTTTAAGCTATTTGCAGTTCGCATAAAACATTTTACAAAAACATACCTTTTTATCCTCATCTTCGTCATTATATGTTTTATTATATTCACTTAGGACAATGTCATCCTCGCTATTGGAATCTTTGCTTTCTTCCTTGGTTTTAACATCTAGATAGGAGTTTTCATGTTCCTGTTCTATGTGTATCATAAATTTTTGAAATTGTAAACAAATTTCATTACATTGCAAGCACAACAAGGCATATTGTTTATCTCCAATTATTGGAGATTTTAATATTTCACCACATTTTTTATAGTTTGAATAAGTATTATAGTTTGTTAAACTTAATGCTGTCATTTTTAGTTATTTAAAATTTAAGATTTTTACAAAAAGATTTTGTAAAATTTTTTAATAAGAAAAACAAGAATTTGTTTTTTTTTTCCTTCTGTTTTATGGAGTGCGTTCAGTGTATTATACTTTTAAACTGTTATACAGCAATAGTTTTAGTGATGTTGATTTTGGACTGAAATGTTTTTAAAGGATATTTAAATTTAATAATTCGACTTAAATTAAATGTTCTGATTCAGCTCCAATTTCTCCTATCATCTATCCTATAGAACTTTTAATTCTGAAAATATTAATTTAAACATTTTTGAGTGCAAGCGAATAGCTTCGAAGTTATAGATCTTTGAAAAACGTTTTTCCCTAAGAAAGTCATTTACAAAAATTTGTTGTTATTAAAAAATACTCATTGAACTCCCAACTCACTTAAAATAATAAATATTACTTATCTGTTTATCCGATTACAAATATTTAGCTATCAATTGAAAGCTCTTGAGTGCGCATTTATAAGAAGAAAATTAATTTCTTTATGAAAGTTCCATTAATGTATATTTTTTTTCTTTATAATTTTTTTATAGCCGGCCGGGTCGGGAGGGAGGGATTTAACTCTGTGGTATGTCCAAAAGCGCCTTCGCTTACATAATTTTTATTTTTACCCACAACAACAAATTTTTTAATATGAGTTTCTTAGGATAATCAATTTAAGCCTCAGATTAACAGTACATAAAGAAAATATTTACTAATTTAACTAAGTTATTGAGCTTAAAAGATCCGAATTCTCTTTGGAATTATTTAAATAATCGATATGCATCTTCCTAGGATTATTAAGAAAGTTTAATTTCGCTCAGTGTATTATATAAAAACAATGTTCATCTTATCATTTGAATGCCATTTCATAATAAGAAGAATAGTCAAACAATTCCATTTAAACCACTAAACATACTCCAAAATTTTATAGTATTTTAGATTACATTTTATTAGCAGAAGTGTATATTTGCCTTCGAAGGAAGAAATATTTGGAAAAAATGGGAACGCAAATAGAAACTATTCAAGATTACACAGACTACATAAAATGTGGTGAAATCTTGAAATCCCCATTTCAAAACTATCAACATTCAATTATCTTAAAATGTTTTCAATGCAAAGAAGTTCATTTTCTCCTGGAATCCTTTATTACACATATCCAAGAGCATGTTAAAGATGTTTTATCTCTGGACACCAAAACTCAATATGAAAATGTACATGAAGATGAAATAGAAAGTGAAGGAGTTGGTATTGATAATCTTGCAATCAAATTGGAAGAATTTGTAAGTAAATTAAACATTCTGACAACAATAAAATAAAAACTAAAATTGATATTTAATTTGTTGTGATGATTATTACAATAGTAATAGTATCGATCAACACAATTTTTTGTAACTACGTTCATTGGTAAATGTTAAAAAACATATCCTAAAATTTTTTAAGCAATAATACAATTCTAATACGAATTTCCAGAAACAGAAGAATACTAAAAAAACTATTTAAAATTACATTTTAAGAGAATGAATTCAAAAAATAATAAATTAATATTACCTTTTTTAATATTCTATATTTTGGATCCTCAGCCGACTATACTCATCTGATACCGATGGTGTTTTTATGTCTTTCTGTTATTTACTAATGACTATTTCTTTTAGGATGATCCATTATTTCCTGTCAAATGTGAAATGGATGAAGAAAAGGCAAATGAAAAGGATGAAAAAAGTTCCATCGATTTAGAAACTTGTATTAAAGATTACAATATAGAAAATCCAGATGAATTCGAAGATGTATTAGACAGCCCAGATGAATTTCAACCCGATGACTCCGAATCTGATGAAGAATATGTAAATTGATTAGCAAAGTAGTCATTAATAATTTAATAATATGAAGAAAATGTTTCAGGTAATTAAAGAACCAAGAAATAAAAGAAAGAAAAATAGCTCAGATGAATTAAAGGCCGCTGACTCTGATACAGATGAAGATGGGGTAGTAAAAAAAAAAACTTATTTATATAGTATTATTTTAATAATATTCAAAACTCGTTTTAGTCGATAAAAGAGTCGCAAAATAAAAGAAGCATAAAGCTATCGCCAATTGTTGATGACTTCATGAAATCAAAAGCGAATGTATTAACACTAATAGAACTTTACAAAGAACAACCAAATTTATGGAACAAATACTCTCCATTTTTTCGGTTGAAAGACAAAAGAAAACAATATTTTGAGGAAATTACGCAAGATCTTAATAAAAAATGTTCGTTAGAACTAACTTGGAATGAAACTGCTGAAATAATCGCCTATATTTGTTCAAAGCATCGAGATGATTTTAAGAGGATGCATTACACAAAGAAAAAAACCAAGAAAAGTTATAAAAAGCAAGGAAAATATGAAAGAAAATCAGAGAAGAAAGTTAAGTGTTGTTGGTTTTATGAAAATTTGCATTTCTTAAGATCAAAAGCAATGATTCGATTGGAAAGTTTGGATTCAAATTTACCAGATTTGACATCTGAACAAATTATAAAAATATTAGAAATATATCAAGGTTATCCTCATCTCTGGAATACGTATCTTATAGAAAATATTTGCTCAAATAAACGTAGTGAGGCTATCGACGAGATGTTAAAGGCTTTAGAAACTAATTTGAATATCAAAATTGATGCAAATGCCCTGGAGCAATATATACATACGATTCATGACTACTTTTCGAGAGAAAAAAGAAAAAAATTGGGAATTTCCACTGCAGAGGATTTGCAAAATTGTGCAAAAAGCAATTCGCAGAAATTCTCTGAGCATATGACTTTTTTAGAAGATCACGAGGGGCCCTTTAATTGTTCTGAATGTAATGGTATATATTCAAAGCCATTATGTTTTAGAATTCATAAATCAAAACATGATGCTTCGGTAGCTCTAAAATGCTCTCAGTGTGATCAAGAATTCAAAACTGTTTCTTCTTACACTACACATGCCAAACGTCATTTAGAAGATCTTCAATTTACTTGTAAAGTATGTAATATGAAGTTATTAAGGCATTCCGATCTCAAAATACATTTGCTAACGCATACAGATGCCAGACCGTATTGCTGCGAAATATGTGGTGCATCCTATCGCCAGTCCAATAGTTTTAGAAAACACCAAAGGCAACATGAAAAACGTTTTTCTCATACATGTCATATTTGTTCCAAAGGTTATTACACAAAATATCGTTATGTCGATCATATGAATTCACATATGAATATACGTTCACACATTTGTAACATATGCGGCAAAGGATTTATTACCAGTAGAGCATTAAAAACTCATTCTGTCACTCATGAAGATGCTAGAAATCATGCATGCAAACTATGTGGTAAAACATTTAAGCTTAAAATTGGTGTATTGCAGCATATGCGAACACATGGCAGCAAAGTGGAAACAGAGAAAAGTAGTTTAATCTTATAAAAAAATATTAATATTATATTTTAAATACATACATATATGCAATACTTTATTTATTAAGAGAAAAATTCATGGCTTGATATTTACTTTGTAGTTGAGACGGAATAAGGTTTGTAAAACGTTTCTAGCTAGTACTTTTCTAATAGACATCAGTGTTTATTTTTTTAAAAACACACTAGATTAAATAAAAAACATAAACAAATGTTGTAATGGAGCTTTTAAAAAATGTCTCAAAATTTCAAAATACATAAATCTTTACTATTAGATAAATGGTAAAGGAAATAAAATGTGAAAAGTTTTCCAAACGTATTAAGGACTCCTAGATAATTTATAATTAAGTCCATAATTATTTAAATTCTGTTATAGATATTTTATTTATTTGCCTTAAATAGATCGGAACAAATTAAAATTACCAGAACCATTAAAAATTAACTATTCTTTTAACGTCAATAAAGATTTTTCTGTGTTGCCGGGCTTTGGTTGGACTTAAAGATTTTCGCCTCTACGTATGTTGAGTTCCGGTTTCGTTGAATTTTTTAATTTCTTATTTAATTTTTTATATATGAAGTTTTTGAAGTTTTATGTATTAAGTTGAATTTTTTAATTTCTTATTTAAGTTTTTATATATGAAGTTTGACAGTTTTAGTATACCATAGTTCATAAAAAATAAAATAATCAGCTGGACGGAGAGTATACCTATTCCGTGTGCTCTGATATTAGGCTTAGATGCTAACTGGGTCTTTCGACCCATGTGCAATTAGTAGCCTAGTGTCTACATTAGGCAAATTTTTATCAAAACAAACATCAAAATCAGTGCGAATATATACAAGGTAGCCTTAGTTAAACCAGCTGATTATTATTTTGATTGTTACAAATATCTTGTCTTGATAAAAAATTCCCTAATGTAGACGCTATGTAACCTAGTGTCTACATTAGGCAAATTTTTATCAAAACAAACGTCAAAATCAGTGTGAATATATACGTGGAAACCTTAGTTAAACAGCTGGTTATTATATTGGTTGTTACAGATGTCAAACTGCATATATAAAAAACAATAATAAATACGCCATATTGTTGTTTTTGTGTAACTGTTGCCACCTTCAACAAATTAGCTTTAAGTTTGGCGTTCGTCTTGATAAAAAATTGTCTAATGTAGACACTATGTAAGGTAGCGACAACTATACAACATCTACAACACCAAAAAAACTACATGTATTTTGTTTTTCATTGAAATCTCTTATTTCAAATTTAACGTAGTGTCTATGTCGCTATGGTAGCCACGTATAAGCTAAACTAATAATTCAATGTGAATGATTAATAAAGAAGAAAATCTAAACAATATATATTTTTCATTGAGCAACCCTTCACAATTTTTCTTGTAATTATTTGTTTTCGCATAAATTAAATGTTGCTAGCATAGAAGTGAAAATAAAAAGTTTTAAAAAACAATGGCAACTGAAATACTTAATATTCAGGATTATAGTGGCTATATTAAATGTGGAGAAATCCTTAAATCACCTTTGCCAACTTATCAATATCCATTTATTCTGAAATGTTATCAATGCGATACAATCAATTTTGTTTTGGAATCATTTATAATACACATTCAGGAGCATTGTAATTATGGCGAAGCATATAAAAAAAATATTGATATTAAAGTTCCAAACGAAGATGCTGGAGAAAATGAAAATGAGCCAATTGAAGATCCTATAGTGAAAATAGAGACCATTACTATGGATGTGGTAAGTAAAAAAATTGAGATTTTTTTTGTTAAGTTGTATGTATACTTATGTATGTACGTACTTTTATGCATATAAGTCACTATGTAGTGTTCATATCAACAAACATTTTGAATCAAGTCACAGTTTAAATTTCCATAATCAATAATTGGTTTCCTAAATAGTCGGACTTCGTCATCACATAGGATCGTTCTTTGTGAAGCGGTCGCTGCGGTATAATAATATTACAAGTGAAGTATTTATGACTATCATTTTCTTGGCTCAATTGACATGCAATAAAAACTTCTGTGAGGCAAGAAAGAGAAAACACTTCAAGTAGATCAGAATAGTCTACATAATAAGAATTTCCATTAACTTTTTGAAAAAGAGCTTATGAAAGTTGAACATCTTAATTTTACAAAAATATGTAATATTAGCTAAAAATGATCGTAGTTCAAATAACATAACTTTTTTATTTGTAAGCCTATTGTAATAAATTGAATACCGTTTTAAAGGTTATTAGCTGTACTTCTTCTGTGGGTAGATTTATTTTTCAAATAAAAAACAGGAAATAAATGAACATTATTTAAATTTTAGAATGTTAAAATAATTTTTTTTTATTACTATAAACAAATTTCAACAATCAATAACTGTTAAGTTCCACAGAGTTCGCCGAAAATTTTACCATTACATGTAACAGCAATATCTCGTCTATTAAATAATGAAATAAAATTCTGCTTCAATTTTTAAATCATAGTCATTCTTTTATGTTGTTAGTCATATTGGTACAGTGTGCAATCAGAAGATTTTCTGCTCTTTTTTTTAATTTCGTTGTTTTTAGGAATGAATTTTGCTTTTATATTTTAAAATATTTATACATGTAATATAAACATGTTTATTGGTCGGTATTTAAATACTTTCAAATATATAAAATAATAGCTGAATGCTCCTGCGTTGTGTGAAGCCTAAAATATTAATAAAAAAATCGAAGGAAACATAAAAATACAGCTTTGTACATTTATTTTTAAATTTCGATGTTTTACGTCGTAATAGTATTATGATATATTGAAATATTTAAGAAATTTATGATCATTAAACTACATTCCAGAAAGGTACATGTATGCGGTCAAGGAGAAATAGTGGACCGAATATCAATAGGCTTTCTACCTGAATCAGTATAATTATTTATGACAAATTTCATTAAGATATTCACAAAATTGCAACCTGTATTTTGTTCTAAATTTCACGCGTAGAGTTAGCCAGCTAGACGGATATTGTTAAATCGACTCAGAACAAAATTCTGGGAGTACAGTTATTTTTCTGTACATTGCAAACAGCACCACAAGTGGCGTAGGGTAAGACAATTTAAATTAAAAATTAAATAATTATGAAATCTAATTTTTACATGAAAATTAGGCATGGTAGAAACTATATACTCCTATTTTTTCTTAAAAATGTTAAAAGGGTCAAGTGCTTGGTGTATATCAATTTTAAATTCTTTATCATTAATTTTGATTTCTGTCCCTCTAGATTGGCCAAATATCACTGTGTGTTACGGTGGCTTTTTAACCCTCAGGGTCATTTAAATAAATATTTCATCCTTTGTATTTGCAGATATTTCATAAATATCTCGCTTTGACTTTTAAGATTTTTTTTTTTTTTTTTTTTTTTTTTTTTTTTTGATAAAGCAGTTTTTTCGATAATACATATTAACGTGAAATACACAAATTAACATTTTAATATCATAAGAACTTCTGAATATATTATTTTGAAATGTCACAAAAGCATTTTGACTATTTAATTGTATTTTAAAACTATTTTAGGATGACCCTCTTATAGTAGTTAAAGATGAATTTATTGAAGAAAATCCTCCACAGGAAGGCGAAACCTTTATTCATCCCAATGAAGATAATGAAAATGCTGAGGATTATTCATCAAACACAGAAGATAACTTTCAATCAGATGATGAGGATACGGAATATGAAGAAGTAAGTTTTAAATATTTGTATACATTTTTTAATTGCTTAGTTCCCGTACAAGTTTTATTTACTGAATTTACGCTAAAGAATTTTGAACTCAAAATTTGTTATATTTTGTTACTTATGAGCTCTTAGAATCTTTCTAAAATTGGGCCATGTAACCTAAAACAAAAAATATACGGTTTAAATAAAATAGTCTCATATAATCATTGATTAGTTAAAAGCTTTAAATATAGATAGACCACCATACTAAATGTGTATGACCATTTTTTTTGCACAATTTAAATAATCGCCTAAAATCTTACTACATTTGTCTTAAAAGTCTGTATTTCATATATATATCCATAAATTAGCCTCCCAATTTGCAATAGCCATGTGTGTTTTTTACATTTTCTGAGAACGATACAAAGAATTTATGTATTTTTTAAATGATCTCCTCTGTGACGGAAATCTCGCGATTGTCATTACACATGCAGTTTGAAAATCGACAAATTTATTTTAGCATGTACTGCAGTTCACGCATTTTACTTGTTCTGTTTCTCTCAACTTGATCAGCTGTTTCTATTAAATCGCTAAAGTATGAGAAAAGTAATAAGAAAGAAATGGATCAATTTTTAAATTTCACATTTTTACTTAAAATTTTTTGAAAATATTTTTTATATAAATGATAAGAAAACATATTAAATTTTATTTGTGATTTGAAACAGCCTAATTTATTGCGATTGTGAGCTGCATCACAGCTATTATGCGATTTGAAATCTTAAACGCCAATTTTATGCGATTCTCATCACATAACCGCTTGTTTTGGTTCGGACATAATTGTACAGACATAACTGAATGTGATTACAAAATGTATACGCTTTCGAAAAAATTCTAAATAAAAATACCTTGCTCGATTGTTCAGAATCTTATCCATTATAGATATTTAATCTGATAAAGCACAAAAAAAAATAAGTTTTTTATGCGCTTTTGTTTATACATTTTGATGATCACAATAATGTTGAATGCTGTACAAATTGCGGAGAAACATCTTGCTTTATTTATAGAAAGGTCAAAAACTTTGTCTTTTACTTATACCGACTATTTTGATGTTTTTAGTCACAATAGCTTTGTTCGTAGAGAAGTGTAAAAAATCAGTTCTGATGATTTTTTAAATGCCAGTAAAGAAGACAATACCGTTTTTCAAAATACTATAGCACAAGTTTTAACAGATTTCAAGAACGAATTATAGTCGTGCATTAAGCAAATGCAGTCTGATATAGTTACATGCAGTAGATTGATAAAAAATATGCATATAGATAGATAGAGAAGGTTGATATGATACACTCATTGTATCACAACTCCACCCAGAGACCAATGTCGGTCCATTGTGACTCCCTTCAATTTCACATGATAGAATAAAATAGAAAAAGAGAAAGGATCAAGAAAATAGTGAAAGGGGAAAAGACTAAATGGAAAAAGTTAATAGGGATATACCCCTAACGCCCCTTAGCCATCTTATTCCCATAACTAAGCCTATGAAGTATATAAGCTTCCTATTCCGAACGTCACATAGCCCATCGAGAAATTGTGTGCCTAACCATTTAATCCTACGATGCTGCAATCGCTCAATAGACTCGGTCTCGTCAACGTCCTCACACATTCTATAAAAATCAGAATTGCCAGCGTCCCATTTAGACCTCATCTTTCCTATCAAGCAGTGTCCCGTTATGACCCATATCATGATTCTTAAACTTTTCCTACTTAAACTCAGAATAGTACTTGTGTTTGTTCTGTCGAGTGCCGGCCATATCATCTTACAGTCCACTCTCTCTCTCTCACTCTACTCTCCCAAGCCGAATTGGTTCTAGCTGAGATCAATTCGTTGATCTTCCTAAGGAATAAATCCAGCGGGTGTTTCGTATTGGTCTCACTCTCCGAAACATCTTTCGCAGCGCCTTGCCATGCCAATTAATCGCCTAATTCATTGCCAGATATATTGCAATGGCCAGGTACCCAGCAGAGTCTCCCCACGTAATGTTTTAACAGCTCACTCTTGCAGGTTGCAACTAGCCTGGATTTTACCAGATGCGTATTCAAGGCCTTCAGAACCGCCTGACTGTCCACATAGTGAGTAACCTCAGAACTCCTCGCAATGTACAATCTTACTAATTCCGCAGCCTTTAAAATTCCTAGAATATCAGCTTGAAAAATGCTACATTCATCAGGAAGTCTAAATGAGTCTTTTATATCCATGTCCATAATGTAGATTCCTTCACCAGTGCCGATATCCATCTTTGATTCATCTGCCAATACTGCACAACCTTTGTACAGCCTCTCAGTGTCGGACCATACATCAGGTATAACCACAACAGGATTTACCCCAAAATCCAATCCAGTGGCCATGTAATCTAATACACCCGTGGAGCTTGGATTAACCTCACCGCAACTGACTTCGTACACGACCCGGCAGTTACCTGCTTTTGATGAACCTAATAATTCTAATTACTTACTCGTTGGGTAAGAGATGAAGTGTGACGTCCAGAACCGCCTGTGGTATACTTCTCACTGCACTTGGTATGCCGATTGAAGCACAGCTCTGTGCCTTCGAAAAAAGGTTCCTATTACTCTTCCACTCCAATACCTGCCACCAAACAGAACAACCATATGTAAGAATTGGTCTCATTACCGAGGCGTAGATCAAATTCACAACCTTCGGTTTGAGTCCCCAGTTCTTGCTAAAGAGTTCCTACAGGTGTAGTAGGCATTAAGGCTACGTTTCAGTCTCTCTTGAACATTCCTTTACTATCAAGAAAGCACTAAGGCTACGTTTGAGTCTCCCCGGAACATTCCTCTTCCAAGTCAGCTTACTATCAACAAATACTCCAAGATATTTCGCTGAGTTGGATAGTTTCAGTTCCGTTGCACTCAGTACCGGTAATGTATAATTCTCAACCTTGTACTTCCTAGTAAACAGAACCAGCTCCGTTTTATCATAATTCACTCCCAACCCCTTACCAGTGGCCTAGGAGGACATCGCAGACTGCATGAACTCGCTGATTATGGGAAGAAACTTCTCCGTCACCAGTATGACCACATCATCAGAATATGCCACGATCTTCCGTCTCCTACTATCACATTGACGCAGAATCACGTCGACAGCCAATAGCCACAATAGGGGTGAGAGCACTCCCCTTGCGGTGTTTCTTTAAACATACTCCACCCAAGCTCGAGTTGATGACCCTACTGCTCAGCATAAGAATTATACATTCGATCAAGAAGTCATTTATGTTAAGATCCACCAGCGCATGCTTAATAGCGCTCCCTCAATATCCAAGAACGCAGCCATGTTAAGTTCCCTATAACGAAGTCATTGTTCTATGTAGCACACTACTTCATGAAGCACACTCTCAACAGATTTACCCTTCAGGTAAGCATGTTGAGTACTACTCATGTTGTTGGTACCAATAGATGATCGTAGATATAGATCTATCAGTCTTTCTATTGTCTTCAAAAGATAAGACGATAGGCTGATTGGTCTATAATCCTCGGGTTTCGAGTGACATGTCTTACCAGCCTTAGGTATGAAGATGATTCTTATCTATCTCCACCCTCTTGGTATGTGTCTATGTAACAGACATCCAGTAAAATATCCGGTATTAGTAGACGAACCGCAACCGGTGCATTTTGTAATATAACCGGAAATATTCTATCCGGGCCAGGTGATTTATAATGCTCGAATGTATTAACCGCCCATGTTACTTTCTCAACCGTGATCAGGTCTCTCACTACCGTATCATTCACCCCGATGGCGGACTGTAAAGAAATACGCTTATCCACCTGGTCCTTCCATCAATGGGTCCATGGAAAATGATTTTCCATAAACACATTAAGTGACTCAGAGTTAGACTCTGTTCATGTCCCTTCTGATCTCTGGATTTTGAGGGCCATATTGATCATATTTGCAACAAAACATCTAGTTACTTCGACTACTTTATTCAGTTAATATTTATTTGCTACATTGCATTAAAATACGTCTTGCGAATGTTTGATAATGTCGCAAATTTTATACCGTCTTGATGTCCTTTCTGGTTCTCTGGATAATATTATATTGTTAATATGATTGAACGATACGCGTTTAGTATTCGTACGCGTGAACATATTTCAGCATTAGTTGAGCGCTTCATTGGCAGTTCTTTCAACAATTTCTTGATTCTACGTAATTTGATTTCTTGATTCTACGTAATTTGATTTTTTTCTATAGGATTATTCAACGTTGCCCTAAATTTATTTTTCATTCCGCTTATAATTATTTTTATTTTATTTATTTATTTATTTTTTTTTATTTATTATTATTTATTTATTTATTTTTTTATTTTTTTTTTTTTTTTTTTTTTTTTTTGAGCGTTACTTTGTTATTCGATTAGCAAGTCGTTGGAATTACTTACCTTTGGAACTACGTTTATTTTCTCATTCTATTAACGCATTTCGGATAAAATTGTTATAGTTATAGTTTTATAGTCGCAGATTTTATAATTTTATTCTGTATTTATTTTAATATTTTTTATTTAATTTTTGAAATTCAGTCATTATTTTACACGAATTTAGGTCCGAAACTAAAGTTCGCGAAATAACCAAAGCGGCTAAAGAAAACAACATACCGTTCGTAATTGGGGTTGACGCTAATGTTAATGTTTTGGGAAGCTCTGCCACAAATACAAGGGGTGATTCTTTATAAGATTTTATTCTTTGTAGTAGTTTGGATATTCTAAACATTGGTAAGGAACCATCCTTTGTAGTAGTTAATAGAAGGGAGGTTCTCGATATTACGCTAGTTAGTACTAAGCACTTTAATATGATTACGGATTGGGGTCTTCAATAACTGCTCATTCTCTGATCACTTATATATCGACTTTAACATAGAAGTCTGTTTACCTAGGGTTAAACCCTTTCAAAATAGGAGGAATACAACGGACTAACAACGGTCGTGGAGATATTGAGTCCTGTGTCAAAAGGATAACAAACGCATTCAACACATCGACTTCTCTTGCACGCAAACCAAAGGTATGCAGATAGGAGTAAACCACATTGATGGAACTCCGAGATAGGCGATCTCGTAAAGAATGTAGCCGTCTATTTAATGAGGCTAAGAGACTTGGAGACTGGTCTACTTATAAGTCTTCAGTTAACAAGTTTAAAAACCAGATAAGAAATGTGAAAATTAAAATCATGAAGGACTTTCTGTAGCAGGGTAGAAGGCCACTCTGAGACTGGTCGTTTTCATAAAATTCTGGCATCATCACCTACTGATCCGAATTTCATCCAGAAACCATGTGGCAGCTGAACAACAAGCGGTCAAAGGACCCTAGATGTCTTAATGGACGCGCACTTTTCTGGCAGCCTCCCTTTAACGGAGTGCTCTTCGATATCTTGAGATAGGCTCGTTGTCCCATTTAAATACCCGGGCCCTGATGACATTATAACTGCGGACCTGCAGTATATGGCAGATATAATAGTTCCCTGGCTGCTTGTCATGTCCTAGTCCATGACTCAGGGATTTAAGAGTCATGGACTAGGACTAAAGGGGATGAGACATCACTTACAAGACCGTGGCTATATCTGAGAAATATCTGGATGCTATGTCTCACCGCCTGAAAACTGCTCTGCGTCTAATTAGTACATGGAGTACAATTAGTGGCCTTAGCTTAATTCAGGAAAAACGGAACTTGTCCTATTCTCCAGGAGATATAAGATTCCACCTTTCCCGCTTCCATGCCTAAACAGTGTTGAATTAAAGGTATCGAATGAACTGGCTATCGGTGGATCTTATGGCCAAATCGCCATTATGTCAGCGACTAGGCTTGGGATTATAGGTGCATGGAATAATAGTGGATTCGGCCATGCGACCGTTCTAGGATTCCTTAATAGCATTCTCTGCAATTGATTATTGAATTACCACACCCTTTCTTGGCAGAGACTTCTCAGTATCAATCTCAACTTCCCCGGAATTAAGAGCTGGTTCAGTGGAGGTTTATACTGACGGGTCTAAATTTGCCGAAGGGGTTGGGGGTGTCTACATTCCCGTTTATAGGAAAAACATCTCCTTCAAATTGCCAGATCACTACAGCATTCTTCAAGCAGAAATCTCGGCCATAAAGAGGGCGGTGAACTGGTTAACGTACTATAAGGCATTCGGAGTGGATATCCAAATCTGTACAGACATTTAAGCCGCGATTAAATTGCTCTCGGTTATCTTTTCGACATCCAGGCTGGTGCATGAATGGCGAACATCTCAGAACGAGATGGCGAAACATTCAAACCTGGAGCTGGTCTGGGTTAGGGGTCATTCGAACACCCCGGGTAATCTTATTGCGGAAAATGGCTCTCTTCTAAGATATGAGTTATATGGACCAACTGGTTGGAGTACCGCTTTCGTCCTGCAGATCACTAATTATGCGAAAATTATCAAGGATTGCACTAGATAGATAAAAACATGAATGCACATGTTTAACCTAGAGGCAAATATGGCTGCATTATGATGAATTTCAGTCTAACTTCACCATGGGACTACCGGTTACGAATTCTGGTAGCCGTCAACACAAGGCATTGGGTTGCTGATGCGCACACTAGGAAACTAGGACTCCCTTTTAACGACTTTCGTAAAAGTTTTCACAAAGAGGAAAAAACGGTGGAGCATCTTTTGTACCACTGTCCCACTCTCACTGAGATTAGGGCTGCTAATTTTGGTAGTACGTTTATTTATTTATATTTATAGTAATAAATATAGGATATTATAGTAATAAATATACGAAAATCAAATAAAGACTTTCTGTAACCGTTTATAATGAAACCATGTGTTTTTCAAAATTCTTTGAAAATACAAAAAGGTCATCCAAATAAACGAAGACATGTTTTCTTAACTCCATTACATAGCCTGAAAGATATTACTTTAAAGTGATATACGGCCTTCCTACTACAGTAAAAGCGGTATTCTCTTGGCTGGAAATTTCTAAAGGAATTTGCCAAAAGGCATCCTTGAGATCTATAGTACTTATAAAAAATGTTTCCGCAAGACGCATCAATATTGCATCCATATTGGGGATTGGATAAGCATCTTTGACTGTAACCTTATTTAATTCTCGACTATACAAACAAATACGTGCCTTATTTGGTTTGATAACAGCGTTTACTGGAGAAGACTTTCCTTAATCACCCATAAATTAACCATACGATCTAATTCCTCGTAAATCAATTTTTGTTTCGCAGGTAATATTGGATAGTGCCTTCTTTTAACTGGTTTCGAATTTTCCGTGTCTATTACATGTTCCAACAATAAAGTTTCCCTAGACCTAATTTATCCGATGACGGAAAAACTTTAGCTCTTCATTTTGAACCTCCGTTAGGACATATGCATTTTCATTTATTCCCTTATTTATTTCCTGTACCTCAAATTCCAAAGCTGAATATAGAATAAAAAAAAATCTTCCAAAAATTAAATTTTAAATATAGTTTCTGCGAAATACCTGAAGCAATATATATAGCCATAGGTTCAGATTTTCCATTGTATAGTGAGAACTTTCCGTATAATTGGTATTGTAGAATCGTTAGCAGTCTTAACATTTGAATTAAAATTAGACATTTCAATTCTATGCTTTCTCAAAAAATTCTTCCGATCCTGATCCCAATACAGAAACCGTAGCTCAATCTTCTTACTGATTCACCAAATAATTCTACATTGTCTACTTTCAGTATTGAACTTTCTTTGATTTTATGTTCTTCCTTCAATTCTCGATGTCTCTGTCTTCTTCTAAAAATTTTCCCTGATAATTACTTTGATTTCTGATCGATAATATCATTAAAAATTTAAATTCTACTATGACCATCTGTTATGAAAATTAAATTGCTTATCTTGAAAAAAATGTTATATTCGTTTCCGGGGATTGACTTATTGAACAGGTTCCCTGGACTTCCTGTTCTTTCGTACGTCCTACGTACTACGAAAGAGTTTTTGTGAGCGATTCATCATAGGATTTTCTTAATCATAGTCAATTTTGCTCGACCTAAATTGCAATTGTAATGAATTCATTGGAAATAACTGTTAGAAGCATGTCCTTTTAATAAAATATATAAATTATTAGCTACTTCCTGCAAGAATATACTTGAGTAGATGTAATGTGCTCAACCATTCGAATAAAACCATCAACTCTGAGCGTCTTATCATCCATTTACAATGGTTTACCCGCACTAGATGAAGGCCTGTTCTCTGTAGGCGTATTGTCAACAGCTCGTTTGTTAAGTAAGTGAGAAATAATTTATTTTTAATAATAAATTATTTTCCAAGGTAGACATCAATCCTAAAACCTGATTTTGAACAGCCTCAGATATAATATCAAGAATTTCACCACAATTCAAATCTGATCCTTATCTCACCTGAACTTCTCCATCGTTTTTTAATAAATTCGTATATAAATTGCGTACAGAAGAGTTAAACTCTCAATCACTAATTACAATATTTATGTGCAGATCCTCGATCTGTACTCTTGTTACTAACCATGTTCCCTAAAGACTTAGCAAAACTTTTGGTATTTGGTCTGCTTGACGCCGTTATTACTACGCAATTAATACAAAAAACAAGAACAAAAATTGTGTATCTGTATATCATGAATTAAACGAAAGAACACATAAAAAGTACAATTTTTGACCTCATGTCTTTCAATTTATTCAACTTTTGTTTAAAAAAAAATCAAAAAACCGTGTTTTTTTTTGCGGTTTGAAATTATGAAAAAATTTAAAAAATCTAAAAGGTATGTCATTTTATTTTCCAAATTTCTTATCGGATTTTCATTATTTAAAATACATTAGATTTCTGCATTTGTCCTCTTTTATAATAAATTTAATAAGTAATGCTAGTTTATTACTAAATTCATTTTAGATGCAACTGCATTTTTCAGATTCAATTTTGAAAACGTTCTCCCCTTACGATTTAAAAATTTCATCTTAAAAAATGATTTATTTATTATACCCACCATCAAAAAATGATGGGAGGTATACTGGGTTTGTCATTCCGTGTGCAACATGTCGAAATAATCATCTAAGACCCCATAAAGTATATATATTCTGGATCCTCTTGAAAATCTGAGACGATCTAACGATGTCAGTCCGTCTGTCTGTCTGTTGAAAGCAGGATAGGGCTCCGGGCGGACATCCTAGGGGACGAAATTTGGCTCAAATATTTGTCTTATTTAAGGTTTGTTTGGTATTGAAAATCGGTTCATAAACAAAAAAGATATGAACAAAACACTATAAAAATAGGGTGTTCATCGTAACTGCAGTTTATATTTTAGGGCCGATATCTTTTACAAAAAAGCATGAACTTAAACGAAATTTTGCATAAATAGTTCAAGGACCAATTTAAATTCGGAAAGTAAAAATGGGCATGGTCAGCCCACTTTAAAGCACACACCCATATAAGGTAAAATTTGAAAAAGTTGCGGATGGTGGGTATATAGATTGCTCTAAGCCGAATATAACATTCTCACTTGTTTAATAAATCACTTTAGGTTTTTTGTGACGGAAATGTTTATTATACATAATTTTTTTTATTATTTTTATTATTATTTGATTTTATTGAAGCATTTATAAAATAATTCGTTACAATGTTATGAGGATTTACTTAAAAGTATTACAACAATTAACACAATAATTAAATAAAGAAACTACTAGCATCATAGTACTTAGAAATAAGAAATTTTTAAAAACAACCACTAATTATCACTCTTTAAGTAAAAAAGAGTCTTACTGAATGTTTAGCAAATTTCTTATTATTTCATATATAGACGTTCTTCATTTTTCATTAAATGACGAACTCAGTTCCCTTGAAAATTAATTAAATAAACATTTTATGGTTAAAGTTTCTATTCAGTAGATCAGTAAAGTATCTAGTGTAGGTTATGAATTATTATCAGACTTTTATTTTGTATTATCTGCACTTTTCTGGTGTAAGTTTTATCAGCTTTATAAAACCAGACATTTGTAAATTAGTATCTTGAATTTTAAATTAAGTTTAGCTCTTGTGTTGAGTAAGGCGTAAAGTGTACGACCGTATTTAATTGCTTTTTCGCAGATATAATTTTATATGTTGTTTAAATTAGTTTTTTATCTAATACAATTCCTTGATATTTGATACTATCCTGCAGCACAATCAAAAAAACTATTCAGATGTAAAATTTAATTTAAAAATATCCATTAACAAAATATACACAAAATTTCAAAACTATCCTTTTTCGGTCGACAATGACTTTTCCTATTATAATTATTTCTATAAAAATTTGAAAAGAATAATTTTTAATTTTTGCGTGTGCGATTTTATAATTCAAAGTTAATAATTTCAAGTAATTTGGTTAATTTCACTTCCGTAACAAAACATATCTTGATGAAGCTGAAGGTATTCTTTGTTTTTAGTATATTGCTAAATTCATTCCATTTAGTTAGATCCGTCAGAGAGATAAGAAATACATATATAACATTGTTTTGGTAAAATCTCATTAACTAGATTTTGATTTGTATGGAAAATCTTTTGTAGATTCATGCTTTGGGATTTTGGAATATATAGGCTAAAGTCAAAATTTCTATACAAAATAGGTCAAGTTCGGGACCTATTTTGTATCCCAAAGTTATCTTTCTGAAAGGTATAAAATCTTTATATATTCTTAAAGATAATTTTATTTTAGATAAAAAAGAGTGTAGACACTTTTTCAGTAAAAAAAAACACATACACACGATATCGTAATTTTTACAATTTTCAAATTCAAAATCTTTTATTTTTAGACTCGGTTAGATATTGACTTCAAATTTCCTTTATTCGACGAATAATTTTGTTCTTTAATAAATTATAAAAAAATCGAATAAAATCGGTTTTAAATGTTGGGTTATATATGGAATAAACTGGACCAGAATCTTGCGAAATTGAGATAGTTGAAATTTCAAATACAAATAACTCGAAAAATATAAGAGATAAATAGAACATGCAAGAAATAAAAATTTGGCTAGCGATTCAAAATTTTCTGTGTCACAGGTACTATGCTCTGCCCCCTGAAAGGAAAAGAATGTTGGATTGATTTTTCCAAATTTGTTTAAATTTTAAGCGATTTAGGTAAAATTTCATTAGAAACTAGAGTATGAAATCTTATTTAAACTAGATTTTGTTCAAATGTAAATGGGGTATAAGTAAAAAAGATATTGAAATTTTACAATAAACCTGTTTTCCAAAAATCCTGTGAAAGTATTTACATGTTTAAATGTGTTGCATTTTTGTTATAAATAGTTATGCATTTTACTGTTTGATGCCGTTTACTGTTTGATGGATTTGGATTCATCAGTTGAAACCTCAATCGATCCGGCTTTTATAGTGGGATCGGCTGAGATTGAAACTGAGAAGCATCTGTCCAGAAAGGAATGTCATCCGTTTCATGCACCTATAGTAGAGAGCGTAGGCGATTTGTTTGGCCATTAGATCCACTGGCATCCAGTTCATCAGAACGAATAATACCTTGGATGGTGTTGTACGTAGTGTACCTGTAATTCGAAGATTCTGCAAAAGGTCGATTTTTCCATCGCTTTCCTCCAACTATACTTTTGTATGGAGCGATACATAAGTATGGAGCGATACATAAGTATAGGCTTGATCACCATGTCGAAGATGTTGAAGAAAACTTAACTTTCCTAACCCCTTTTTAAACCTTTCAAAATGAAATATCTTAAAAACGAGCGCTAACTTTTAAAACTGGTTAGCAGAAAAAGAATAAGCTTTTTTGATAGCTCATTTAAATGGTTTCCAAATATAAATAAAAATATGTATGTATTAAAAACTTTCATTTTTTTGTTATCGCAAACAATGTTTTTATGGGACAAATAACTAATTTATTATTTTAATAAAAATTATATTTATTAAATATTTTATAAAAAAAATTAAAAAAGGTGAAATGTAACAACTTTTAAATCACAGTTAGATTAATGTTTAAATGTTAATTTTAACGAATTAATTCGAATTTAGGAAGGCTTTAAGAATTAATTTGATTGTACTATTGATTTAGAAGTCCTGAAAATTATAACCACTTTGAAGCATTCAATATATTTTTGCTAGAATAGTATAAAAATGAGATGTAAGTTTGTTCGTTTATTTGTTTGTTTGTGTATCAATCACATCTAAACGGCCGTACCGATTTACAAGGTGCGTATAGGCTTTGTTAGATCTCGTTTGGACGTCACACCCACATATTACGCCTACTTTTAAGGAAATATATTTTTTTCAATTTTATATGTTATTAATGAAGTTATTTACATAAAATTTGACACAGATAGTACTTGAACTGTATAATGTTATAGATTACGTTGTTTCTTGTTCGGGTGCTACACCCATATTTTATGCCCACTTTTTTAAAAATCTCAAATGGATGAACGGATAGGAGCAGGATAAAGCAAACATTCATTACGGCATATCTAAGGAACTATTACAGTGAGAGCTCTCAAATTTCCCGGGAACCTTTATCCTATCATATCGCATTGATGAAATGAAAATAGGATGGATAGGTCCCCATACAAAGAAAATATAAATTTTCTTATATGAAGGACTATTACAGTGAAAGTCTTAAAAAAAGTAATTTTTTCAAAGTTCGAATAGGGTGAAAAGGGGATTAATAACTTATATATAAAACAAATATTAGATTCGCATCAAATAGCGATATCTAATATACGAAGCGCACCGGTAAAAGCTAGTAAATAACAAATTTAATACTTTGAAATTTCACAAAAGAAGAAATATAATAACTTCGGTGCAGAGCAAATATTTTATAAATGTAAGACAATATTAAATTAAAAAGGTATGGTAAAAATGTATGGACAGATTTGACCGATTTAAAAACAAACATTCGAAAAAATATTTGTGATAAATGTAGGCAAGAATAAGGCCCATAGCTTATATAGAAGCTTCAAAAAATCTAATAACACGTTTTGGTCTATAACTAATACTGGATCTACATAATTTATTTCTTCAACACAAAAATTCTTAAAAATTTCCGATTGATAGATAGATAGATAGATAGATAGAGAAGGTTGACGTGATACCAAATGTATCACATCTCCACCCAGAGACCGATCTCGGCCCATTGTGACTCTCTTCATTGAAAAGCTATAGAATATAGAATGCAAAATACAGAAAATAGGAAAATAGGAATAGAAAAGAAAAGGATAGGAATAAAAAAGGAATCATATAAGAGGATTAGCAGTGTTGCCAATCCCCTAGGGGTGTACCCCTGATTGTCCCTTAAACAGTTAGCTCGCCGAGGAATTGGCTGCCCAGCCATTTTATCCTACGATGCTGCAATCGTGGACAATGGTACATAATGTGCTCAATAGACTCGGTCTCGTCGACGTCTCCACACATTCTACAAAAATCGGAATTGCTAGCGTCCCATCTAGACCTCATCTTCCCTATCAAACAGTGACCCGTTATGGTCCCTATAATGATTCCTAAGCTCCTCCTACTCAAGCCCAGTTCTTGTGCCTGCCATGTCGAGTACCGGCCATATCGCCCTCGACACCTTACAGTCCTCTCTACTCTCCCAAGCCGAATTGGTTCTGACCAAGATCAATCATTGATCTTCCCATGGAAGAAACTCAGCGGTGATTTCACATAGGTTTCCCCCTCCGAGACATCCTTTGCTGCGCCTTGCCTTGCCAGTTCATCAGCCAGTTCATTGCCTGATATATTGCAGCGGCCAGGCACCCAGCAGAGTCTCACCATGTAGTTTTCCATCAGCTCTCTCAGTGACTTCTTACAGGCAGCAACTAGCCTGGATTTCACCAGATGTGTCCCCAAGGCCTTCAGAGCCGACTGTCCACATAGAGAGTAACTTCAGTACCCCTTACAATGTTCTGCCTGATTAATTCTGCGGCTTTCAAGATGCCGAGAATCTCAGCCTGAAAAACGCTGCACTCATTAGGGAGTCTAAAAGAGCCTTTCAGATCCGTGCCCATATTATAGACTCCCGCACCAGTACCTATGTCCATCTTCGATCCGTCCGTGAACACTGCACAAGCTTCATACAGTCTCTCAGTGCCGGACCAGATCTCCCTATCAGGTATCACCACGACTGGAATTACCCCAAAGTCTGATTCAGCGGCCACGTAATCTGATGCCCCCATGGAGTTCACAAACTCTTCAATAGGTAAGAGATGAAGTATGACATCCAGAGCCGCTTGTGGTGTACTTTTCTTTGCACCTGTAATGCCAATTGAAGCACACCTCTGTGCCTTCGACAAAAGGTTCCTATTACTCTTACGTTCCAGTGCCTACCACCAGACAGAACAACTATAAGTAAGAATTGGTCTCACCACCGAGGTGTAAATCCAATTTACAACTTTTGGTTTGAGCCCCCAATTCCTACCTATGGAGTTTCTACAGGTGTAGTAGGCATTGAGGCCACGTTTGAGTCTCTCCTGAACATTCCTCTTCCAGGTCAGCTTACTATCGAGGAATACCCCCAGATATTTCGCTGAGTCGGAAATCCTCAGTTCAGTTCCACATAGTACCGGTAATCTGAAATTCTCTAACTTGTACCTCTGTCTTTTCCGGATTCACTCCCAGCCCCCTATCAGCGGCCCAAGAGGACAGCTCACCCAGCGCGGACTGCATGATCTCACTGATTGTGGGAAGAAATTTTACCTTATGACCACATCATCAGCATATGCCACGATCTTCCGTCCCCTGCTGTCAAATTGACGCAGAATCATGTCGACAGTCAATAGCCACAGCAGAGGTGAGAGCAGTCCCCCTTACGGTGTCCCCCTAGTCACCAGTTTCCTTAAACATACACCACCCAAGCTCGAATTGACAATTCTGTTGCTCAGCATGAGGATTATCCAATCGATGAAGAAGTCATATACTTTAAAATCCACCAGCGCCTGCTTAATAGCGTCAATCTTGATATTGTTGAACGCTCCCTTAATATCCAAGAACGCGGCCATGGTAAATTCCCTGTACCGAAGTCTTTGTTCTATATATCCCACCACATCATTCTGCGCACTCTCAACAGATTTACCCTTCAGATAAGCATGCTGAGCACTACTCATGCTGTTGGTACCAATAGAAGATCTTAGATATAGGTCTATCAGTCTCTCTAATGTCTTCAAAAGGAAAGACGATAGGCTGATAGGTCTATAATCCTTGGGTTTCGAGTGACAAGTCCTACCACCTTTAGGTATGAATATGAACCTTACCTCTCTCCACTCCCTCGGTATGTGTCTATGTAGCAGACACCCTTTAAAAATCTCAACCAGTATTAGACGAACCACCAACGGTGCGTTCTGCAACATGGCCGGAAAAATACCATCCGAGCCACGTGACTTGTAAGGATCGAATGAATTCACCGCCCATGTAGACTCCGTCCATAAACCATCTGATCTTATCTTTCTGAATCTGGATAGTTCATTGACAGCGTCAATGGTCTCGCTGAACTTAATCCACGAGGCCCTTTTAGCTCTTTAATGTCCTTTTTGTACTTATTAAAACACACTCTATAGGTGCCCCAATCTTCGTCCCTACCAGTTCTATGGGCCCTGTTATACAACCTGCCAACTGTGGTCCGTTGAGCTCTCAACTCCTCTGGCCACCAGACCGGCTGTTTCCTCTTACCCGGATAGCTCACCGGGTAGTTGAGCTCATAGCTACTGATAATAGACCCCGTTACCTTCCCTACCACTTCATCAAGATTATCTCTAGACATAAACTCCATCGGAGTTGCGGGCAGTCTTGACCGCAGATCACGCCCGAAAGCATCCCAATCAGTCCTTCTAGGATTCCTAAAAGGTTTCCCCTCTGAGCCTAGAAAGTTCAGACTAAAGGTTATCCTGCCATGGTCAGAAAAAGTGCACCCCATAGCCACCATCCAATACTAGACTAGGTCCCTAGAGTTAGTCAATGTGATATCTATTACTGAATTCCTATCCTTCGTAGGGATAACTCCCCTATTACAGATTAAAAGATCTTTTTCATTAATGTCCCTGCTACCCCATTGACTGTGGTGTGCATTAGCATCGCAACCGAGCAATAGACGTACTCCACTCCGTCTGGCATACTTGGCTAAAGTCCACACCCTGTCATCCGGTGGTTCTGTCGCCTCATAGGGCATGTATACAGAGGCCAAGGCCAGTTTATTACCTCCTAACGCCTCTCCCTGAACGACCGTTAGGTCTCCATAACTGAAAGAATTAAGAAGAATTAACTGGAGTTCATTCCTCACTAGGATACAAGTCCTCACCTTGTCCTCAGTGGACGGCCCGAACAATTTGTATCCTTTAGCCCTTAGACCACAGACCTGGTTGTTATTTAACCAAGGCTCTTGGATTAGGGCCACGTCCACATTGGTCTCACTGAGGTAGGTTATTAATTCGGTCGAGTGCGCTTCACAATGGTGCAGATTTATTGTTCGTGTAACGAAATTTGACATAGCCAAGCCCGAACGTAACAACTCCCCCAATGAGTCCAATTTCTTAATGGATTCCCGATCTTCTGCGAATCGGAAATCTTTTCCCTGGTTCTCTTTACAAGTCAATGAAGAGACAAGTTTCCATTGACTTGTATTGATTCCCCTATTCTGTCCTTCCAATATTCTCAGTATGACTTCCACCGGCTTAATGGGTGGTGGAATCCATACCGTGACTATTGGTCGCAACGGCAATTCCGAAGCTGGTATAACCTCCAGTTGCGCATCTGGACAAAGGTTACCACATCTGCTAATCGCGGCTTTCAGGAACTCAAAGGTTCCTTTATTACCGCAACCAACAGTCTTGACACCCCTTGTCCAGTCTGAAGATTTCGTCCATAAGATTGATTCTCCCATCTGAATCAGCACGGTCAATGACTGCTGCTTGAAGAATATCCGACCTGGGCGAATCCTTCACCTTTTTGGACGATGAAGGTTGATCATCATCAGATATATGCTTCCTGCGAACATGCCTATCCCGTCCGTCTAGCAGCGATGAGTCCTTCTTAGCCAACTTATTTAGTGCAGCTATGGAGACCCTAACGCCGTTCTTCGCCTTTTCGAATCTCGTTCGACTGTCGGTTGCGGCCTGCTCATCCATTGGATTTGCTACCGCTTCCTGCCGAACAATTGTTTTGGCCAAAGGCCTGGACATGCCTGATGCCCCCGTCGATCTCTCCTGCTTCATAACCCGTGATGTCACAGTGACTGCAGTTCCGCTCTCCTTGCCCCGATCAAGAGCAGAGACAACTGTTGTCTCATGTTCTTCATCATACCCAAGAGACATGTCCTCCAGTCCCTCCGTCGCACTGGATCCTACAAGATCCTTCGCCGAGTCCAGCTATCCTCCTCCGTCAATTGGTTCAGTAATTGTCCGTGTTGCATGAGGATGTCCTTATGCAGTCTCAGCAAGTCCGTGACATCGTTCTCATCCTCATGCTTCCCCCCTTTCATAACGTCGTCATTATTTCCCCCTGATTCGACCCTATTCCTAGCTTTGTAAAATTTTCCTGTTCAATTTTTGTCCCACGAGTAGGCACGTAAAATATAGACCATCTCGCGCAGTGACGGCGTACGCGGACTAGGCTGTAATACAACTGACCCTTGTCATCCTCATCAGAGGGGAGCTGTTCTCGATTAGTTTCTTTTCGCACTAACTAATCATTCAGATCATCGGCACTGCTACCTACCACCTTGATCTTAAAAATCCACCCAGTGCCAGAGAATGCATTCATCTTGGCAGAATCACCAATTAGAATACATCAATTGCACCGCATCCAATCCAGCAAGCCTATCCGTTTCCAGGACCGGGTGTGATACAAGGGATGCAAAAATTTCTGATTTTTCTGTGAAAAAGCGAAGTCTCTAACCTCAAAAAAACATAAACTCCATTTCAACCGACGAAATGACGGAGGGACAGACGGACATCGTCCTATCGAAATCATTTTATACGGATCCAGAAAATATAAATGGAATCGCGAAATTACAAATGGAATCGCAAACTTATATATACCCTTACACCTGGTGAAGTGTATAAAAAAGAGTGAAAACCACATCAAAATATCATATAAGATTGTAGAAATACTCGTAAATAATAGAAGGGAAGGACAGTATGTCTTTTTTTTTCTTCATGTTGTGTTCTGTATATATTTTGATTTATTATTCTATCTTTTATTATTAATCTACCAAAGCGTTTGTTGGTCTCCGAATGGAACTGTAAATTACTATTTACACTACCATTCTTAACTTCTATATGCACAGACTGTTCTCCAGAAAAATTAAAAAATACTTGCATATGTAGTTCTTCTACGTAAATTTATGCAAAAATACATCTATACATCACAGGTTGTGAATTGGGAATATATTGTGTGATATTAAAATAATAATAATAAAAATAATAATAATAATAATAATAATAATAGTAATAATTATAATAATAATTGTAATAATAATATAAAAATAATTATAATAATAATAATAAAAATAATAATTTCGTATTTATTTATTTGATTTTATATGAATTTAATAAGAGAAAACAATGTCAAAAGGTCTTATATACTCGTATACATACAAGTCTTTCTTTCTTGAGAACAAATTTGAGAAAAATAAATCTATTTTTAACTTATTAACTAAATTGTTAATATTTGTGATATAATGTAGTATTTATTTAGTATAATCAGAACAAATCTTATTATGTTCGATAACTTAGAGAAATCCCAATTAATTTTTATTTATTTAGTGCACTCTTAAAAAGGATCAGAAATCAATGTTAAATTCTTCAAGTTATTATATAACAAATATTGAAGAAGAAGAAAATTTAAATTTTATAGCCTGTGATGGTAAGTCCATATAAAAAAGAATGAAAAATTTTAAAAATATATGTCTCTAATTTAAATCTTCTTTTTTATAGATCTAAAAGTTGTTAGAAAGGAAATTAAAGAGAACTTACAAAAAACCGAAATAGTAATAAGTAATGGTATGTGCTGAGAATACATTTGTATATATGGATACATTCCTCGACATATATATTTTAACAACAAGAAAATATGATTTTACTAAATTGATCAGGAATGAAATAGGCCACTTTAGGCTGATTAATCTTTACTAATTCATATACTTTACTATATGTCCTATTTCATACCTGATCCTTCGTTTTAAAAATATATTTTACAAATTTAATAAATTCAATATATATATATATATATATATATATATATATATATATATATATATATATATATATATATATATATATATATATATATATATATATATATATATATATATATTGTGGACTGTATCATTATTAAAATTTAAACGTAAATACCCTCACCATAGAAATAAAACAACAAACGGAAATTATTGAAAGATGTCTCGAACGACTTTTAGGGAACACAAAACCAACTACAAATCTGAAGACAATTACAAATCTGAAGACAACTACAAATCTGAAGACAACTACAAATCTGAAGACAACTACAAATCTGAAGACAACTACAACTAAAATAACGTTAATTCCAAAGCATCCGTTCTCTTCAATTAAAGATTTTTTTAATTTTGAATTAGAGATTAAAAACGATGAAATAAAATATTATCAGCTGGTAAGTAAACATGTAAAACGCAAAGAATCTATATGAATTAAGTCTTACATTAAACATTTAACTTATCATTTTCAGATTTCAGAATTTGTACGACAAACTGCAAATTCTTCTCAAAATTACGTTAAAACTATTTGGAGAATGTTAATAACTGATGGTGCTGCCCAGTACATGTGCTGGAAAGGTACAGATATAAAAATGTCGGTACGAACGTTAGCAATAACACAGGCTTTAAAAGGTACAACATTTAAAAAAGTTATAAGGAACTTATTTATATGATTTTGTATTGTATATGCACTTATGTATTTAATTTCAGTGGCTTGTATACAGAAGTTTCCTTTAGAAGCCGATTTTATTTTTGAAAAAATTTGCATGCAACATTTTCGACATGCAAGAAATCGCTATCTAAAAAAGCTAAATTATAAAAGCAAAAAAAATTAAGTATAACCTCCCGCTCAAATGGTATATACGGATGAGCTGAACACAGAAAATATAAACAAAGTTTCAATATACCACATTTGTGCCGTTTATAAGTCATCAAATTTTTATGATTTTATTCTTATTTTACATTTACTTTTTTTACATTATAATATTTAAATGAATTTAATTATTTTAATAAATTCAAATAATTTTTTCATATAAATAAAAAAGTGTTTTGAATTAAAAAATATTTACAAACATAAATGTTAAAATTGAATTGATAAGTATTGCTAAAAAATTTCCTGGGAACCTCTATCATATCGCATTGATGAAATGAAAAGAAAGAAAATGTAGGAAAGAAAATATAAATTTTCTTATCTAAAAAACAGTGAAAGTCTTAAAAAAAAAGTAATTTTCATATCAAATTTCGAATAGGGTGAATAGGTCCAGGGGGACTAGTAACTTATATATAAAACAAATATTAGATTCGCATCAAATAGAGATATCTAATATGCGAAACGCACCGGTAAAAGGTAATAAAAGGTAAATAATAAATTTAATACATTGAAATTTCACAAAAGAAGATAAAGCGAAGTCTCTAGCTTACTAGGTGCTTTATTGTTGTTTTTCAGTACACCTAAAAACAACAACTATATATATATATATATATATATATATATTTACACTACCATTATTAACTTCTATATGTACAGACTGTGCTCCGGAAAAATTAAAAAAATGCTTGTATATGTAGTTCTTCTACGTAAATTTATGCAAAAATACATCGATACATCAAAGGTTGTGAATTGGGAATATATTGTGTGTTCTTACAATAATAATAATAATAATAAAATAATAATAATAATAATAACAATAATATTTTCGAATTTATTTATTTGATTTTATATGAATTTAATAAGAGAAAACAATGTCAAAATGTCTTATATACTCGTATACATACAAGTCTTTCTTTCTTGAGAACAAATTTGTGAAAAATAAATCTATTTTTAACTTATCAACTAAATTATTAATATTTGTGATATAATGTAGTATTTATTTAGTATAATCAGAACAAATCTTATTATGTTCGATAACTTAGAGAAATTCCAATTAATTTTTATTTATTTAGTGCACTCTTAAAAAGGATCAGAAATCAATGTTAAATTCTTCAAATTTTTGTATAACAAATATTCAAGAAGAAGAAAATTCAAATTTTATAGCCTCTGATGGTAAGTCCATATAAAAGAGAATGAAAAATCTTAAAAATATTTATCTTTAATTTAAATTTACTTTTTTATAGATCTAAAAATTGTTAGAAAGGAAATTAAAGAGAACTTACAAAAAACTGAAATAGTAATAAGTAATGGTATGTGCTGAGAATACATTTGTATATATGGATACAGTCCTCGACATATATATTTTGACAACAAGAAAATATGATTTTACTAAATTGATCAGGAATGAAATAGGCCACTTTAGGCTGATTAATTATTATTAATTCATATACTTTACTATATGTACTATTTAAAACATATATTTTACAGATAAAAAATAAATAAATAAATTCATACATATATATATGTATATATATATATATATATATATATATATATATATATATATATATATATATGTATATATATATATGTATATATATATATATATATATATATATATATATATATATATATATATATATGTATATATATATATATATGTATATATATATATATATATATATATATATATATCGAGGACTGTATGATTATTAAAATTTAAACGTATATACCTTCACCATAGAAATAAAAAAACAAACGGAAATTCTTAAAAGATGTCTCGAACGACTTTTAGAGAACACAAAACCAACTACAAATCTGAAGACAACTATAACTAAAATAACGATAATTCCAAAGCATCCGTTCTCTTCAATTGAAGATTTTTTAAAATTTGAATTAGAGATTAAAAACGACGAAAAAAAATATCATCAGCTGGTAAGTTTCACGTAAAACGCAAAGCCTCTATATGAATTAAGTCTTACATTAAACATTTAACTTATCATTTTCAGATTTCAGAATTTGTACAACAAACTGCAAATTCTGCTCAAAATTATGTTAAAACTATTTGGAGAATGTTAATAACTGATGGTGCTGCCCAGCACATGTGTTGGAAAGGTACAGATAGAAAAACGCCGGTACGATTTTTAACAATAACACAGGCTTTAAAAGGTACAACATTTAAAAAAGTTATAAGGAACTTATTTATATGCTTTTATATTGTACATGCACTTATGTATTTAATTTCAGCGGCTTGTAGACAGAAGTTTTCTTTAGAAGCCGATTTTAATTTTGAAAAAATTAGCATACAACATTTTCAACATGCAAAAGGTCGCCATCTAAAAAAGCTAAATTATAAAAGCAAAATTAAAAATAAACCAAATACATGAATGTTAACTATAATCTCCTTCTAAAGTTTTGAGAAACTGAATATTTGATTCAAATTTTTTAATTATTTTTTGTAGTGTTTAGGCCATCAATATACATCATTTGTGCGATTTATAAGTCATCCAATTTTTATGATTTTATTCTTATTTTACATTTATTTTTTACATTTTCAAATTTACATAATTGTAATATTTAAATGCATTTAATTATTTTAATAAATTCAAATAATTATTTCCTATAAATAAAAAGTGTTTTGAATTAAAAAAATATTTACAAGCATAAAAGTTAAAATTGAATTGATAAGTATTGTTAAAAATATGTTTAATGACGCTATCTATGTATATTTTATGTTCAATTTGTATCAGACGTAGTTTAATAAATTTCAAATCGTTTATAATTGCAGGAAACAAATAAAAAAACTAAAAAGAAAAGAAAAAGTGCATTACCACCTACTGTTGGAAAATTTATAAAGTCTAAAGAAAATATGAAAACATTGATAGAACTTTATAAGAATCAACCAAATTTGTGGAATAAGGATATGCCATTTTATCGTTTTAGAGATAAAAGACAGGGCTTTCTTGAAGAGACTACTAAAGATTTGAACAATAAACTAGACTCACAATATACATGGAAAGAAGTATCAGACATAATTTCCTACATCTACCGAAAGCATCGTGACGATTTTAAAAGACTTCGACTTTATGAAGAGGAAGATAAAAATTCAGCAAAAGACATAAAATATAAACGCTGTTGGTTTTTTGACGATTTGTATTTCTTAAGACCTAAACCAGTGATACAACTGCAAAAATTAGACACAAATTTGCCAGATTTAACTCCAGAACAAGTTATTCAAATAATACAAATATATAGAGAATTTCCACATCTTTGGAACACCAATTTAATAGAATTTATATGTTCTAATAAACGTCATGAAGCTCATATTGAAATGTTGAAGAGTTTAGAAATAAATATGAACATTAATATAAGTGAATCTGCTTTAGAAGAATATTTACGAACTCTTCATTATTATTTTTCAAGAGAAAAACGTCTTAGAAAGAAGAATATTGAAAGTAATTCAAAAAATCTTGCAGAAGATTACTACGAACACTTGTTGTATTTGTACGATCATGAGGGACCATTCAACTGTAATGATTGCAATCGGTCATTTTCAAAACCTTTAGGGTTCAAAGTACATAAATCCAATCATGATGATTCAGTACCATTTATATGCTCTCAATGCAATAAAGAATTCAAAACAATTCAATCGTATACAGTGCATGCTAAACGTCACTTCGAGGATTTGGAATTTGTATGTAATGTATGTAATAGAAAATTTGTAACATATGCAGATCTACGAGTCCACTTATTAACTCATTCTGGTGATAGGCCATATTGTTGTGAAGTATGTGGCACTTCTTATCGGCATATTCAATGTTTTAAAAGACATCAGAGACGTCATGAAAAACGCTACACCCACACATGTCATATCTGTTCTAAAGGATACTATTCAAAAGATCGCTATGATGACCATATGAATTCGCACATGAACATACGACAACATATTTGTCAATTATGTGGAAAAGGATTTATTACCAGCAGAGCATTAAAGACACATTCTGTGACGCATGAAGATGCAAGAAATCATGCGTGCAAGTTATGTGGTAAAACGTTTAAGCTTAAAATTGGTGTATTGCAGCATATGCGGACACATGGCAGCAGAGTTGAAAGCGAAGATAGAAATTAAATAAACATATTAAAATAATTACACATATAAACATTTATAAGAAATAATTAAAATTATTCCTCCATATTCACAAACAACTTTTAAATTTAAAATACTCTTTAAATCAAATTTTTCATACAAATTTTGTTATTAAAATGTATTTTAAATTGTTTTTGAATGGGGGATTTACTTTATAAATAATAGATATACATACCTGTAGCATTATCAATTTCTTACTAAAAACAAAAATATGTAACAATTTTTTCCAGAATTGGGTTTATCAGCGTTTTTACGGTTTTAATGGAAAGTTTTGGGCTTATCGTAATTATTTTTATTTTATTTATTTACTTTTATAAATAAATTTACAAAATATAAAAAAGGCGCCGAGTAACAAGACCATATGCGCAAATTGCGAATTAATATAATTCAAGTATTATTATAATTTAAAGCAAACGATTAAAACACAAATAATTGATATAAAAACAAGGAAATATATTATACAAAGTAATATAACAAAAAAGTATTTAATAGTTTATAAATAATAGAAAATAATAAAACATCTGATTCGATAATGGAACCAGTTATACATCTTGAATTTTTTGCTTCTGCACTTCTTATGGATGAGAGATATATTTCCGTGGTACGATCAATTATTGTGTCCAGGATCTCATCTACCTTGGAAGTTTCTCATTCCGTGAAAATGTGTCGAATGGAAAAAATAGCATTACCGAATGTACATTTTGGCGGTTTAATGCCATCATAATATTGTTGTGTATTGAATCTAGTTTTCGCGACTCGATGTCGACCAAGCATTTATACATTAACTTCTTGTCATATGAATGTTATATTTAAGCCTTAAATGTGGAGCATGCTGTTGCCTTATATACTAACTGAATTTTGCACTCGGAATACATGGGATTTCCGTTATATGTGAAAGCTCTTGCGCCAAAGGAATACTTTTCTGTTAATTCTGACTAAAACCTGCAAGTTTGACAAGTACTGGAACAGAGCTAATAAGTTTTTTTTGCAGTCAAGGTTGTCATTTTGTTTTATTTTTCAGTTTTTTGTAAAAATGAATAGGAGGCAAACAGTGCGTCAAAGCGAATTGCAAAACTGTATTATTATTATATAAATTGACTAAACAAATTTATGTAATTCTCAAAAAAAAAAAATAGAAGTCAAAGAAAAAATAAAAAAAAAATGTTTAATAACATAACAAATTTGAGCGTGAACTCTAAAAATTATATCATAATGCCGCATTTAAAATTTTTATATTCATAAGAATTTGACGTTTGTTTTGATGTATCTATAAATCCCTTCCATGCACCCGCCATTATAATTTTTAGTTACTGATCGAACGTTAAACGTTTACCTAGTGTCTACATTAGGCAAATTTTTATCAAAATAAACGTCAAAATCAGTGCGAATGTAAACAAGGTAACCTTAGTTAACCCCAGGTCTACAACTGAGATTAACGCTGATATAATATGTGAGATAACGCCGGCAGAGGAGAGTAACCATTTTGTTTATATTATGTTAAATCTTAAATAAGGGGTACACGTATTCTAATAAATCCTATAAGATATCATTATTTTTAATCAGTCGCAGAGAGAACATCTCCTTTTTATTTAAGCAATTCGCACTTTTTAACACAATTTTTATAAAAATGTTTTTTAACATGTAAAATAAACATTAAAGGAAACAATTTTACAAAAAAAAAACGTTGTTTTTCAGTAATTTCAAAAATACACATGCACACACACAAACAAACTCGTATATGTGTATTTTTTTGACAGTTCATCTTATAAGATAGTTGTGTAGAGAAATCTCATCACAACAGTCTCATAATACATCTTATAATACTAATATTTGAATCTACACGTGAAATAATTCTCTCAGAGAGCGAATTTGACACTCTCTGACACAAAAATCTTACATATTATGTTACGTCTAGACGGGCTGTAAACAGCTTATTATTATTTTGGTTGTTACAGTTACCAAACTGCATATATAAAAAATAATAATGAATACGCCATATTGCTTTTTTTTGAGCAACTGTTGCCTTCTTCCACAAATTCGCTTTAAGTTTGACGTTTGTTTTGATAAAAAATTGTCTAATGTAGACACTATGTTAAGCGCGAATATTTTATAATTATGGCATCTCTTCTGATTTAATTTTTTTAGATTTGATAATACTTCGTAGTGAATGATGAAATATAAGAAGAAAAGGTAAACAATTATTTCTACTAATAGCTTCACTGAACAACCCCCTTTTCTTACACAGTACTGTGCAAACAAAAACAACAAAATAAGGGTAAATTCATAGCGTAATAAGAAAGTGATCTCCTAAGCCCAGCTGATTTACATTTTTTTCATGTACATACCGCGCGAAACTATCAAATTGTTTTTGTATTCGTATGTAATTTTTTTTGCTGCGTTTATTTACTCTTCTTTTTGTTCATAGCATTTTGAGATTATATGCAGTGGTTTTACAATAACAAAATACAAGAAATTGTTGTTTTTGTAGATGCGCTTTATAATTACATTATGGGGTAAACCCAAAAATTATTTTACTTTTTACAATATTTAGTTTACAATAAAAATAGTTTTACGAAATTATATACATATTTAAGTATTAACAAAAGCACAGACTTTTACAGAACTTTAACTTTGTATATTAACAAAAAACGGGAATAAAACACTATTTATGTAAGAGTGTGCACAACAATAGCAGCATATTGTTATTTTGTTCTATATTTTATCAGGTGAGTGATGAAAATAGATCGTTTTCAAATCGAACGGTTTGAAAAGTAATGGTTTCTATCAGTTTCCAGAACACTTTTGGGAACAATGCTGTTTTCTTTTATAAGATACAGTCCTATTGAAAACCAAGGAAATACTTTAAAATTTTATAATAAAATCTGATAAGAAGTGAATTTAGTGTAATTTTCATCAATAAAGAAAACGAAAAAATAAATATATCACACACTTTTTTTCGTTTTCAAATCGTTTCGTTTTCTAAATCGATTTCCATCACATATCCATATATTTTCTGTAAAATTAAACAGTTTTTTGGACTGCATTCATTTTAAAGGCGCATTAATTTTCCATAGGGCTTTGCACCTGAGAACTAGACACTTGATTAAAAAAAAATAAGCAATTATATTTAATACAATCGTTTAAAAGCTTTGAAATATATTTCGCATGCCAAAACATAATTAAACAAGATATTCTCTTTATATGAAAAAATTTCTGTGCTTCTTAATAACCTATTAACCTAAAGAGATCAAAATTTTCTTGGATTTCTAAATAAAACAACATAGTTTTTTAGCTAGAAGTCAAGTACATCTTATTTGTGTCCAAAATCATTTTTTTAGTCGTGCGGTTTAAGATGTACAACTTGACATAAAGTAATTGTTTTAAATTAAATAAAGTAATTCTTTTGTAATAATATTAATTATGTTGACTTTAGGAAAAATCAACATATTTATATTTAATTATAAAATGTTATTTTTTTATAAAAACAGAAATACAAAACTGTACCTTTATTGAATAAGTTTTTCAATGAGCAGTACTATATTGCTTAGCCTGTAACTTCTTTAAATGCTTTCAATGAATTTTGAGCATTGTATATATTAAATCTTAGAGATTACATAGCATATCTATGTAGACAAATCCACTGTAATAGTGTGTTACTAATTTATTTTTAATAATAACTAAACAAAGTACACTGAAAAGCAATAATTTTTTAAATCGTGCTTCCAAAACAAACAAACAAACATAAAATTTATTATCACAAATCATACATAATTTTTATTAAAAACAGTTATAAATAAAAAATAACAAAAAGAAGTATATATAATGTATTCTGATATTTTTACTATAAAACTTACATTAATTTTAAAAATTTGTGACATTTTTTACATTTTGAAATTTTGTTGCTCTTGATGTGCACACTTTCATATAGAGAACATACGGTATTTTTTTTTTTTTTTTTTTTTTTGCAAAAGAATCAAATTCACATTCACTAAAGTACAAATTTTTTGTTAATATCCAATTATGTTAACAATTTCATGAAATTAGTTTTTGAATACTTTAAAAAATAATTCAACATTTATGATAATCTTAATTTTGTTGCTTATGTTCTGTACAGTACTGTATATACATATGTATGTATACATATTGATATATGTACATATGTACGTATCTAAAACTTAATTTTTAATTCTGTTTGTTACTTGAATTTAATAAATAAAAAATTGATCCTAGAAAATGGCAACAAAAATACTAAATATTCAAGATTATGCAGACTATATAAAATGTGGGGAAATTCTGAAATCACCTGTACCGAATTATGAATATCCTTTTATTCTTAAATGTTATCAATGTGAAAAAATAAATTTTATTTTGGAATCATTTATAATACACATCCAGGAACATTGTAAAGTCTTTGCAACTAAAGATGAGGAGGAAGCTGAAACAATTGAAAATTCCTTGATTAAGGTGGAAACCATTCTTATGGAAGTAGTAAGTAAAAACGCTTTGTTATTCTATTTAGATGACTAAAACCGATAATGTATAGGCCAAAAGTGTGCAGTTAAGGACTAAACATTACATACACTTTATGTAATGTGTGATAATCATAGAAGATAGAGCAATGTTAAAAAAAGTTTTCGACATTATTTATGTCTTTAAAACTCTGTTTACAAACACAAAAAATAGTAGCAAAAGTAACAATAACAAATTCAATAGATAAAAATTTACATACAGTTATAAAGTGGTTAGGTAGGTATAAAAGGGTAGCGTTTTCAGTTACGCCTCCACTTAGAGGACAGTCGATCCATTGTGAATCCCTTTAGTTTATACGAAAGAAGCTATAAGAAAAGAAAAAAATAGAAAGGGATAAATAAAGAGAAAGAGAGATAAATTTAAGATAAGATAAAAGAGAGATAAATCTAACTCCCTATCTAGGAGTGACTAGTAATCATGTGCACAATGACTCTTGGACTTCACCGATTCATACTCAGAAAATGTTTCGAATCTGTTTCAGATTTTTGTTTTAATATTGAGGTCACTCTTGGATATGTTTTATACACCAATGGTCTCGGCTTCCAAATACCTTTTAAAAGATGCTACATTTTGTATGCGTTACATTGAGAGAAAATACAAAAAATTTCAAGAAAATCTAAAAAAAAACATTTTTTCATAACGGTCCAGCTCATAAACGGTTATCAGTCGACCCGAAATATTTTGGGAAATATCATAAAACGTGCCAACGTCAGAAACATTTTTACCAGTGAGTCGCGTGTAACATTTTGCAACTTTTGCGAATACCAAAATTTACATGGTAGCCGTGTAGGCCATGGACTAAAGCGTAGTACCCTGTTGACATTTGTTTGGCGTAAATTTTTTTAAGGATTTAATTGGTATTTAAGAATAGAGTGTGGAATTTAATTGTCCTATAATTTTTTTCTGTTTAATATTCTTATACCCTTCACCACAGGTGAAAAGGGTTTATATGTTTGTCATTCCGTTTGTAATTTCCACTATTTTCATCGGAGAGCAAAAAAGTTTATATTTTCTGGATCCTTCTAAGAAATTATCTATATTTATTAGACTATGTGTACCTCTTATTTAAGATTTAACATAACGTCTACATAGGGTCTACATAAGAGATTTTTCTATCAAGCGTCATTTTGTTGTTTTTTTTACGTTTATTATTTTTTATTTTTTCAAGAAGAAGCGCAACTCTTCATGGCAGTCTCAATTAATTAATTATTTAGAGCAAAAGTAGCACAAAATAAATGGAATTAAAAAAAAGAAATTTTTACAATTAAATTTTGACAACATACCTCGACGAAAAACGAAAAAAGTGATTTATTATATAAATAAAAGAATTGCAGTAGCTCTGCTGAAGTTTTGTTACTTGTTGTGATAGAAAAATCTCTCTTGTAGACCCTACGTAATATAAACAAAATGGTTACACTCTTCTGCCGGCGTTATCTCACATATTATATCAGCGTTAAACTCAGTTGTAGACCTGCAGTTGTAGAGTTGCAAAAAAATGGTCCCTATTATTGAATCGTGTTATAAAAGAAATCGCGTAAATGAAGTATCGCGTAAATCGAGGGTTACCTGTACCATTAACTATCTCTTATTGAAAATTAAAATTTTTATTTTAATTATTATAATATTTATATTACTGCGAATTGAAAATAAATAAATAAATAATCGCATACTACGCTTTTTTAGATATCTTTTCTATTTTATGAGTTATAAAATTCAGAAATATTATCCAGGTGTTTCGTTCGTACCAGAAATTTTATTTATTTTTTCCATAAATTTATGATATATTGCGTCGAAATTTTTTGTAAATCTGTTTTTAGATCTTCCTGAAAGGCTCCATAATGGTTCCGATCAGTTGGTCAAGAAAATTCATTTTCATTAGTTCGGAATCAGTCATTCACCGGTTTTCAGTATAATTTAGTATAACTATTTTGGTGAAACCCAATCGAAATAAAATGCTTTCTTTACAATAGGATTATTAAGTAATTTCTTTGTAAATGGTTTTGTTAAATATTGACCTATTAGTCATCTAACATGTTTTTTTAAGTATTATAACATTTTTGTCCCTTCACTTCCGAGTTTGCACTCTATTTTATTCACATTGAGAATGAGAATGTTTCACTTGATTGGGAATTATTTTAATCTGTCTTAGAATCTTAGAATACATGAAAATCACAATAATAGCAATTTTCTTGTTTATCTCAGTTTTTAACCTTTAGTGTAGTATATAGTGCCTATTTTAATGGCCTAAGAGTTTACCTACGTCTGTCTAATGAATTAATTTAGTTAACCTACCCTTAGATATAATAAATATTCAAAAAAAAAAAAAAAAAAAAAAAATCCAAAAAAGATTGACTATATTAGTAAGAACTTTTATAAAAATATTATGACCATGTGTATCCAATCGATTAACCGACATTCGGTTATCCGATTAATTTTGATCAATTAACTGTTCGAATAATTTAAAATTGTCTGTTCGAATAATGAATAAACCGAATAATTTGTGTCAAATAACCGATTAACCGAAATTTAGTTTTCTGGAGTTATAAATTTAGATAATTTTTTATTTTTAAGATAAATTTATATCAACTACATCTTTTTTGAATGCCTGTTATATCCTAGCAAAAATAAATAATTTTTAGGGAAGTACTTTTTCATTACTACCAAAGTTTCAATAAGTATACGTTTTCTTATGCTTACCTAGTGTCTACATTAGGCAAATTTTTATCAAAACAAACGTCAAAATCAGTGCGAATATATACAAGGTAACCTTAGTTAAACAGCTGATTATCATTTTGCTTGTTACAGTTGTCAAACTGCATATATAAAAAACAATAATGAATATTGTTGTTTTTGTGCAACTGTTGCCACCTTCCACAAATTCGCGTTAAGTTTAACGTTTGTCTTGATAAAAATTCTCTAATGTAGACACTATGTTAAGTATCCTAAAATATTACTAAAAAGAGACATTCGGTTGTTAGTTTGAAAATATTTGATACTAAAAAGAAACTGTTTTAAAGAAATGAAAAATAATATTATGTATAATTTTTTAATAAAAAATATGTCTTTATATAAAAATTAAAACTTATTTAATTGCGCCGATAAAAAAGAATTTTGATGTTCATTGCAATTTTGAATTAAATCGTGAACATCGGTGATGCCAACGTAGCCATTTTCGGGCTTTTTTACTTTTTTTTCAAAAATGGCAAATGATTTCAATGGGGTAATATTAATTTTGCTAAATTTTTACCTTTTATTGTTTACAACTGAAAGAAAAGTCTAGTCCCAATTTTTCAAGAGATCTTAACAATCAGTGTTGCCAGTTTATCCTTTCTAGTCTTATTATTAGCTAAATCTAATATTTCTATTTTGCTTTTTGCCTCAACTTTTTCGTTTTAGCTTTCAGCTTTTTCTTAGTCTTTTTTCATATTTAAAATTGTCTTACAAAAGACTAAAATATTATTATTTCAATAACGAAGAAACTAACTACTTATTTGTTATTACTAATTTTATTTTTACATTTATTCGCAAAAAAATGGAGATTATTACTTAATAAAAATTTTCGCCTGCGATGCTTCCTTACCCAAATCAAAAATAACTTTACTAAGTTTATAGACTTGCTGAATCGTTTGTAATAACTATTTTTTAATAGACATATTTCATTAACTATAGAAACTAGTTATAAATATAATTTAAAAATCCTTGAAAAGACCCAAAAGAAAAAAAATTAATGTGAATGAGAAAAAAAATAAGTTTTTAGATTAAAAAAATTTAACTTTTTTCTGACCTTATTTTTTGGAGAATTTTGCCTTTTTGACCTTTTTAAAGTTCAATTTTACCTCTTTTTTCCCATCTTCTGGCAACACTGTTAACAATTCGTAAAGAAACTTTATTAAAAAAACTGTCCTCAACAAATAAAATTGTTTGAGTGGAAAAGTATTGAATGAAATGTGTAAATTGGAATATAGGTTCATAATAATAGAACTTCTATAGCCTATATTTTTAACTTAAACAATTTGCTTTCAGTATTTTGAGTGGTAATTGCCGTAAGGTTGATTTTTGCTTTTATTCAATTTAATTTTAAATTTAGCCCTTTTTTGAGCTTTTTCACAAAACTTTTCTTGATTATACCACAAAATCGTTGTTTTTTTAATTTAGCCCTTTTTTTTAAACATTTCTACACGTTTATATAAGGTCAAAAAATTAAATTTTTTAATACAAATGGACGAAAGAACTGATAAGATGAACCCTTTTTGAAAGAATTTGATCTATATTATGTTTCTAAGAAACATAATATGGTTTCTAAATTAAATACTATAATTAGGGTTATTTATATGTTTTACATGTATTACCAAGACTATTCAGTTAATCGAATAATTTATCAATAAATCGGTTATTAACCGATCAATATGTCAAGTTAACCGATTAATATGAAACCCCGAATATTTGAAAACTCTAATGTATATTAATTTTAATAACTGATAATATCTGATTATTTTGCTTTTTAAATGTGTATAATGGATTTTGTGACGAGAGGATCATATCTCAAAATTTGCATTTTTTAAATTAATTACTAATAAGCATTCTATTTGGCCTAACTCTATTCAATAATTTAATCTATTTACCGAAATTCTCCTAATTCACAGAGTGAGAAAGATTTATGCTTTTACTGACATTTTCTTAGTAAAAATTTAGTTTAAAATCTTAAAAGAATTTAAACTAATCCAGTTATTTTAAGTTTTTTTTTTTATTAATTTTTTAACAATATACGCTATTTAGTTGCTCTCGAATCTCTATTCTTTCTAAATTTTTATTTACTAGGGTATTCATTTTACTCTACTTATTCATTGTTCGATTATTTAAATAACTCGAAAATGATGTTTTTAAATTAATCAAATATTCAAGCAAATCTTTAAAATTACTCGATTTGTTCAAGTAAATTATACTTTTAAATGTAGATCGTTTTTTTTAATCTTTATTAAAAATTAAAACAAGAAAGACTTAAATTGCTTTTCAGAAATAGTTTTTCAAAAATAATATGTAATTAGAATTTAAGCCTATTTTTCTCCTGTGTTTTTATAAATCTATTGTTTGTCTATGTTAACTTAATTTTTTGATAGTTAAATAAATAGGCCTAAGATTATTAATTAAACTTGTTAATGTTCGGATATCATTGTCCGTAAATTGGGTAGAATAAAATCTAATAAGGCACATTTATTTCGAAAATATCGACATGTTTTTACATGAAGTATAAGTTTACTAGTTCAAAATCTTCCAATTTCTTATGAAAAATTTAATAAAATAGGGTGTTTACGTGCAATGAAAAATAAATAATACATAAGTTTTTAATTTGTAAATGTTGCGGGAGATTTACGTACGTTGTACCACAAAAGACGTTCACAAAACGAGTAAGGTATTTAATCCAAAGGTAAAAAGAGATGACAAAGGGCAATGCTTAAAAAAGGTACCGTCAACGGTTTTACTCCTTAGAATTTATAGAAAAACTTCCACTCAATGATGAAAAATAAGAAGTATAATAAATCCTAACGTAATACTAATTAATTTAATTATTAAAGATAAAAAATACTCTAATAAAAATACCAAATTAAATAGAAGGTAAAACTTTTTTTTATCTCCTCCAAATAAAAATTTAAAAATAATTTCAGACTCATATTCGGTTCTTTTTAATGAATAACTTTTTTATATCTTTCCAAATTGTGGTGTCACGATTTAGTTATTCGATTAATCGGAATAATTTACTCGAATAAATTTTTACTAGAAATTATGGATTTTTATTTAATCGAACAGTTATTTTATTTTAATTTTTTTGATTAATCGAACAAACAGTATTCGAGTGAATATTCTAAAATTTAAAGATTTATTTACTTTTTTTCCAGGAAGACCCTCTTATTTCTATAAAAGAAGAAGCTATTGAAGAAAAAATTCATGAAGATGGTGATACTAATGCTATTAAAGACAATGAAGACTTCGAAGATAATTCCTGTGAGTCAGATGAAGATTTTCAAACAGATGATGCTGAAACGGATGAGGATGAAGTAAGTTTCTGCAATACACTCCTAAAAGTTTACAGTAAAATTATAGTTACTTTTATGTTGAATAGGAGGCACAAAATGATTTTGTCAATTAAGTTGGATAAAATTATATAATTGTGATGTTAAATAACTGTTCGTTTATTTCATGGTTATAAGATTTTTCAATAACAACAGTGCTACAAGAAAAAATTGTCCCAATTCGAACGCAAAATGAGGGCGTACCAGTAGTACAACAAAACCCCTAAAGGCTTTTCAAAGTTAGTTTGAATTTCGGTTTTATGTTCTCTAAAGTTCGATTTTTTTGAAGCAATTTTTCAATATCAATTTAATAAAAAAACAATTAATTTATATTTAAAATACTGAACATATTAAAATTGAATTTGGCACATATATGTATACATATCCTTGAAGGAAGTAAGGACTAGATGCCACGCTTACTGAGTATAATAAAAATGAAAAAATGGTGTTTATAATTGTATAATCCAGTTTATAATTGTATAATTTTCCGATGCTTATATACACTGGTTCATATTACTATAAACGCATATCAATTTTTTTAATCAACTTACCAAAAATGGGGATAAAAAATTATTAAGGTGCTACAAATTAATTTTTTTAATTATTTATTGACCACTTAAAAAATTAATAACAAAAAACTTAAAATGTACATTAATTTTGTTTTCATTGTAATTTTAGTAGTTTAATGACATTTTTTATGTCATTTTTCTATAAACGTGTTAATGAACCTTTGTTTTGAATAACTTTAAAAATTCGGTCTGGTATTGATTCGACTAATTTTTGAAAAAAATCACTGTCAATTTCTTCCCAGGCTTGCTTAATTTTTAGTTTTAACTCCATTATTGTCATTATGGTTTCATTCTGTGCATTTCTTGCGTAAGGGCCATGTACTGCCATAGATTCTCCATTGGATTTAAATCCGGACTACAAGCCGGTCAGCCCAATAGTGGAATATTATGTTCAGTAAACCACGATTTTTCCTGGTCTGTAAGAAAAGTGCCTTTGGGTATCCTTTAAGGTGATAAAATATATATATATATATATATATATATATATATATATATTTATTTATTTATTTATATATTAACAAATTTTATATATATGTATATATATATATATTTTTTTTTTGCGATAACTTTTTAAACGAATGTTTCTCGACTGCGTTTATAGGAATATTCTACTGAAGTTATCACCAATGTGTTCCGATTGCTAAATTAAAGAAAACAACAAAAGCAAGAAACAAATATTTCTAACATAAAAAGTACCGTTATATCGCGAGCTATTGTGATAACACAGCATTGTTCTTGGTTAAGAAAAGCTAATATACCTCAAAGAAAAACAACAATTTTAAATGCGTTTATAGGAATATGCACCAGTGCATGTCGAATTTGATGTGAATTGATTTAGAAGCATCAAGAATTGAACGATGTGAAGTCGAAGAAAGAACACCTTCATAATGTTTTATATAATAAAGTGCACGTAGTGCTTATGTCGAAGACAATATGAAGATGTTTTAAAGAAACCTAATAGTAAGTGTTAAATAATATTTATGGCACCGTTAACGGTATACACGCTATAAAAAGAAAGGAAACTAAACTGGCATAATTATTCAATTTATATTTACCAACATATTAATTATTGACCTTGTTTAAATTATACATGCTTTTAATTTCAGATTGCAAATAAATCAAGTAGCAAGAAAAGTAACAGTACCACATACCCACCAAACATTGAAAAGTTTATAAAATCCAAACAAAATATGAAAATGTTAATAGAACTCTATAAAAATCAACCAAATTTGTGGAATAAGGATTCACCTTTTTATCGTTTGAAAGATAAAAAGCAGGAAAGTCTAGAGGAGATTAACAATGAATTGAATAGTAAATTGAACACGAATTTGACATGGAAAGAAGTATCAGATATTATTTCATACATTTATCAAAAACATCGAATGGATTTTAAAAGGCTTCGACGTTACGAAGAAGAATTTAAAAATGTTGATGACAAAAAATATAAACGGTGTTGGTTTTTCGATGATTTATATTTTTTAAGACCTAAATCAGAAATTCAACTGCAGAAGTTAGATACAAGTGTACCAGATTTAACTAAAGAACAAGTTATTCAAATAATACAAATATATAGAGATTTTCCCCATCTGTGGAACTCAAATTTAATTGAATTTATATGTTCTAATAAACGACACGCATCTCATAATGAAATGTTAAAAAGTTTAGAGACAAATATGAACATAAAAATAAGTGTAACGGTTTTAGAAGAATATTTACGCACCATACACCATTATTTTTCAACAGAAAAGCGTCTTAGAAAGAAAAATAGTTCTGTTAAATCCAGAAATCATGGAGAAGGTTACTATGAACATTTGCTGTATCTGTATGATCACGAGGGACCATTTAATTGCTCTGAATGTAAACGAGTTTTGCCAAAACCCTTATTATTTAAAATTCATAAGTCAAGTCATGATGGTTCAGTGCCATTTATATGTTCTCAATGTAATAAAGAGTTTAAAACAATGCAGTCATATACAGTTCATGCCAAACGTCATTTTGAGGATCTTGAATTTGCATGCAGTATATGTGATAAGAAATTCGTAGCCTACGGTGTTCTGAGATTACATTTATTAACTCACACTGGCGATAGACCATACTGCTGTGAAATATGCGGTGCTTCTTACCGTCAAGTTCAATGTTTAAATAGACACAGAAGACGTCATGAGAAACGCTATTCCCACACATGTCATTTATGTTCAAAAGGGTATTATTCTAAAAAGACTTATGAAGACCATATGAATTCGCATATGAATATACGACAGTATATTTGTCAATTGTGTGGCAAAGGATTTATTACCGCCAAAGCTTTAAAGACACATGCCGTTACTCATGAAGATGCAAGAAACCATGCATGCAAATTGTGTGGTAAAACATTTAAGCTTAAAATTGGTGTACTACAACATATGCGAACACATGGCAGCAGAGTTGAAAGCGAAGATAAAAATTGAATGAAAAAATATTAAAATATATCAAAATTTTCAAAACTTTTGAAGATTTTAATAATATATTTTTTTTTATTTTATTCTTTCTTTTAAGAATATGAAATCTTTTGATTGTATATGCACGCATAAAGAAACATTTTTAGGTGAAATGTGTAAATAATTTAACTTAAATGAAAAAAATTTGGAAATTTAAAATTAAAAAAAATAAAATTTCAAGGCTAAAATTTATACCTACCACAACAAAAAATTATAAATCTGTTGCCGATACAATTTCGTTAATATACATATATTTATTTTATATGTAAGTATGTATATGAAAGGGCTTAGATTTGTATGAAGACAAAAAATGTTACAAATGTACCCCTCTAAATTTAAAAATTGATATGTTATAAAATATTCTCTAAAATATTTTGGTTTAATTATTTCGCTGGATCACCTTCAAAAATATAGTTTTCGATGAACAGTGTACACAATTTTTTTTATTATTTTTTGATATATATATATATATATATATATATATATATATATATATATCAAGCGATCGAAAATCCTTTCGAGAATTTTGCTCGAAAATTTTGCTTGCAAGATCGGTTCAAAAATAGCGGAGATATCTTTGACCGGTATCCGAGTCCGAAATAAGCTATGGATTTGGTTCTTATATAGATCGATCATAAGTATTTTTCTTGAATTTGGGTTTTTTGAATCAACCAAATCGTTTATAAGCAACCGAGTTATTGACAAATCTGTTTTATTATTTATTTAAAGTTTGCCTCCCTTATAGTTGTTGTTTTCATGGGTACTGAAAAACAACAACAATAAGCTAAGGTATATTTGTTTTTTTCCAATTTTTTAAAGCACCTATGTAAGCTATAAACTTCATCCTTTTATAGATAATTCGGAAATTATTTAAGAATTTTTGTGTTAACTAAGTAGATCCAGTATTAACCAAGTTTTAGTCCAAAACGCGTTATTAGATTTTTAGAGGCTCTTATATATGTCATAGGTCTTATTCTTACATAGATTTATCACAAATATTTTTTTTGAATTTTAGTTTATATTTTCTGGATCCTTATATAAAATGTTAGGACGAAGTCCTAAAAAAACTTCGGTTTTTTAATTAACCTTTTCGGTCCATAAACAACCAAGCTATAGGCAAAAATCTGAAAAAAAGTGCACACAATAATTTTTTAGGAATGTTTGGACGTTTTTTAGTTGGAAATAGAAGCAGTACAATGACACAGTGTTGTTGACGTTTCTAGTATAAGCATCTACAAACATATGTATATAAATTCTGCAGTCATCAGAAGCTATCAGTGCTGTTGTCTTTTTTTTTAAGGAGGCAACACTTGCTATGATAATTTAATTTTGTGTTTATATTTTTGTAGTTTGGAAAAAAATGTAAACTATTTCTGTAAGTATAAATCTGAAAGCATAATTTAAGGTGTAAATTTTATTGTTTTTTGGTAAGATGGTGAAGGGTATTCGGTACAGCCGAATATAGTGCTCGAACTTGTTTAATTTAATACACTGCCTGCCACTTGAATAAGGCTATTTGGACCGGATTCTGACCCTGAGATTTCAAAATCAGATTTTCTTTTTCAGAGTTATTAAGAGCCTTACCACGTCCCATTTTGAATAAAAACTATTTAAAAACTATAAAATTAAAAATTCTCTAGCCGTTTATATTGAAAGAAATTCAAATCAAGTGACACACGAAAAAGTACCACAGAAATACATGTCTTTAAATAAATGCATAATTTTAGTATAACAAAATATGTATTTTTTTATTTCTTCAGGAAACTAAAGACAACACTTGAAATTTGGTTGCGCAAAAAATTAATTTTTTCTGAGCTTTAGTTTAGGAGATATATTTAATTAAAGTTAAAAACATGTGATTCCTTATTCAAGTGGCAGGCAGGGTATTGTTTTATATTTATAAAATATTTTATATTTATAAAATATCTTGGTCAGAACCATTTCGGCTTGGGAGAGTAGAGAGGACTGTAGAGTGTCGAGGGCGATATGTCCGGTACTAAACAATGCAGGCACCAACACTCTCCTGGGCTTGAATAGGAAGAGCTTAAGAATCATGATAGGGGCCATAACGGGTCACTGTTTGATAAGGAAGATGAGGTCTAGATGGGACGCTAGAAATTCCGATTTTTGACGAGACCGAGTCTATTGAGCACATTGTGTGCCATTATCCACGATTGCAGCATCGTAGGATGAAATGGCTGGGTAGCCAATTCCTCGGCGGGTTAAGTGACGTTCGGGACACAGATCTTGTAGACGTCATAGGCTTCGTCATGGGAATCGACTGCTTAAGGGAGAATCAAGGGTATAACCCTAGGGGAATTGGTAACATTGCTAATCCCCCTATATGATTCGTTCTCATTCCTACTCTCTTATCTTCTACTTCTACTCCCCTATTTTCTGCATTCTATATTCTATATTTCACAGCTATTTCAACGAAGGGACTCACAATGGACCGGGATCGGTCACTGGGTGGAGATGTGGTACTTTCTGGTATCACATCAACCTTCTCTATCTATCTATCTATAAAATATTTGTTCTGCTCCGAAGTGAATATATCTTCCTTAAATATGTGCGAAATTTTATAAAAATTCATATTAAATTTTTTATTTACTAGCTTTTACCGGTGCGCTTCGCTAGCCTATTTTATGCGATATCTAATATTTACTTTATATGGGAGCTACTACTCGCCCTATTCACCCTATTCGAATTTTGATATGTAAATTACTTTTAATTTTTTTAAGACTTTCGCTGTAATAGTACTTTAGATGAGAAAATATATATATTCTTTGTATGGTGACTACTTCACCTCCGTCCTATTTTCATTTCATCAACGCGATATGATATGATATTAAATTTGAAAAATATATTTTCTTAAAAGTAGGCGTGTGACATCCAATCGAGATCTAACAAAGCCTATAACCACATCTAGCACCGATACTATCTGTGTGTTAAATTTCTTGAAAATCGGTTCAACCATTTAGACGTGATTGATACACAAACAAATAAACTTACACCTCATTTTTATAATATATGTATAAAAGTATTTATAAAATCTTGATTCTATTTCAACTTTATACATATGAAAAAGCAAATTATTTAAAATTTTTAGTGTTTACATATATTACGTTTATACACAGCTCCAGGAGTACTTAAAAATATATACATAAACGAAAAAAAATTTTTTTTGCCGTCGTTCGTTTTTAATGACTAACGTCTTACTCATTACACCATCCCCCGCTTAATTTTCTAAGTGACAAAAACTTGTTTATTATAATCTATATATCTTTTTAGGCATCATTACCAAGAAACTAATTTAATAAGTAGTTCGCATTACCGAGAACCAAAAAGTTTTTGCAAATAAGTATTTTCAAATAAGGTCTAAAATGTTGGAATTTTTGTAATTTTTTTTTTTTTTTTTTTTTGTGTTCAAAAATTTGAGAAATATTGAAAAATATTTTGGAAAAAAGAAAAATTAAAAAAAATATTTATAAAAGAGAGTTTTTTTTTAATTTTAATAACAAATAACTTTATTTGTAAATAAGAAGTGTGTATATACTGAGTAATAGATATAGTATAGGTAAATATATTTGTAATTATATCCAATATAAGATATTTTCATATGATACATTTCAATATGGCTTTAAATGTGTCGGAAACTTCTTCAGTTGACTTTGTAGAAAGCGTGGCAGACGATCCCTGTTTCTTGGATTTTAAGCACAAATATCCATCCGTATTGCTTACAAAGTGGACCAACAGCTGTTGTACAAAGTACAAGTTTTTACCGACTTCCATCTTACATCGAATAATTTTTTTAAGTTTATTTTTATAATTAGTTTATACGTATTGTGTTATAAGATTCAACTTTTCTTGAAAAGGAAGTGATGGGTTTTTTGAATTTTTCAATAATATTTCCATGATATTATATTTATAATATGGATTAACCACGTTTATATATATTTATTGCAACTTATTTTACAAAGCTTTAGCTGTTCTGAAAGTTGCTGAATATTTATATTATGTTCACACACATTAGTTTTTTGAAAAACACAAAGATTTTAAACATCACTCACTGTTCACATATCATTTTATTTTGTTTTTTCATAATTTTTGAAATAAAAATTGCACACACAAACACTTTTTAAAACAAAAAATACAATTTTTAAATATATAAAATTTATGAAAGAATTTTTTGTTTTTAAACTGTTTGGCAATTTTTACAAATTCTTTTTCCAACAAATTTCTATGTACTTAAAATACTAAAAATTTCTACCCTGCATGGAAATTTGGAGTTTTTTGTGTATTAAATAATTAAACAGTTGGAATCGAAATGTTTTTTGGCTTTGAAATATATGAAAAAACAAATCAATTTGTTTGTTTTTTGAGAAAATTACTCGTTTTTCAAAAAACCTCTATATGTGAAAATAGCATTACCTGTCAACTACCTCTACTAAAAATATAGTATCTGTTCCAATATATTTGTAGTGAAAGTATCAGGTCTAACATAATGGATTAACTGTCGAATAACATAACCTAAGCCATTACGTTACCTACTAATTGTGAAGAAGTTAACTATATGAGTAATTTTTTCTACGATTTCTATTAATTTTAATCGCTAATTTTGACACGTAGATAGGTAAAGGTACATCATTGTGTAGGTAATAGTGTCTTCTTTTCAAATATGTATAATAATATTTATAATCAGAAAATTGTTGAAAACTTTTCGCGAAATGGTACCCAAGAGGTATTGAATTGAGATTTTGTGCATATTATTCATGTTTAATTATGCAAGACAATTTTTGTTAATGGATATTTGTGAATAAAATTTTATACGTAAGCAATATTCACATTTTTAGATTTATCAAAAAAATCCTGCAATTCCCAAAAAAAACTTTAAAAAATTAAAAAAAAAAATGAAATTAAAAAAATCGGATGAAATTTGGACAAACTGTATCGAAAAAACTTCACCAAGGCAGGCTAAAAACTAAAAATTTTAATCTTTGAAGATTAATATCTCTTAAATTAAAAGAAATAAGATATGTATGCGGGGATGTTTTTGTTCAGATATAGGCAATCAGGATAATTTTAAAAAATTTTATAACCGAGGTGTTTAATTTAGACCCTGTGGTCCCGCCCTCAGTTGCCCTATATGGTCCAAGCTTAAAACTTAAACTCAAATACACCTCTACTATCATTACGTAAAATTTCATTGAAATCGGAACAGCCGTTCCGAAATTCCATAATTATTTCCATTTCGTAATCTATGTCATCAATGATTATTTGAGTGACAAAATACACAAATTTGTTTTTCGCGACCATATGAGTTACTACGTTCTCTAATTAACAATTTATAAAAATATAATTATAATTAACATTTGTTACGATAATTAAAAAAATAAAAAAATCACATTTAATTTTTTCTTAAATATTAAGAATTTGAATTGAAATTAATTTTTTCTTAAAAACAACAAACTAAATTATTTGTACTGTAAGGTATATGTAATTTAATTTCTTATATGTTAGGTTCAGTGAGCAGCTGTCTAATCAATAGGAGACAGCTCACTTGGGTCCAATTTGATCCCGTTGTGAAACAATGAGGGATCACGTGATACTAATTCACTTGTCCATAACAGTGTTCGTATTGAACCAGCCCGACGCATGTATGAAAGAATTGATCCATTTGATATCAATATCAGAGAGATCTTATAATACATGCACAAACGGACTACCAAAATTAGCAGTCCTAATATCAGTGAGAGTGGGACAGTGGTATAAAAGATGCTCCACCGTTTTTTCCTCTTTGTGACAACTTCTACGAAAGTCATTAAAAGGGAGCCATAGACTCCTAGTATGCGCACCAGCAAACCAATTCCTTGTAATGACGGCTATCAGAATTCGTAACCGATGAATTGGTAGTCCCATGATGAAGATAGATCGAGATTCATCATAATGAAGCCATATTTGCCTCTACGTTGAACATGTGCATTCATTTGTCCATCTATTTTGTGCAATCCTCGATAAGTTTCGCAGAATTATTGAGCTGCAGGACGAAAGCGGTACTCTAACCAGTTGGTCCATATCTTCATATGGAAGAAGAGGGCCATCATCCGCAATAAGATTACCCGGGGTGTTCGAATGACCCCTAACCCAGACCAGCTCTAGGTTTTTGCACGGTAAAAAACAATCCCAATTTTATTTTTTTCTAGCGTACCTATGAAGGTTAATTCCTTTTTTAGCAGAATTTTAATTAGTGGGATAGAACTAAACCAATTATCAGCTGTAATATTTTGATTTGAGTTTTCGACTACTTTCACAAGTCTCAATACGGATTGAGTTAGTACTGCCTTTTTTTTTTCTTGTTCAGTTAGACCTATACCATCAGAATTTTTTCCATGATAAATATATGCATTATAAGCATAGTATGTCCGAATACCGACTAATAATAATAATAATTTGATGCCATACTTGTCAGGTTTATGAGGCATGTAAACAGTAAACTTGCAACGGCCTTTAAACGGCAGCAACATTTCATTAATGGGGAAGTATGGTCCGTTAGTATATTGGGATTAACTGTTAGAAATGAACTTGTTGAAGACAGCTGATATTAGAGCGAGAGGATCTTGTTTAAGATGTTTCTCTCGTGAAGTTGAGTCATCAAATCTAAGACAGTTGAATAGACATCTTGCAGCGGAATATTTCATAGCCAGTAGCGCCTGTTGCAAATATTGTTTGAAGATTCTATTTATTCTTGTACGCTCTTTTTTACTCGACATAAATCCATTCTTACCTTTATAATATTCGATTGATTGATGATTCCTGATGTAGTTCTTCATAGGTTGTCATTTGGAGACATATGAGAATTAATTTGTGGCGCATAAATCTTCATTTGAAATTTCATCGTCACTTAAAAGTTCAGTTTCTGCCTTCATCATCCATATCGTTGAACTCATGCTCACTTTCCTTTTCCAACCATTGCTTTATCAAAAATAAAAATATTGACAATATTTCATTGACGCAAGCTCGGTATTTGCGACTACCCATTATCGCAACGACCCGGTTATCTCGGCGGCTTAATTTTTAAAATTGCAAGTTTTATAATCGCGGCAGTTTACGAAAAACGAGTTCTATATCTGTTTTTTTTTTTAATTTAAATTGATTACAATGTCTATAACCAAAAAAGGGAAATCCCCGTCGTTTGGTATATTAACCTTTTTGGATGATTTTGATCTTCAATTTTGTCAGTTTATTCGTGTCATTTGCTACGTAAAATACATCTCGTGATATGGGAAAAGTTCAACATAGTGAAGAAGATAACGTGCCCTTAAATATTTTACAAAATATAATTCAAGAAGAAAAATAAGATCTTTCAACTATTGGAGCACTTGTAGCTTAAATTGGTACGGAACATCTTTTCACGAATGCTGAGATAAACAACTGGATTCAAGAGAAATTTCATGTGGAAATGAGGAGCAAATGAAATTATCAGATACGGAATCTGAGGATTTATACGATAGTGGTCATGAAGAAAACAAAATTAAAGTGGATGATTGTATAACATCTATAAACATATGCATATAATGGGCTTTGGAAAATGATACATGAACTACGTGATTCAGCTGTTATTTTAAAAAATAATTTGCCAAAAAAGCAACCCAAAAATCAAATTTCTTTAAGAATGTTTAAAATGTAAATATATGAATAAAAACAATTCTAATTTTGAAAATTACATAAAATTTTTCAATAAAATTTTGGGTTCTGTTATCGCAAAAATTCACTTTTCACAACAGGTCTGGTTTTTAATTAGACGCGAAAATCGAACTTGCACTGTATATACATTTTTAATTATGATAATAAGAAAGGATGGCTCTTAGATCCATAAAATCGGACAAAATATATGAATAATAAAATTTACACACGTAGTGTGTAAAATTTTTTTAATTTCAAAAAATTAAAATATACATAAATATCTTAAAAGCCAAATATAACATGAACAAGACCTCAAGTCATTTCATATATATGTAAGTCTCATGGAATTTATGATATATTAAATAATCTATTTTTGTAAAAATAATTCATGAAATTTATCGGTGCAAAAAAATTCTATAAGTTTATTAACTAATAACATTTTTATCTAATAGAATTTTAATTCGATCGTGCTTTAGTATTTAATCTTTAAAATTTATTTTTTTAATACATACCTAAAATTATAAAACTTACAAAAAAAAAAATAATAAATTCTTTCAAAAATAAGAAATTGTAATTTAAAAGTAAAATATAAAATCTTCATATAAAGTTTCATATTCTAAGATTTGAAGTATTGCAGATTAAGTATGCATGATGATTCTGTTACTCCTTTTTTGCTGAGAAATTTTAAATGTTATTTTAAATATTATTGCTAACATTATGTTGTATAACTTTATTACTTTAAATTTTTCACATCCTTATACATATGATACAATATCATTATCAATGGCTTCATTTGTTTCAATTGTGTTATGTGATTTTATGTGATTACTTAAACCACCATGTTGGGCAAACTTTTTACCACAAATTTTGCAAGAATATTTTTTCTTTTCGGCATGCGTTAATTTATGTTGATTCAAATACTTTGTGCAAGTAAATGATTTGCCACATATGTTGCATACTTTATCACGCACATTCATGTGGGATTTCATGTGTTGTTTCAGTTTATTATGTTCATAGAAACTCTTCGAACAAATTGAACATATATGATTAGGTTTTTTTTCGTGACGCCTTCGATGAGAATTAAAATAAGTCCATGTACGAAACGACTGTCCACAAATATCACAAAAGTACGGCTTTTCACCGGTATGATGGCGTGTGTGAACATTTAAATCCGTCGAAGTTGGAAATTTTTTTCCACATTCTTGGCACTCAAATTGAAAATCTTTGGTGTGTCTTCTTAAATGAACTGTACAATTTCCTATCTTCATGAAACCTTTATTGCACTGAGGACAAGAGTACGGCATTGAACCATCGTGTGAAGACTTGTGGACTTTATATTGATCTGGACCATTAAAAATTTGTTCACAATATTCACACTTAAAAGGACCCACCGAGTCCTTAAGAAATAAAAGTTCATTATATAGCTTACATTGTGGTATAAATTCAATTTTAAGTTTTTCACATTCAATATGTCGGTGTTTCTCTTTAGTTACTGCATAACGAAGGCAATAAAGTTTTTTCTGCAGGTCTTCTGAAGATAATTCTAAATTTAATTGATTATTAACAGCTTGTAACAGTTCTTGCAAACTATCTTGGCGCTGGTTTTTAAAGCGAAATCCTATATGATTGACATCCCAAAGACAGGGATAACTTTTGTAAAGCTTTATAAATTGTTGATTTTCATCCAAGGAAAATTTTGCCAGTGGTAAATAATTTTTGTCGTTTGTCAATGCCTTGGAACCCTTAAAATAAATATGTTTGAGGAATATTTTTTACTGAAAATTTTACAAGTGGGCATACATGCAGAGAAAAAAAAATTGTTCAGCATTGTCACGGCAAACATATCATGTTTCAATGTTTTTGTTTTATGGTTACTGGAATATTTCTACCCAATTCTTAAATATGGTAGAAGAGCATAATATTTATGATTTTACCGAACATATTAAATGTTTGCTACAAAAATAATTTTGTTACAAAAACAAAAGTTTGAATAATTACAACCATAACATGGTTGATGCAATTATATAAATTATTCTAGTGGCTATAATATTATAAAAAAATTTAAACGTGATATGTTTGTCGTGACAATTCTCAACATATATTTTGTTCTTTGCGTATGATATTTTATTCAACATTGATTTAACTCCTAGACAAATTAACTGACTGTTATTTGGTAAATTATATGAGTTACTTACTCTTTTACTTCGTTTCCTTCTATCACTTATGTGATCTTTAAGAAAACTCAGCTGTTCGTACAACCACGATGTATTTTTTAGTGCTGTTGAAATATCATCGATATCCATGTCGTTTTCATTACAATTTGAAAATTCCGTAAGAAATTCATGCTCCTTACGGAACTTGCATTTTAGTTTATTTATTTTTCCTTTAATTTGAATGCACTTTAAATTCAAATTCATTTCTTTATTTATCAATTTTGTTATCTTTTTGTAGACTTCCTGGTGTTTCGGAATATTTTTATGTCCACTATGATTTGACTGCCATAATACAGGATAGTCTTTATAATATTTAATAATTAATTCAGTGAATTTGCTTTTATCAAATACAAAATTCTTATTATCATCGATATTGTTGTCATTACAAGATGATGACGATTGTAATGAAAAGTCGTCATTTAAATCTTGTTCACTGGAATTGTAATTCTGTTCAGATATCTTAAATAGAAGAAATATTTTGATTCAGTTTTAATTTTTTTTTTAATAACGTAAAATATCGTAAAATTAAATTTTATTTTACATATCAATTATTTAAATTTATATTATTTATACTCTTTTATAATTTAGGTTTAATACAGTTAATATAATAATTTTAAGAATATTTACGTTCTTTTTTTACATTCAATAGTACATTTTTTATTTCAAACTTAATTATTACATAATTTTGATAAGTTTTCTACACTTTACATTATATATTATCTACATTAGTTTTTGACTTGTTTCTTGAAAAACACAATGAGTTTAAACATCACTGTTCACATATTATTTTATTGTGTTTTTAATTTCGGCATGTTTTCTACTTGCCAAAATATTTTCACAAATTTTTGATTTAAATAAAAATTTCACACACAAACACTTTCTAATTAAAAAATAAAACTTTTAAACAAATAAAATTTATTAACAAATATAAATTTCATTCATATTTTTTTTTTTTTTTTTTTTGTTTTTAAACTGTTTGACAATTTTTACAAATTCTTTTTTCAACAAATTTCTATGTACTAAAAATACTTAAAATTTCTTCCCTGTATGGAAGTTTAGAATGTTTTTTGTGTGTTAAATAATTAAACAACTCGATTCGAGATGTTTTTTGGCTTTGAAATATATGAAAAAACAAATCAATTTGTTTGTGTTTTTTTAGAAAACGTCTCGTTTTTCAAAAAACCTCTATATGTGAACATAGCATTAGTCGCAGAACTCTACATACGGAATTTTAAACTATATTTTTTATGTAATTTCTCCAGTGTAGCATTTAAGTTTAAGCTTAAATCCTTAAAAACATTATGTTAAAATCTTAATTTGAAGAACGTATGAAAATAAAAGTTATCGATGTTCCCAGCTCAAATTAAAATTAAATTAATTTTAAGAAACCGTTTCTCAAAATTTTAGACCTTGCATTATCCTTTCGTGAACTGGAACAAAATGAAAAAGGTCCATTTTTCGGGTTTTTCGAATTTCTTTTTTAATATTTCTGCCAAAAGAACAATATGAAAATTTAGTATCACTAAAAGATATGGAAGACTCATATAATGACATAAATCAAATTTCGATCCAGGCAATTTTTCGCATAAAATAATACAATATATTCCTCTATCTGGTATATAGAAACGGGTTTTTCAGTTTTTTTTTTTTTTTAATTCGAGCTTGTTCTAATTATATTCGAATTTTTGAAAACGTACTTTCATGTGAAAATAAATAAATTTAAATTTTTTAAAGAACGCGTATATATATAATATATATATATATATATATATATATATATATATATATATATATATATATTTATATATATATATATATATATATATATATATTTATATATATATATATATATATATATATATATATACACTGCCTGCCACTTGAATAAGGAATCACATTTTTTTTTTAACTTCAATTAAGTATATCTCCTAAACTAAAGTTGAGAAAAACATAATTTTTTGCGCAACCAAATTTCAAAGTGTTGGCTTTAGTTTCCTGAAGAAATAAAAATTATACATATTTTTTATTTTTTAAATTATGCATTCATTTAAGGATATGTATTTCTGTGGTACTATTTCGTGTGTCACTTGAATAAGGAATTCTTTTAATATTAACCAGGAAGGCTATGATTTGAATTTCTTTCAATGTAAACGGCTAGAGAATTTTTAACTTGATAGTTTTTAAATAATTTTTATTCAAAATGGGACGTGGTAAGGCTCTTAATAACTCTGAAAAAGAAAAAATTCTGATTTTGAAATCTCAGGGTCAGAATCTGGTCCAAATAGCCAAAAACATTAATAGAGGAAAGACAGTTGTGTACAATTATTTAAATAACGTGGAAAGATATGGAAAAAACATGAAAGGGCGGAAAAAAATGGCAACAACTCCAAAAGAAAGACGAAAAATTCTTAGAATTGCATCAAATTCTGCCATGTCGGTATCAAAAATACGTGCAAAAAGTGCCAGTTTAAGAACAGTGCACCGTATTTTAAAGTCGTGCCCATACATAGTCCGATGAAAACTGCAAAAAAAACCACCATTTAATGAAAAACGCAAATCACAACGTCTACAGTTTGCCAAAAATACAATGACATGGTCCGACAAATGGTTTAAAGTTGTATTTTCCGATGAAAAAATAAAATTAATATTGATGGTCCCGACGGGTATAACTATTACTTCCATGACCTAAATAAGGAGAAATTATTTTTGAGCCGCAGACACAGCCGAGAGGGCGGAATAATGGTATGGGGTGCCATTTCGTATTATGGTACCATAGAATTGGTTTTTGCATCCAACAGAATGACTGCAATGACTTACGAAAACATTCTGGAGGAAGCATTTCCAAAATTTAATGATTTCTTTGGACCCATTCCTTGGACGTACCAACACGACAACACTCCGATTCATACCACCAGAGCAGTAAAACAATGGATTAATCGACAAGGTGAATCCAATGGAAAATGTCTGGGGTTGGCTTGCAAGCAAAGTTTATAAAGGAGGAAAACAATTTGTGACGATAGAATCTTAAAGGATGCAATAACGGAAGCATGGAGTTCAATTTCGCTAAATTACTTAGAGTCATTATACAAGTCGATGCCAAATCGCATTTTTGAGGTTATTTCTAAAAATGGTGGCATTACTCATTACTAATTGAATGCTAGAAGATAATAACTTTCATTTTTATAACCTACAATTTAAAAATAAATTACAGTTTGCTTAGTTTTAAAATATTCCTTATTCAAGTGGCACACGAAAAAGTACCACAGAAATAATTGTCTTTAAATAAATGCATAATTTTAGTATAACAAAATATGTATATTTTTTTATTTCTTCAGGAAACTAAAGCCAACACTTTGAAATTTGGTTGCGCAAAAAATTATTTTTTTCTCAACTTTAGTTTAGAAGATATACTTAATTAAAGTTAAAAAAATGTGATTCCTTATTCAAGTGGCAGGCAGTGTATATATTTATATATATATATATATATATATATATATGTATACATAACAAATAACTTTAAATTAAATATCCACAAAATTTAAGCTAACCCTTTCGCTATATCCATATGGATACATAAAACTTTTTGGCAATTTGTCAGGATCTAAGAGGATTTTTCAATGCCTTAACAATAATATCCATATAAATTTACTTAGATTTTTTCATCATAAACTAAAAAATGTTGTGTTTAAAAAGTATGGTTGTAAACTTTTTCAATGTGTCAAAAATGCGAGTTTGTATTTTGCGAAAAACTAAAAAAAAATCCACAAAAATTAGTATTTTTACGAAAAACATTTTAAATGTGTAGAAAAGGGTTTGTATAAATATTTAGCATCAAAAAAATTTAGTTAATTTTCTTTTTTTTTATATAGGTCTATTTTTGTATTTTTAATTATACCCCACAAATATTATTTATATGTGATTTTTCTTTAAAATGAATACTGATTATTAGGGACAGGCAGTATATGTATTTAAAAAATATATTTTAGGCGTTTAAATAATACACTAAAAATGGTAAAATATGCCCTAAAAAATAAAATAAGCACTTATTACTAAACTTTTATTAAAAAAGAAAAAACATAAAATTTTAATTCAGTATCTATTAAATAAAATGAATACACAATAAAGACCTTTGACAGCATTTGTACATATAAAATTACCATTCGATATCAACAGATGTGATGGATGCATTTATAAATTATGTAGAAAAATTTTTCGATGCATGTGATCTTAATGATAGATCGATTTTTTTTAAATGATATTAAGAATAGCTTTATACAGCTTATTGTGATTTCAGACAGAATAATCTCATTGGTAGCTTCTTTAAAAAGAAATAATTAATTCTCGATGTTTTACAAAAACGTATGACAACCAAAACAAAATTTTCATATACATAACTCGATATTAAACGAACTTGTTCTGCCTTCAGATAAATGATTGGAAATTTTACCCTGAAAATTTGTATTTATCTCTATGTTTTAGGCTATTCAAGGGGTGATATACCAAAAACTATTTTCAGTGATATTGTTTTGTCGAATATTTTAGAACAATATTTCTCCGAAACGAAATGTGTAATTTCGCATCTTAATGCGAGATAAATAGCGAACCTTCTGATGACGCACCTTTTACAAAAATCAACTGCCTTTTGTGGTTGTTAGTTTTGGAGAAATGGCTTACCACATATTAATTTGTCCATGGTATTTTTAATATTTTAAAACATTTTTTAACTCTTCTGAAAACTTTGAAATGTGCTCTTAAGTCGTTTTATCGAAAGTCTACATAATTATGTTTTTCTACACAAAAAATAATTTCAAATTGGAATATTGCACCAAATATGATACAAAAATATGCATTTATGGCAAAATATGCAAAAACATGCATTTTCAACAAAATATGCATAAATATGTACTAAGAAATTGATTTAAAAGCAAATTTTAAAGCAAATTCCCTAATTCGCAAGGATATTTAGTTTACTCTGTGCTTGGAGTAAACATGCATATGCATGAACTTCCTTGCTGATGGAGCCAAAACAAACAAACAAAATGTAAAAATATTTCTATGCAATAAAAACTTGCAGCAAAAGGACTAATAAGTTTATAGTTTACAAAAATGCCCTTTAAGTAATAACACGCAGTGAGCGATTTCTTCTTTCGACTCACAATAAGTAATTGCTCTCTGTGTTTAACAAAATGTAAACAAATAAACTTCTCAGCATAATTTTTGTGAGTTTTTAAACTTTGAAACTTGAAGTGTTCTATATCATTGATAAAATTCGTTGAATTTTTCGTGATATAGAAACATTTATATGTAAAGCAAAGTACGTTTCGAAAAATTAGAATAAAGTTCGAACAAATTTAAATTTTAAAAAACGGAAAATTTCATTTCGGTATAACTGAGGATTATATTGTATTATAATATTTATTTGTAAAAAAAATTCAAATATTAAGATTTTTTATAAAAAATTGCAAAACTTTGGACACATTTGGACCTAGTCCAAAATTTTAGTTATAGTAAATTCGTGTCTCTTGCGATACCAAATTTTCATATTATTCCTTAGGCAGAAATATGAAAAAACAGCCTTTTTTTCTTTTTGATTCAGCTCACGAAAGAATAATGACAGGAACAGTTTCAGAAACTAAGTATACCTTATTTCCTCTCCATTACATAGATTTATGTATATAGGTTCGTGATAATTCATACAACAAAAGTCTACATTGAAAAAACGTCATTGTTAGAAGGATGAATTTGTTGCGTTTTAAATTCTCGTTGTTTATTTAATTTTTACACCAAAGTTTTTTTTGTAATAAATCAAATAAAATATGAATTTATCCTTACTGAAAGCATAAACATTTTTTTAAAGGGATACAGAAAAAATATTCAGCAAAAAAAAAAAAAAAAACATTTATATATCTAAATAGTAATAAATTCAAGTCAAAATATTTGCGATCTTTTCACTTAAATCATATTTTATCATAAACGCGATTCTACGTTCGTTTTTCAAATCAAGATTTTAACTAAATAATGCAAAGGATATAAGCTATGAGAAAAGATATACAATTCTTAAAAAATGTAGTTCGTATGTAATGCTATGTTCACATATAGAGGTTTTTTGTAAAACGAGTCGTTTTCTCAAAAAACACAAACAAATTGATTTGTTTTTTCGTATATTTCAAAGTCAAAAAACATCTCGATTCGAGTTGTTTAATTATTTAACACATAAAAAACATTCTAAATTTCCATACAGAGAAGAAATTTTAAGTATTTTTATTACTTAGAAATTTGTTGAAAAAAGAATTTGTAAAAATTGTCAAACAGTTTAAAAACAAAAAAATTAAAAAATATAAATGAAATTTATATTTGTTAATAAATTTTGTTTGTTTAAAAGTTTTATTTTTTAATTGGAATGCGTTTGTGTGTGAAATTTTTATTTAAATCAAAAATTTGTGAAAATATTTTGATTAGTGAAAAGAGGCCAAAAGGAAAAACGCAATAAAATGACATGTGAACAGTGATGTTTAAACTCATTGTAAGCAAGTAGTAAATTGCCTTGTTGTATCTGGTTAGCGATACCAAAGCAGAGTTTGTGGACTATAATTAGGCACCTGCAGAATGGAAAACGTATTTTCTGTGCTACACAGTTAATCAGCATTCGTGATGTATTATTCATTTTGGTTTCGGTGAAACCTAAACACATTGTGTTTTTCAAAAAAACAAGTCAAAAACTAATATGTGTGAACATAATATAAAGTTATATCAGTGATGGGATTTGTGGCACAATTGTGCCATTTTTGGCTCTATTAAATGTCCAATGGCAATGTGGCACTTCTGTTGGCCATTTTTTAAGTAGTTTTGTTTTTATTTATTTAATTATTTTCAATTAAAAATTCCAATAAATCAAAATAATTTTGGAGTTTAATAAGTTTGACTTAAACAAATTTAAATTAGTACCAACACTATACGAAAAAAAACTAAACGTTATTTTTAATGCGAAAAAAAAAGAGAAAGACGAATGTAAAAAGCAAAAAAATTTTAAAGATATAAAAGAAAATAAAGTTATGTACAAATTATAAGCCGAAGTGTAAATTAGAAAATGGAAAAATTTTTTAAAAGGTATTTTTTCTTGCAATGTAATATACATATGTACACAATTCATGCCTAAACATTTTGTTCCATTTCAGATCAAACCAAGCGACATCTCCTACAAATTCCTATCATTTAAATAAAGGGTAACATATACAATATGTATGTATGTATATATAGATTAAATTTCTTTAAATGAAATTATTTTTTAGGTGTAATAAAAGTCCTCCCATTGACAAATTCGGAATTGTTGCAACTGCAAACAACTAGCAAAAAAAATGCTGACTGCTCTCAATCAAAAGTATCCAGAAAATATATGGCTTTATATTTTCTAGATACTTTGGAATGGGAATTCACGCAGGGAAATTATTAGCTAGCATTCCCGAGAAAATTTAAATTTAAAACAGCAAATTAAAATTATATGTACACTTTTAATTGCATTTTAATTTGAAATTTCATTTAGTTTCTATTAAAAAACTGAAATTTTTATAAAGCCTAATTTTTCTATTTTTGCTCAAGACAAAAATAGCACAAAAAATATTGAATTTTTCTTAATCTAGTTATTATCAGAAGTTTTGTAAAATTAAACAGCTTTCAATGGAATGTCTATTCAAAAATGAAATTTTTTAGCAACCAAATAATAAGTATACACATAATGCTAAAATTGTTTAAGAAAAGTCCTCGTTTTGATAGCTCGTCTAGGAATGTTCACATTTTAGTCATCGAGAAGTATACTTATTAGCAAATGCTATTATCGAAACTGTATGTAGTTTTGGATTTAATTTCTTTTTTTTTCATAACGATTTTCAATTCCACGAGAGAACAAAAGTAAACTTTTAAAGATAAAAAAATCCAAATGGTATTCGCAGGATTTAAAAAAAAAAACTTTCTATTAGATCCTCTGTTTTTAAATATCTGTATTAGTCCTGAGTATTATCAAAAGAATTCATATGAAATTGTATATTGTTTTCATCCAAAAATTAACTTATTTTTGCTCTCACCAAAAGTTTTGAGAAACCCTTAAATAAGACTTTTTATCACCGAACTAACGATATTAATATCGCGCATTTTTTAATTTCAACACATTTATATTAAGTTCCTCAATCGATTTGCTTTCAAAACGAAATTTTAATATTGGCTATAATTATTCTGTACAATGAATAAATATAGAGGTTTAAGTTAATTTAGCATTTTCCCGGGAATTTCCGGGAACACAATTATTTATTCCCGTTTTCCGGGAAGTTGAAAAGTCGACGAATTCACAAACCCTACTTATGAATGAAAAAATATGTTTTCTATGTAATGCTAAAATCACCAGTAGCCAATATCACATTTAACGACATAGCGAAACCGAAACTCATAAAAAATTAGAGTTTGAAGCAAAATCCACCCCAAAAATGGATGACTTAATTTCCTGAATAGGGGCTTCGGATTCCTTAAACATAAAAGGCCACAAATTTTGAAATAATGGTAATACATTTTGTAGCAGAGAATAATTTGCCCTTTTCAATTTTAGAACATTTAAATAATATGATAAAAACTGAAATTACCGAATCGAATATTGTAAAAAAGTTTGTATAAACCTGTTACGCCAAAAATGGGTGACTTCATTTCCTGAATAGGGGCTTCGGATTCCTTAAACACAAAAGGCCACACATTTTGAAATAATGGTAATAAATTTTGTAGCAGAGAATAATTTTCCCTTTTCAATTTTAGAACATTTCAATAATATAAAAAAAACTGGAATTATCGACTCGAATATTGTAAAAAAGTTTATATAAATCGTAAAAAAAAGCCACAAAAATTATTAGGGTCCGACAAATATAAAACAGGTGGCTGATCTTTGTAAAAAAAAAAACACTATTTTTCTATAATTTTAATAGATGAAAGCACACACTGTACGACGTTCAAAAATTTTTAGGAACTTGTTAACGTTAACTAAAATTTCTGATGGATCAGAAGATTCAATATTTAATACAATTTTAAACGTTTTAAAGACAACAACATTCCAATGAATAATTTGGCTGCTTTTGGTGCTGATAATAGCTCGGTGATGGGATAATATAACTGAGTCCAAGCCTTATTAAGGAAAGTGCAGCCAACATTATTTGTAAGTGGTTGCATCTATCATAATTAGAATTTGGCTTCTTCACATGCCACCGAATGTTTTCCTAAAGAAAGTATTTATTAAAAGCTATAAATAAATTCTTTTGTAACAGTTCTTCTCGTAAGGAAGATTTTAAAAAATTTAAAAAGTATTTCAACTTCGATGTTGCTATGATATTTAAAGATGCGGATATAATTCTTGAATTATTAAATTTTGAGTCGAAGGCTAAGGAAGATTTTATATTGAATTGCTTAAGAGATGATTTCATTAAAATGTATTTTTTTATTTCTGTCCTATGTATTTAAAATTACAAATGATATAAATGTAGAAATGTGATCTGAGGACACAAAAATACATATAATATAAAAAGACTTTCGTTTTTATTTCGACAAATTTGTCAAAATTTCTTAAACAAAAAAATATATCGACAGCCTTGATGTTGATGAGATATAGATTTAAATTCCCATCAGCTTTCAACTGATGAAATTTATTGTGGTGTCGAAGTTTAATTATTAACAACAAAAAAGTCGATTTCTCTAGATAAAATTTTAGAATTTAAAAGTAAGGTAAAGTCTTTTTATATGTATATCATTTTTAACATATGTAAAGAACAAATATAATTTTAAAGATTATTTGCATCTGAACACAATTTAAGTTGCAAAACTAATAATATTGTTCCGTTTTTTTGTACAATTATTTCAAAATGAAGCAAAAAAAAAAACGTTAAATTAATAAATAATGACTACTGATTTATATCAGAATTTGAAGATTTAAAAAGGTTTAAAGATTTAAATATAACTGAATTTTGGAAAGAAATCGGAGTAGTAAAAAGCAGTTTTAAAGAAACTGTATTTCTTAATATATACCGCATTATACTCTCAATTTGCCACTCCTCAGCAAGTGTGGAGAGAGTTTTTTCTATTCAAAACTTAATAAAAACTAAGTTAATACATAGCAAACACTTTTTAAGATCTAACAATAAAATCTGCTTTGATAGTAATGTATATATGTACATGTTTAAATCAAAAAAGTATTACAAATTCTGATATTGAACTTGAATATTTATTAGACAAAAAGATATTACTAAAATAAATACAAAATAATACTGTATAATAATACTGTATAATTGTTACGTTTTTACCTTTTAAAAACAGTGGTTTATTTCCTTTAAATAGCCCGTATACTTTGATTGTAAATAAAAGCAGTTTAGTAGCTTAAAAGTTGTAACGGCTCTTTATTTTATTTAAAAATGTACAACAATAACAGTTTAAATAGTTACTATGTGTTCTAATACACACGTACTGAAATTACACACTTTATACAGCACACTTTAATAATGTACTAGAATATACAGCCAAGATGCTTCCAATTAGACTGACTCAATGGTGTTCTCACGGCCAATTTATATACACTGCACTGCCATCTAGATGCTTCTCGAAAGCTCTATTTCTTTCTACAATATTATTAACGGTCAAACTAGTATATTCGAATTCTAGAGCTTTCGATGTTAATGTTAGCAGTTTCAACATTTAGTGTTGCCCTACTTACAAACAATGGCGAAACCTTTTTATTCAATGTTATATGTTTACAACTATGTTAATAATTTCTATATATAATTTATATAATTTATATATATATATATATATATATATATATATATATATATATATATATATATATATATATACTCGTATATATTTATTTGTTTATTCTATAATATAATTCTTTTTTTATCCTGAAATATTAAAAACTGGAGTAAAATAAAAGTTATATTAAATTTATAGAAGTTTTTAAGTTTGTAAATTCCAAATATTTATTTTTTGTTATCCTTATTAGATTCTTTTTTATAAAAACAATTTTTGTAAAACATACTTAATACTTATACAAATACACATTCATAATTTTAAATTAAATTTTTGGTTTTTTACTAAAAAAAAAATATGTGGCACTATTTAAATTATTTTGTCACCTTTTTGACCCAGTCTTGGCACGAAATTAATATTTCCAATTACTCCCATCACTATTATTATATTTTTATAATTATATTTTTATTACATACTTTTAATATCAACGTGTTCACAAAATAATCCATAATAGAAATACTATGACAGTTTATAATCCAGTACTAAAAAATAATATCTTTTAAATAGCTCTATCATTTTAAAACCAAATTTAAGGAATAAGTAAAAAATTAGCCTTTAAAATTGTTTTTTAATTTTCTTTTCACAGCGATTTTTTGCTTGTTGAAAATGCATAATAACTACCCTTTCGAACTCTGTCGCATTAGAATCCGTATATTTTTGAGCATAAGACTCTGAAAAAAATTATAATGCGTTGTTTATTAAATTAAGTAAAAATATAAATAGATTAGGAAATATTAATATCTTACGTTTTATTGCTAACAGTGTTGAAAAGTTTTTTATTTCTGTTTTTTCTTTGGAGCCCTGCCAGCAAAACTCTTTTGCTACTTCGTCCTTTATTAACAATCGCCAACAATTTTTTATGAACTTAACAGAATTTCCATTTACTCTTTCCTTAAGTTCTCTTACCTAAAAAATAATATATGTATGTACTTGATATATGTATGTATATGCATGAAAGGTTGTATACCATATTAGCAAAATTTTGTTCAGATTCTTGAATTTTTGTTTCGAATTTCAAAAATGCTTCCTTACTTTCAAAAGGGGTTTTTGGCAATATTTTTGTTGTATTTGATATATGATTATGTTGAATCAATTTTATTTCTTCGAACAACTGCTTTACAAGTTTGTTGTTTGTATCCAATTTTTCCTTTATTTCTCGTATATCTGAAGTAATAAGCATGTAAAATTAAAATAAACATATTTATTTCATTTGTTTTTTAATTACCTCTCTTTATTGAAAATTCTATAGCCTGGTTATCATCGTTACGTGTAAATTGAGTGTTAAAATCCATCTATGATATGAATAAGTATGATAAATGTTAATTTTTTTCACTTTGTTTAAAACTAAAAAAAATAAGTCATAGTTTTTTTTTAAACGAAATTTAAAAATGGTTAATATTTTAAATAAGGTTTATTTATCTGTAGATTTTTTTACTTTCACCAAAACTACATATTGAACATTTGAATTAAATCGCTATTGGTTCTGATAATGCTTTTACCATAGAAAAATTGAGTAAAAAAAAATAGACTTTAAGCAATTTTCTTTCCGCTGGAAATTCGATTACTCCGAATAATACTAAAATAAAAATTGGGTAACAATATTTTTCTATTAAGTGTAAGTGTCTAGGAATTTAATGACTGCATCGTTTAAGCAATTTTTAATTCTTAATTTTGGATTTAAAAACGACATTCCTTAGATGATTAACTTTATAAATAATATTTTAATTTTTGATGTTCGTAAGATGAAAAATATATATTTCTTAATCGATTATTTTCATTTGGAAGTATGTAAAAGATGTCTGTTTCCAATTTTTGTCTGTTACGTATGTGGAAAAAATTGCAACAAAATTAAAAATGTTCTAATTTTTTCAAAATTCTTTCAAAAGATAATTTTTTATTGTTTATATATGTCCAATATTTGGATCCCTTTTGTGTACTTTTGGAGTACTTCTGTAGGACTTCTTTATCATGAGTTTAAAAACTCGAAGTTGGAACTTTTCGAATTTGTAATCGGTTATTATATCCTAGTTTAGTTTGGAATTTTGTGCAAAGAATATATCTTTATTGGATACACAGAAAAAAGTTTGTACATAAATATAAAAATTTAAATTGTTTAAATTTTCATTTACATATATTTTCAATTTGTAAATGTATGTTTGAAATTTTCTTTACAGAATTTTTGGTTTTTGATGATTTTTAGGCACATGTTGGGGTCAAAAGAACACAGAGCAGATGCTTTTTTTATTACAATGATGTATGTGCTATAGAATGGCAGCAAATTTAAGCAAATTTCTAATTCGTACGTTTTAACATCTTTTTATTGAAAAATTGCCATTTAAAGGGATTTATTGTTAATATTTTCATGCACAAGTATTTTTATTTAGAATTTGAATCAAATCTAATAAAACTAAATTAAAATTTTAGCAGCATTTTTGCAAAATTATCATAAATTACAATTTAATAATATCTATGAACAAACTTTTATTTTATATGAAAAAAGTTTGGGAAAAAAGTCATGTTCGATTCATAATATTTATGAAAAAAATGTTCAAATATATGATTTTTTTTTTCTCTGTGTAATATTCACATCTGCGTTACACAGCTTAATATATTAATCAAAAAATGCAGTCAAATCAGAATTTTTAAGATAAAAGTTCGCCACAAATTGACTTTGATCCATTTTTTTAATGTTTGGCTCCATATCTATCGAAAAAATAAATCATTTTATGTGAGGTAAATATAAAAAATTCTAAAAAATTACACATTTTCTTGTTCAAGGTAGTTCCTTTTAAAGAAACTGGAACTCCAGCAAATCAGCATTTTATAATGATAAAATATGTAGCCATTAAAAATTACTGATAAAATGTCGTTATCATAAGTATACAGTTATTAAAAAATTAAAGTCAACTTAGATTTTAGAATTGTTCCAAAAAATATGTTAGCCTTAAATTGACATTAATCCATATACATTTTTTTCTTTAAAAATATTTTGGTTGTAATTTTTCTAGTTTTTCTATCAATGAGCCTATATCTACCGAAAAAAATTTCTTTGGCCCCCGTTGAAATCTGAGTTAAAATATAAATTATTTTGTGGTGGTGTATATAAGAAATTACAAATATGTTTTTAAGGTAATTCAGCTTTTATTAACATTTTAAAAAGACTAAAAGTTGGATTTTCATAAAATTTTCGCAATAATACACTGCCTGCCACTTGAATAAGGAATCACATTTTTTTTAACTTCAATTAAGTATATCTCCTAAACTAAAGTTCAGAAAAAACTAATTTTTTGCGCAACCATATTTCAAAGTGTTGACTTTAGTTTCCTAAAAAAAAAAGTATACATATTTTGTTATACTAAAATTATGCTTTAATTTAAAGACATGTATTTCTATGGTACTATTTCGTGTGTCGCTTAAATAAGGAATTCTTTTAATATTAATCAAGAAGGCTATGATTTGAATTTCTTTCAATATAAACGGCTAGAGAATTTTTAATTTGATATTTTTATTCAAAATGCGACGTTGTATTCAAGAATAACTCTGAAAAAGAAAAAATTCTGATTTTGAAATCTCAGGGTCAGAATCCGGTTCAATTATTTAAATAACGTGGAAAGATATGGAAAAAACATGAAAGGGCGGAAGAAAATAGCAACAACTCCAAAAGAAAGACGCATCAAATTCTGCCATGTCGGTGTCAAAAATACGTGAAAAAAGTGGAGTCAGCGCCAGTCTAAGAATGCACCATATTTTAAAGTCGTGCCCATACATGGTCCGACGAAAACTGCAAAACGCAAATCACAACGTCTATAGTTTGCCAAAAATACAATGACATGGTCCGACAAATGGTTTAAAGTTGTATTTTCCGATGAAAAAAGTTTAATATTGATGGTACCGACGGGTATAACTATTACTTCCATGACCTAAATAAGGAGGAATTATTTTTGAGCCGCAGACACAGCCGAGAGTGCGGAATAATGGCATGGGGTGCCATTTCGTATTATGGTACCATAGAATTGATTTTTGTATCCAACAGAATGACTGCAACGACTTACAAAAACATTCTGGAGGAAGCATTTCCAAAATTTAATGATTTCTTTGGACCCATACCTTGAACGTACCAACACGACAACGCTCCGACTTATATCGCCAGACCAGTAAAACAATGGATTAATCAACAAGGTGTTCAACTTTTGGATTGGACCCCATATTCACCAGACCTGAATCCAATGGAAAATGTCTGGGGTTGGCTTACAAGAAAAGTTTATGAAGGAGGGAAACAATTTGAGACGATAGAATCCTTAAAGGATTCTATCGTCTCAACGGAAGCATGGAGTTCAATTTCGCTAAATTACTTAGAGTCATTATACAAGTCAATGCCAAATCGCATTTTTGTGGTTATTTCTAAAAATGGTGGCAGTACTCATTACTAATTGAATGCTAGAAGATAATAACCTTCGTTTTTATAACCTAAAATTTAAAAATACATGTCTTTAAATAAATGCATAATTTTAGTATAACAAAATATGTATATTTTTTTATTTCTTCAGGAAACTAAAGCCAACACTTTGAAATTTGGTTGCGCAAAAAATTAATTTTTTCTGAACTTTAGTTTAGGAGATATACTTAATTAAAGTTAAAAAAAAATGTGATTCCTTATTCAAGTGGCAGGCAGTGTATAACAAGATATGTGACCATCCAAAATTGATGAAAAAGAGTTTTTATCATTATTATACTATTTTTAACCAGCGCCAAAAAAATTGATACAATTTTATTCCGCATACGTTATGCCATAACTAGGCCATTACACCAAAAGATATACACTGATGTATATTCCTATAAACGCACATCAATTTTTTTAATCAACTTACCAAAAATGGAGCTGAAAAATAATTAAGGTGCTATAAATTAACTTCTTAAAAAATTAATAACAAAAAACTTAAAATGTACATTATTATTATTATGTCGAGTCTCTGGATATCCGTCCATGATGAAATTTGGAGATAAAGAATCCTCAAACGATGCATATATTTGCGATATGTTTGCTGCTTTCTTCTCATCCGCCTATTCCGATAAAGATTCACATGAACTTTCCAATTATCCATATCCAATTCCAGCTGCAACCCTAATAAATTGTCCAACATTAGATAAATCGATGGTACTGAGAGCTGTACAGAATCTAAAATATTCTGATAAATGGGGACCTGACGGTGTTCCAAGCTGTGTTCTTATAAAATGTTTACATTCTCTTATATCTCCAATAACATACTTATTCAGCATATCAATATTTAGTGGTTACTTTCCTGAAGTTTGGAGGAAATCTTATATTATACCTTTGTTTAAATCCGGTAGCAGACCTAACATTTCCAATTATAGAGGTATTGCTAAATTAAGTGTTATTCCAAAGCTTTTCGAAAAGATAGTTACTGAAATCCTTTCGCATCAAGTTGTATGTTATCTTTCGCCATTTCAGCATGGATTTAAAAAAGGATGTTCCATTATTACTAACCTTTTGGAGTTCACAACCTCAGTTATAACCGCATTTGATTCCGGTTCAGTAAAGCTTTCGATAAAGTAAATCACGATCTCCTACTGTTCAAATTGGATAAACTCGGATTTTCTCCTGTTTTCCTTAAATGGATTTCCACATATCTTAAAAATAGATGCCAATATGTATTATTCAGAGAATGTACATCAAAAACCATTCCTGTTTTATCTGGTGTTCCACAAGGTAGTCATCTCGGCCCCTTATTATTCCTAATATTTATAAATGATTTACCAACTTCCATTAAGAATTCTAGAATATTAATGTAGGCTGATGCTGTAAAGCTGTTCCATAGCTTTAACTATTACTATCAATGTTCCTTACTCCAATTAGATCTTGGCAATCTTTATGATTGGTGTATGATGAAATCTAATGGATCTGAATTTAAGAAAGTGTAAGCATATGTTTTACAGAAAAAGTACAGTACTCTGTAGATACACAACTGAATATCAGCTTGATCTAGTCGAAGAATTTCTTGATCTGGGTGTGTTGAATGATTGTAAATTATGCTTTAATTCCCACGTTTCGCAAATTGTTAACAAGGCAAAAGTAGTTCTAGATTTCCTCAAGTCTTGGGGAAGAGAGTTTAATGATCCTTACGTTTCCAAGCAATTATTCATATCTCTCGTAAGACCAATCCTGGAATATGCTTCCGTGGTCTGGGATCCTCAATATGAAGTTCTTATAAAGAAAATTGAAACGGTTCAGAAACAATTTCTCTTATTTTGTCTTCGTAATCTTCCATGGAATCCTATTACCATCATATGAAAGTCGATTACAGCTTATTGATCTCCCTACTCTTGAAAATAGGAGAAAATATATGAATATTTCATTAGTAATTAATTTAGTAAACGGTTCAATAATTCTGAGTTTCTGCTTCGTAAGATCGAATTCGTAATCCCAAATCGTCCAACTAGAAATTATACTCCTTGAAAAATAAAATATTTTCGAACCAATTATGCCAACTTTGATCCCATGAGACGTATATGCAATCAATTCAACAGTTTCTATCCATATATTGATTTCTCATTAAATCCAATCCGCATTAAGAGGAATATTTTTAACTTAGTTAAATAATAAGTTTTTGTTATTGAATGATTATGAAAATATTTTATTGTTAATAGCTTTAAGAATAATATATATGCTAGCCTGTAAGAAATTGTAATTTCATTGGCTATTAAATAAATAAATAAATAAAAATAAATTATTGTTATTATTATCAATATTGTTATTATTATTATAATTATTATTTCATAGCAATTTTAGTACTTTAATGCCATTTTGTATGACATTTTCCTATATACGCACTTAAACTTATGAACCAATTTAACATTATTAATAATGTGTTGATGAACCTTTGTTTCGGACAACTTCAAAAATTCGGTCTGGCTTTAATTCGACTAATTTTTGAAGGAAATCACTGTCAATTTCTTCCCAGGCTTGCTTAATTTTTAGTTTTAACTCCGTTGTCGTTATTTCTTGCGTAAACTTTACGGGCCATGTACCCCACAGATTCTACGTTCATTAATCCATGACTTAGATTGGTTCGGGATATGAATTGCAGCGTTATCCTTTTGGAATATGCAATCTTCATCCATCCATCCATCCAACAGTTCATTATAAATTGCGTTGTTCATTTTAGTTGGAGTAAAACATATTTTTGATTTTCGTGCAGCACAGAAGACTGTCCAATCCATCACACTGCTTCCATCGAAATTGAATTTCGACATAAAAATTTCATTCGAGCTCAAATCATGTCAATAGCAAGAATATGGGAGCGTCCAAATTGATTTTCTTTTCATCAGAAAAGATTACTTTATTCCACTCAGCTGTCCATTTCATGTATTTGATTACCTTTTGTTGGTTTCCGCACTCCGTATTTCTGCCCTTTCTTAAGAAAGCCTCGAATAACTCCTTTCGAACGTTTAATCACAAAAAAAATTTAATTTGAATATTTTCCTGGTCTGTAAGAAAAGTTTATTTGGGCATCCTTTAAGCTGATGAAAATTCCCAATTAAAACAAAAATATTTCTAGTAAACAGAGGTGTTGCCATCAAAAACTTACCTTAAGTGAAGCAAACAACTAAAACTGTTAAAATGTTTTAATATTTGTTTTTGGTTAAGAGAAACGAATATACCTCAAAGAAAAACAAAAATTTTAAATGCGTTTATAGGAATATGAACGAGTGTATAATATGGCTTTAAAGTTGATACCCGGGGTATTGAAGCCCGTTCGTGTACTCCCGATACCCCGGAACCACCATATAATTTCTATGTTTTTTGCTCTACAATTAACCTTCTTTGCATATTCAATATTTGTATTGTCTTTTGATTCATTTTAAGTTGAAAATTTAAAATTTTATAGTTTAAACTAGTGAATAAGCCTGTTCATGTTAGGCAAAAATGTCACTGTATAAATTCTGGCTTCGTGAGGATTTAAAGGAACGCTAGTTTTATAAGTATGCTAATTTTGATTTTTTTAGATTATTTAGGAGCTTCAGAAAGAGGAATTAAAGATAATATATGACAACTTACAAATCGTTCTCATTATCACTATTTTTCACCAGTCTTTATGATTATGACAATGATGGCGCACATTTCAGCCATGTTAATCCTTCAATATTGGTTGCGATTTTCTTTCTTTTTAGTTTTTTTGTATATCATGTAAAAATGTCCAACACTTCTAGTCTAAAACATAATGCTATGGCTCAAGCTGTTGATATTATTTCCGCTATTCGTATCAGGTCACGTAAATTTTCGATATTGTAGCTCCAAACATGACACTACGTTGTGCCATTAATAACAACATTCTTTTAAATTGTAAGAACAATTTTGGGAGAGGGTCAAATCAGTACCACCACTGACAACATTCTTTAGGATTGTGAGAATGTTATTGTCGGGCTTGATCGATTTTCGGAGAGTTTCTTATATGAAACCTGTGCTTTATTTATCCAAATCGGCAACCAAAGGTCAAAGTTTTTTTTTAATTTAAAAAGAAATTACTCAAGCTTAAAATTATAATTTATAGTTTTTAGAATCTTACGTGTACAAAAAACATAGTGCTTACCAATAAAAATTATATATGTATTAATAGTGTGCACTTTATAATGATTTTCGGAAGTGGGCCTTATATGGAAGCTATGAATTTATAAGGAACGAACCTCATAAAAATTTGATGCTGTGTGTCTTGACGTTTATATAAATTATTCTATAAAAACAAATGGGTTTTTTTAACGTCTATAAAACTGAATTATGAAATAGTTAAAGAATTTATGAGCGTCCAACCCCTATTCTAGGTGTATGGGGGCTAAGTTATAATAGGTAACCATTGTCAACTAATTTCAACAGAGTTCGTTTCTGCATCGTATAAAACGAATCAATGTTTAACATGAACGGACAGGCGTACGGACGGACATCGTAAACATACTCGAACATGTTTTTTGTGCGTGTATTTATCAGTTTGCTTTTAGTTTTTTATCTAGCTAAATGATAAATAATTATAATTTTTTGTACAAAATCAACGAAAAACGCACTAAGGTACCCGGGTACCCCGGGCATTAACGTTAATTTTTATGGGTATGTACCGTAGGGTTAAACAAAATATGTGCAACTCATTTTTATTGAAAGTCAGAAATCAAATGCCAAAAAAAGTTTAAAAGAAAACCCACAAGTTTGGAAAGCGACAGAATTATGTCAATTTCTTTTATATACTGGTCAAAAAAAAAAAAAAAAAAAAAAAAAAAAAACCATCTTCGACAAAAATAAGTTTATACACATTCTAAAACTTTCAGAAAAAAGTGAGACATATAATATTGCAGAAGATTTTGAAAAACGATATCGTTTTAGAATTATATGATAAAAAATCATTTCACTTGCAACACACTGTCTACAGAACCTAACAGGTGATGCAATCGTATTGGAAATCTTAATAAATTTAATGCGTTTGAAAACCACCTACAAAAACTTAAAAATTTAGTTAAAAAGAAAAATTATGTTGACACACAAATTTAAAATAGATTAATTAAAAGAGGTAAATATGCGCAAGAAATTAAGCTAATAGAGAAAACAACATTTAAAAATTCTAATATTAGCAGCATACAAACAAAATATTACTTTTCGCTAAAAAATTCCAATAAGATGTTTATATTTGGAGAAAAGTATACAAAATTTAAACTATAGAAAAAATGGGAAAGAAGTTAATAGAAAAAAAGTCTGAAATTCAAAATAATTAATTGAAACCTCTATCTCTTTAAAATTCAAACCATAGAATACAACTAGAAGTTTATGTGAGAGACTAAAACATAATTCAATTGCCAAAAACCTAATTCATGCAACAACAAATACATGTAGCCACATACATTTTGATTTTGTGTTTTGAGAAAAATGAGTAATTTTTTTTTTTTTAATTTAGTTTGAAGTGCCTTTCACATAAACTTCTAGTTGTATTCTATGATTCAGACGATTTAGTTTTTTCTTCAACATAAATTAATCATAATGTACAAGATATTTTAAAGTGTGTGTTCTTAAAATTTAACAATTTATTTTATTTTATTAATCTTATCCATTAAAGATATGACGCAAAATATAGATGAATATAATGTCTTTTTAACAGACATCAAGGGTAATCAAGTCCTGTAGTTTCTAAGCTACGTAAAATATAAAAATACACTTTAAAAGATATACTAATTATTTATATAGAAAATAATAAATAATTAAATTCAACATTTTAAGTTCGTTTAGATTTAAACAAGGAAATTTCGTGCAAGTAACAAAATTTACAAAAAACCATAAAAAATATATCGATTTTAGTAGACTGGCAGACTGAAAAGTAATTTTAACTAAAAGTAAAGTAAAAAAATTAGTAGATACAATGAAGATCTCAAAGGAAATATACTACCCCAAACGCCATTTGAAACTTTAGAAGAATTTTTAAAATTTGGCGACATAATAAAAGATCCACAAAAATCTAAAATTTTAGTAAAATCACTTTTTTGATTAAAAATTATATTTTTTACAGGTGGGAAATATTTTAAGAAAAGTTTTTTAAAATAGCAATAAAGATTTCGTTTTTAAATGTTGGAGGCTTTTAATTACTAACACAACAGCAAAGAATTTTAATTGGATTGGGCAAAACATCAAAATCCAGTTTCAAAATTCACTTGCATTGCAGTATTTCAAAGAAAATTATATAAATCTCAATCATAACATAATCATAACTCATCTTTTTTATTTCAGGAGCTTTTTCAGCCTTTTAGAATGATCTTGAAATCTACCACAAAAAAAACAGAAAATTTTTTCACATACGCTGAAGACCGTTCAAGTAAAAAAAAGCAAGGTGAATTATAAATTTAATTTTTTTAATAATTCCATCTTATATTTATTTAATAATTTCATTTTATTAATATTTCCATTTATCTGTTAATTTTTAAAAAAATATTCATTTAATATTTATCAATTTGTTATGTATCTACATAAAATATTATTTAAAATTCTAACTTTACTGCTAAATAAAATCTTTAAAAATATGGGACAATTAGTTTTTTATTTATTTTATTGTTTAAAATTTGTAGATGATTTAGCGCCATAAATGATTGAATGATAAAGTGTTGCAAATGCTTAAATTTGTCGATATCAACACTAATATCATAAATTCTTCAAAATTATAATATAATTTTCGAGTGTACTTTTAGAAAGCAACTTATATCATTTTAGAATTATAAACAGTGTTGCCAAGAGGTGAGAAAAAAAGAGGATGAAATGAAATTTAAAGAAGGTAAAAAAAGGCTAAATACTCCAAGAAATAAAGCCAGAAAAAGTTATTTTTTCTTTTTTTTAATTAAAAAAAACTTATTTAACAAATTTATAAATAAAACATAGGCTGGTAGCAAAATGAGCAAAAATATTCCCATATGATTTTTGGGTATTTCCATTTTTTTGTGATTTTTCACTATTAAAAGAAGTTTTTTTTTTTTTAAATTATGTTCATATATGCTTATAAAAAATAATGTATAATGAATTTGTATGTAATGAATTTGTGTTGTACCTCTTTTTATATTTTCGAAAAGTCGAATAATTTGGGGGTAAAAACAAAGAAATTTTCAATAAAGCTTCACTTTTGAAATTAAAAAAAAAAATACAATCGTTATTTCACAATGACCCCGACCCCGAAAATTGAATATAAAGATGTCTCTTACGCACACTCTACCAAGAAGTAGTACAATGTAAGAAAGCAACAATGTCAGATTAGATCAAAAAATTAATGATATATAATACTAACCGTGCCCTCCTCAAAAAATTTCTGCAACATCAAGCAATCTCCAGAAATTTCCATCATTTTGGCTAAAGAATCCTACAGATAGAAACAATTTTCTCAATTCGAAGAATCTCATCAGACGAAATAAAATTTCGACACTTGGTTGCAAATATTGCTGCTGGTAATAGATACGAAACCCTTAAGACGATGAATATAAATTTATTCAGCGAATCTGATGAAATAAAATTTAAGGTATTATTTAGTCGACAAATTCTTGGCGAACACATTTATCTCAATTCAGTAATCAAGTCGGAGATAACGTTAAGAAGAACAATTATAATTAAGAACAATTATCGCTATCTCGGAACAACAAGAAATTGCTAAATTAGCTAAACAAGCCGATAAAATTATGAAACATAATTTTAATTGTATCCCTTTCTACCCGAAAATTGATCAAAAAAGCAATTCATACTTTTAGGAAATTCGAAAGTTTAGGTTTTAAATAAAATAAGGCAAAAATTGGTTTGATGGTATCTTTTGGAATTCATCGTATCTTATATGCCCATTAACATAATTAAATACATGCTTTTCTACTGAAAATATAATAGACAATCGTTTTGTGCTGTTTCCGATTTTGACCTATTAGGGGATGAAAATACCTAAAATATTACCAATAAATATAGAAATAAATTATTATTATTTTTGGAAGTTTAAAGATTTAAGTAGTAAGTTGCACCTTTTTAAATTTAATCACCCAAAAAGTAAATGAATTTAAAGAAATGTCAATATTAAATTAAAATTAAATTTTTGTTTGTTAAAATTTTTGTTATAAAAAAAGAGTGTTGTGCACAAACGATTGTCTACCACTGAATAGAATTTTTATTTTAGATATCTCTCCTCCATTTTTAGACATTCAATAATTGAATTTATAGATTGAATCGATTTAAATTTTCATCAAGGATTTTAGAAAATTTTAGAAATTTAGAAGTCGAAAGAATTCGAAACATTTAGGATTTCCCTATTTCCTAAATTTTCGTTCGCATAGAGTTACATCTTTTCACATTAGTTTTGTTGTATTTTTGTCTCAAAAATTTTAAAAATACTAATTTGTTTGAATATATAATAAAGGAACAAAAAATGGACAAAACCAACGTTCTATTGCATTCAAGAAATCGAAATGAAGTGAAATTGAAATCAAATAAGATTTTTAGTTACATTTTTTTTTACAAAATGACAGGAGTTTTTCCTGGTTTTAAGAGTTGTTCTTGTACAAATAACTAGTATTGAAATAACTAGTATTCAAATAACTAGTATTCAAATTAAAAGAAATATTTTTATGAACTTTCATTACAGAGTCGTTTTTAAAATTTGTTCGATTTTAAATTCACTTCATTTCGATTTCTAGAACTTGCACGAAAATCTTCTTTTTACGATATTGGTGCATTTCCACGTGGATACAAAACATGATTGAGGAACATTTGCTATGTTCTGGTACGTTTTTCTATACTTTTTTAATTTCCTGTACACTGAATATCAATTTTACCGAAAAGCGTTCCCGAAACTCAAAAACTGGGTAAATGAAAGCGATTTTGTAAGAATATTATACTTCTTGCACGAAACAGCACAGATTTTTTCTTCGGTTAGACTGGGTAAATTGTCAAACATTAAAAAATTAATATATAGTAAACAATAAAAAATTTGAAAGAACAAAATAAAAATAATTGTTTTAAAAAATTTTATTTAAAAAATTAAAAACCATGCATAATAACTCAAAAACATTTAAAATATTTTGAAAATTGTTCTATAATAATTTTCAAAAATATAAAACTTATAAAACAAAAATTCGTTGAAGACTTTTTGCAAAAAGATACCCAAAAGGATTGAGTTGAGATTTTGTGCATATTTTTTAATGGACTTTTACACCTGCATAGATTTTTTACATTTAATTTGAAACTAAAGTTATATTTTTAGATTTGTTAACAAAAATCCCGCAATTCCCAAAAATTTTCAAAAATGGGATTTTTTACTTTTTTCGCAACATCTTCCCATCCAATATTGGGAACAAAAATTTCTATTAAAAAATTATAATAAAATAAAACAATATTAAATTATGTAAGAAGTATTAAAATATTTTAGATTTCAGAAATTGCGGCATAGATTTGAAATTTATTTAAAAAAATCCATTACGGAAAAAATGTTTTCCTTTTTTTTACAATATTTTCCCTTAAGTTACCTTTCCAAAAAAATATAAATACTGTACAAGTTTCTTAAGAAATTTTGTACATAACTAAAAAATAATGTAAGTAATTTTTTTTTTTTTTTTTTTTTTGCTGATTTTGACATTTTTGTTCGTATCGCTCGAAATACAGAAACCCAATTTTGAGTGAAAACATTTACATACGTTTTCATTCCATTTGTCGTTCGAGTCATTTACTATGTTTATACACACCTCTTACACGATATTAAAAATATTGAGAAATTAAAATTTTGCCATATAAACGGTGAGTTAATATTTTATTTGCAAGTTAGTAGCTCACGAAAACTAATCGTGATAAAGCGTACGGCGCTGCTACTTCCTTTTACGTTCATAAAATTTTCGATGATAATAGTTGTATTTTTTCATCCGACACGAATAAGGAAATATATTTTTTGTGTATAAACAGTGAGTTATTTATTTGCAAGTTAATTTTCTTTACAATAATCGTGCGTATAAACGTAATAATTGTTCGCATAGAAGTGTGTTTAGAGAAACCGAAATCATTTTTCGTTCGGTTAGAAAGCGAAAGAAAGTATTCGTTCGACATCGAGAAACAGTCTATAAGTTTTAAAATGTTGTTGCTAAATTTGTAAAAAAAAAGAAGCTGACAAAATATGTTTCAAAACTTACCTTATCATCATTCTTATCAATTTCATTTTTATCGCATTCAAAGCTGTCCATATTATTTTCAACCATTGTTTGATGTGAAGGATAGTCCAGATTTTCCACTTTGATAGAACTTTCCATTGAAATTGAATTTATTGAATTTTCATCTTCTAAGGGATCATTAAATGGAAGACGATCAGTTTCATCAGTCTATAATTAAAGATTAGTAAATATAAATTGTTAACAAATTATATTAGACAAAAAAAAAATTATATTAGAAGCAAAAAAAAAAATATATACGAGGGCGGATCAATAAGTCCTTGACTTTTCTAACTTCCCTCGTAGTTATATAAAATGTAACACTATTCAAGTACTACCTGTTAATAGACTACTGTCAAATTTTGTGCAAGTGTCGTATTTACTTTGCGTAAATATATACATATGCACAAAATTGGGTCGATCAGTCAGTTCAAAAAAATCGTATACGCATTCTCTATATAAAGACAACGAATTATAATTTGTTTGTGGTCTAAATATTTAATACTGTATAATCATATTTCTCTAGAAAGTCACAAAACAGCCCTGTGTAGATAAACATTTACCGCGTTATCGTCATTAACGCTTAAGGGCGATCCGGCTGTACTTTGTTTTTGTTGAAGAATGAGAATGAAGTTTGTTAATATTAAAACTTGTTATGAATTTAATAAATTTTTTTTAATTATAAAATTTATTTTAAGAAGAAAGAAAGAAATTTTTATTCGTTGACAATTTTTCATAAAAAGCACATCACATTCTAACAGGTTATGGGCTCTTCCGCTTTATATTATAAGGGTATAATTGACAAAGAATATTAATAAATAATATTTGTAAACAAAAGTGTATAAATTTTAAAATATATTGAATTCAAGATTATATATTATTAAAAAATGTAAACAATCAAATTGAAAAGTTTCGTGGTAGTAAAAACTATGAAGATTGGAAATTTACGGTTAAAAAATATTTCCAAATAAAAGGTTTTTGGAATGCTATCATTGGACCAGCAGAAATGGGAGGTAAAAAGATTCAAGCAAAGGCTGAATTATTAATTCTGTTGATAGATAAGTCTATTTATACACGCATTCGTAAGTGTAATAGTGCACAAGAAATCTTTCTATCCCAACGTTATGGAATTGATTACGAAAAAACGTCTTCGCCTGTAGTCAAATATTCTTAAATTAGACTACTGGTAATTTTGGCTATTCAACATGACTTGGATATAGATCAAATGGATGTAATAAATGAATTTTTATCAATAATCGAATGTTGCTTTTTTATTCGATTATGATGTATTGATCCAAAGTACATCTACACAAAAAATCTTATATTTATATCTTCAAAAATGACATCAATATTAACAAAATTCAAAAGACTGCAACATCAACTTCATAAAAGAAACAGCCGTAAAATTAGTGCCATTTAAGAAAAATTTGATTTGAAGCTTGATTTATGCTTTAGCTATTTTGTTTTAAGAGAACGATTGAAAAATGTTACTATAGCCTGTTTCTCTATGTCTAATCGAACGAATTCGAATCATTTTGAGTTTCTTTATTACATTAACTTACGTTCGCATGAAGTTAAGTCTTTTCACATTGTCTTTGTTGTATTTTACTTTCTGAGTAATGCCAAATGCTTTTTTATAACATTTTTTCACAAAAATATTAAAAATACTACTAATTATGATTTTACGATATCGGTGTATTTCCAAATGGATACCAAACATGATTAAGTAATGAAAACGAGAAAATGCAATCAGTCAGTTATTTGATTTGATGAAGAAGGGTGGAACTCCAAAGTTGGCCACATCGGATATGTATTTTTTTTTAATTCGGCAAAAATTTATTTATATTTGAATGTAAAAAAATTTTACATTAGGTAGTCCTTATAAATGTCTATAAAAATAAACTTACGTGTATAGGCTACCTCTTAAAGCTTATATATATATATATATATATATATATATTCTTGAAAATGTTTGAAGTTTTTTACTAAGGAAAAAATAATTTCTATATTTTATCATATAATTTTAAAATTAATGATACTGTATCGTTTCTTTGTTTGTTGGGTATTTACGTTTATCATGATATAAAGAAACAATGTTAGACTGATCTCTCTCAGAGAAAAATTTTTTGAAGTGCAAATGAAATAACCGCCTTCATATTACAACAACGGAAAATTATGTTTTGGAAATTGTTATCAAAACTGTGTAATTTGTTTTAACAAAAAATTGTGACTTATATACAGTGGCCAAAAAAACTATTCGACATGAGAGATGCCAATTTATTATTTTTTATAAAATATATAAAAAAAATGTTTTAAAGTTTTTTGGAACATAAATATAAATATTTCTGCATAAATTTTAAAGTTAATACAAATAAAAGTTAATTTAAAAAACCATTTATATAATGACATTAAAATTCAAGGCATACTTTTTTCTTCGAAAAATCACAAAAATTAAATTTTTTAATAACACGTAGCTTTTTATTTTCACTTTATAGCCTCTTTTACGCGTTTTGATATAGATTTGACAAGGATTTTGTTATAATCAGGATCAATTTTGTTTCATTGCACTTATAATATCAATTTATAATCTCCACAAGTGTTCCTTGAGATTGATATCTGTCGATTATAATGGGTTCCTTTATTATTTTCGTGCAGTTATAGAGAAAGCTAAGCTTTATATTTGTGAATGAATGCTTTGGTTTACAAGTATTATTGTGATAAATATAATTCGGTCGGGAATTCCTAATTTCTCAGCACTTTCAAGTAATTTTTTTTAATGTCTATATAATACTGATGATCAATTATTCCATCTATAAATATTAAAATACCTACTCCAGACCCTGTCACATACCCCCTAACCATAATACTTTAACCACCGTACTTTACGGTAGCTACCTAATTTCTCTCTTCTAGCTCGGTATATGGATTTCGATAGACTAAGACATTCATGTTGCATACAAAATGCTTTAACTTAATCCCAATGGCAAAAATTCATTTCTTCCAGAACTTTTTCGACTTGTTGGCATATCGTCTTACAAATTCTAATCTCAATTGAGATGTGGGGAGTTCTTTATACCAGACCTGGCTCTATAATTATGCATTTCTTAATATCTCTAAATTTCTAAAATGCAATGTGTATTCCTAAGAATTTTTCACTATCTTAAGCCATGTTCGATGCATTTAGTTTATGATTTTGTTTCATTTTACGTAAAATTTTACGTTCAACCAACTTTTGTAAACCTTAATGGCAGGCTGATTGAAATGTATTTTCCAATTTTTTTTTTTTATTTTTTATAATATAGTTTTTCTTGGCTTATAAAAGCATAAGCCTTTTCTATAATTTAATTTTCCGATTTTCCTTGCTAAAAATGATTAATTATGAAGTTTTTGCCTTGAACTAAAGTTTCTTTTTTTACGTCTTTTAAAAATCAAAATAAAATGATGTAAAGATATTTAAAACAAATGTAATTGTTGCTAGTTGTAAAACAAAAAAAAAAAAAAAAAACAGCATATCAAATACTTATACTTTTTTGCATTTAAATTCGTGTATTGTTGAAAAAATGCCAACACTCATTAAAGTTCCGTTCCGTGCATTTGAGAGTAAATATTACTAAAAATAGGAAACACATACATATTTGAAATAAATATTTATCATTATATTCGAAATAATTCAATAAGTATATTAAATTATAAGAAATGAAATGGTAAATGGTATTTTGTCCACTATATATACAGTGACTCACACTGAAATTTCGGGTAAGTTATTATAAATAGTTTGTCTCTGATTTTTCGTATCTCAACAAAACTTTTATCCAATTTTTTTTTTCTGATTTATTAACTTGTCAGCAATAAATATATATATATACATATATATACCTAATGTTGTTACAAAATATTTGTTTAACGGTATTTTTTAAGCATCTTGAAAAATATTCAAAAATTATGCTCACATTTGTAATAGTACCTGCCCCCAGTTGGTATTTGAAATTTCATTTAAATGTTAACGTATGTATACTTTTCTTTAAATAAACTTTTAAAGTTTATAAAAGGAAAAAAGAAATCTTTATACAAATTACAAAAAATTGTAAGTATGTGATTCAAATTAAAAAATAAAACAAATAAAGAAAAACCAATTCAAAAGTTCAAAAGATATTTTTGTCATATTTAAGGCTATTTTGATTTGGAATTTATAACAAAGCATTTCGTATGAAAAGAAAAGTTTGAAAATTTGTTTTTCATTGCTTACGAGGAGAAATTTCACTTTGTCTAGGTGCCAAAATAAGATAATTTATACATTTTCCCCCACCGAAAAAGCCTTTGGCTAATCCAATCATTGTTTTAAATGATTAATTCATTTAGATTTGGCATCTAGCATAAGTCATAAAAAGAACAATTTTCTTTTACTGTTGAGATTTTTGATTTCTGCAAGTAAAAAGTTTTTTCCTGCTTGGAAGTAGTACATTATTGTTGGATGGTGAATCGGTCATCGTGAGAGATGTTCGGTGATTTATTAAAAGTCGTTTCCTAAAAGCATTCAGCATACAGTACTAGAAAAAAAAAACAGAAATACCCCAATGATAAATAGAAAATAATAAAATTATAATTTAAAAAGTTCAATATTACAAAAATCGCAAAACTAATAAGAAAAATATCTAAAATATAAGAAACCCAGAAAAAATACAAATACGGAAATTTATACAGGACAATAAACCTAAGCATCCATCCCATCTTGTGAAAAACTCCTTCGTGTTGAATAAAGTGAAGATAATGGATCTAAATTAGGATTTGGGGTCCAGGATTTCTCGTCAAAATACTCTCGTGAATTCTCAGAATTTTTCTAAAAATAGGAAATTAAATATTCTCGTATTTTTAAAATTCTATAGCAAACATTTTCCTATTTTTAAGACCTTATACTACCAATGAAAGATTGACGTTACTCTAAACATGATACTTGCAAGAGTAATATAAAATATAATACAACTAGAAGGTTATTTGAGAGGAACGTTAATGTTGCATGAATTAGTATTTGACTATTGAATTAGGTTTTTTCTCTCAGATATCTACATATTTGTTTATCTATAGTTTAACGAAACTACTTACAAATTGTTTCACATGAAATTTTAAATCAACATTATTTTTGTCATGTTAAAATTTGGGATACTTTAGTTTTATTATAAATTTCTTATTTTGATTCAAAATATTTGTTAGAAATAAATTATGTTTCTATTCAATTTAAATTTTTAGAAATAAAATAGTTTCAAGTCGTTTTGTACTCTGTATAATACAATTTTCAGTTACTTGAAATTCATTTGGAATAAAATTATTTAAATATTATTTCATTTGTTAAGAAGTCAGATTAGAACATATTTCAACAGAAGTATTCGAATTTACTGTTATAAAATTTAAATCAAATTCCAAAATTTTCAACTAATTTAAAAATAAATATTACTTCTTTAGCTTGAGTACAATTACTCTTTATTTTATTTCCTATTTTAAAAATTAAAAAAAATCTTATTTGAAATATTTGATTTTTTTTTTATTTATAAAAAATTTTTGAATATTTTTATTCAACACAAATTTGTTTGAATAATTTTAAATTTGTTTGGAAAAAGAAGAATAAGTAATATTTTTTTAATATTGCAATTATTTAATACGTTTAAATAAGTTTATTTCGATGACTATTGGTCGCATTATTTACTCGACTCTAGTTATTATATTCTCCTGTAGAGATTTTTTAAACAGTTGGAGAAACCACGAGGAACATTATTTGCTGAAAAAACTTCTGAAATATTTGCTACGTTTTTCTTTTTAAGTTAAATAACTGAAAAAATATATAATTTTTTTTTTTATTCAAACCTCCTGTGGCTGAATAATTTTATTTCTTTGATTTTTTTTTTTTTTTTTTGAGTAAAAATATCAAAATATTTCTTTTAAATTTTTCTATTTGAATATATTGTTTTTAAATAAAATCCTAAAAGCTTGTTCCACTTTTGATTAAATAAAATATTTTCTTTTTTAATTTATTTTGTTCAATCAGATACAAAATTATATAAAAATTCATTTGTTTTAGTATATATATAAATCCTTAATAAATTAATGAACCAACATTTTAAATTAGAAATAAAAAATGGAAATAAAATTAAAAGTATTTTAATTTTTCACAAGTAACACCTATATTAGATTTGTGGAAATGAATTTTATAAAAAATGGCTTGGTTGAGAGATTTTTCATCATAACACATTTTCTTTTGAAACAGCATGCTTATCCAAGCAATGGATTTGTAAATGTTTGATGTAAATGTTATAACTTCAAAATACTTTAAAAAAACTCATACATATATAAAATTATTTCTGAACACTAATATTTTTAGATTTATGTTTAATTTAGTAAGAATTAGTTAAGTAAAAAAAAAATAATGTAAATTAGAGTTATAAAGTGAAAATAAACAGCAAGCTATTTATAATGAAATTTATCCAATAGATTGGGTATATTTTTAAAAAGTTTTAGCAACAAAAACAAAAACACAATAACATAAAAATCTCAGACACAGTTTTTAACATAAATTACGAAGGCTACTAATTTTATATGTATAAAATATTATTATTTTTAAATCTTAGAAATAGTCTTATGCTTTTATATTATTTCACTTTTCATTAATTCAGTACGATAATGCTTTTGTTTTATTTAATAAAAATCTTTTTCTTTATAAGAAATGATTGCCTTTTTTTCTTATAATTAAAGTTTTTAAAAATTCCCGGGAAAAGAAATATTGCGAGAAACCCCAAACTCTAATCTGAATCGTATAAAGCAATAAAATGGAGCTGGTTCTACCAAATATTATAAAAAAAATTTAAGTTATTACAAAGTAGTTTTGTACAGAGCAAGTTTCCAAATATTGGCAACTATTAGTATAATTATATTTGTTTCTATTATTTTTTCCAAGCAAATGAGGTAAATTTATCTCTTAGCTGGAATTAAAGTGGACTGTGTTAAAGAAGGGAAAAAATTCTAGTTGGAAAATCAAGAACGCTTGTATACTGTTAATTTAAAACGTAAATGAACCGGATCACACACTTCTTTACTGAGAAATGGGAAATTATAATTTCGTATAATTTCGATTCTATTATTTTTTCCACCACTGTATATACAAACTGGTGCGTATTCTTATAAACGCATTTAAAATTTTTATTTTTCTTTAAGGTATATTCGTTTCTCTTAACCAAAATTAATGTTACAATAACTCGTGATATAACAGTACTTTTTGTGTAAGAATCATTTGTTTCTTGCTTTTTCTGTTTTCTTTAATTTAGCATTCAGAACATATTTGTGATCATTTCAGTGGAATATTCCTATAAACGCAGTCAAGAAAAATTTGTCTAAAAAGTTATTCCAAAACAAACAAAAAACTAAAAGTTTTAGTTGTTTGTTTCACTTAAGGTACGTTTCTGATGACAGCATCTCTGTTTACTGAAAATATTTTTCTTTTAATTGAGAAATTTCATCAGCTTTAAGGATGCCCAAAGGAACTTTTCTTACAGAGAAATTGAACGAAAAATTAACCGTTTGAAAGGAGGCAAGTTAATACAATAAAAGCAGCCACCCACAATAATTTAAATGCTACACAAAAAATAAATAAATAAACTTGACCTTCTTGTCACTTCCAAATATGTTGCACACATTTTGCGAACAGATGGTAACATAAAATGGAAGAAACCAAAATGTAAGCCAATGTCAAAATAGCATCATAAGGAAAATCGTTTAAAATTTGCGCGCAAATACATGAAATGGACAGATGAGTGGAATAAAGTAATCTTTTCTGATAAAAAGAAATTCATATTGGACGGTCCCGATATATATTCTTGCTATTGGCATGATTTGAGGTCGAACGAAATACGTATGTCGAAACGCAATTTCGGTGGAGGCAGTGGTATGGTTTGGGCAGCCTTTTTTTTCTGCAGGAAGATCAAAAATATGTTTTGTTCCAACTAAAATGAACAGTGAAATTTATAATGAACTGTTGGAAGATGCTCTTCTCTCATTTATGGTTAAAAAAAATGGATAAATATTGTATATTCCAACAGGGTAATCCATGTCTCCGGATTTAAATCCAATGGAAAATCTGTAGGGGTACATATCCCGAAAAGTTTACTTAAGAAATGCACAGAATGAAACCATAAGAGTTAACAAACTCTTATTAAGCAGAATTTCTTAAAGTTGTATTCAAAACCTATGATTCGCTTAATATACCTGTAGTAAATCATTGTTATCTTTAAATATTTTGAGCTCAATCAGCGTATTTATAAAAAGAAAAATAATTTTTTATAAAAGTTCCTTTAACATATATTTTTTTTAATATTTTATCATTTCTCCTGCATAGTAATTTTTTTTTTTTTTTTTTTTTGTTAAAATTTTTTCTTAATAGTCGGCCTTCGACAGGGCGGAAGAATTTTTAACACTGCAGTACGTCCAAAAGCTGCTTCGCTTACAGAATTTTTCCTTTATACCCAATTTTTTAAAAAATCAAAAATTTTTTTAATTTGAGTTTCTTAGGAAAGTACGTTTTTCAATGGCCTATAACTTCGAAACTGTTCAATTGCACTCAAAAATTGTTACATCATTTTCAGCGTTAATGTACTATCAATGATGAAAATTAAGCCAATATTTTAAAGTAGGTTCGACCCTACTTTAAGATTATTTCCGTTACATACATATTTCAAGAAAAAAATCTTCTTTCTATTCATACGTAAATTTTTGACAAAAAGGTCACATTTTTTAATTTCCGGATGTTAAGATTCGTTCCGATATTAAAAATTTCCCCAATATACATATATATGTATGTAGCTATTTAATAACTTATAAACTGAATTCGGGAACAGGATAACATTTTCTGCACGTATGTTCAATTTAAACTATTTTGTAATAAAATCATAAACATAAATAGGAACAGTCGTTGTTTGCTGTTTCCACGTAATTCCAAATTGTCATTAATATTTACAAGTCTTAGATTAAGGTGCTGTTAATCTAATGTATCAACTCCGGGTTAAAAATTATGCATTTTAACATAAAATTTTTTTTAAATATTTAAATTTTTACAAAAATAATGCAAACAAAACCAAATATGAAATAGTGATGTTGATTTTATCACAGAATATTCGTTATTCGGATACTTATAATTACAACCAACAAAATCAAAGTATTTAATTTATACATAATTATATTTACATAAGCTAAGTAATGATTTTTTTCCAAAATAAAACATCTATTTTCCTACAAACATTTGGAAGATATCTTGCTAGAAGAAATTTACGCAATATCTTTTTTTATTATTTGGACGAAAATCATCAAAGTAATATTTTTCTAATATTGTTTATAATTAGGCAATAAACAACAAAAAATATATAAAATTTTAATTTCTTTATTTTTTTATCCTCCAAATATCGCCCTTCTTTCAGAAAGGTGATTATCACCTCCGCAATAAATTGATGATATCCCATTGAGATCATCTGGAAGAAATTAATGCAATACTTTTATTTTTCTGTCACAATTTTTTCAGTTGTCGAAAAAATTGTCAAAAATTAAAAATATTGAAGAAATTTGTTTGTCTTTTAGCAAAAAAAAAGAAATGCATAATTTATGTGAGCGTTTTAGTTTTCGTGCTTTATGATGTTGAGATTTATGTGCATGCATGCTTTACAAGATGTAAAACTTTTCTTTATTATATTATTTCAATATTTATTGAGTGATAATTTTTCTATATATCTTTAATAGATCTTCCAGAAGATTATCTGGCGGTATCTTCTTCTTTTCACCTAGATGATTAACTAGCAAAATTGCATATTTTTCTTCCAGGTATTGATTTCTTATTGCTTAGATCTATCGCCTGTGACGCACAATCTCTCCTGACTTCTCAATACGAATATCAATATTGCGGCAATAAAATTTTTCATCTAAGCAATACGATTTCGATTCACTTTCGTATTATTTTGCTTGTAGGTTTATCAACAAAAACCTACTAGAACATCAAAAGTAATAATGAAATAAAACTGTTAAAGAATAATTTATTCTAAATATCCTCAACACGTTACAAAAAAAATAAGAGAGAAACTGAGAAGGGTCAGTTACATAAACGAAATACAGATTAATAGTTAATGTAGACTGCAACCATTTTTTTGAATACGATTTTTTTAATAAAGAATTTAAGGGCTAAATTAAATTATATATATTAGCTAGTTTGTACTTTAAATGCAAATTACAATTTTTTTAATACGTCTGTTTGCTTTTAATTTTTTGTTAAGATTTTATTTTCTGGTTTTCCTTTTTAAATACTTTCAGTTTACAGTTTTCTAGTATTGAGTATTAAATAATCCAAAGATGTTAGATGGAACAAAATGGGATGTTCCATTTAAAAGATGTTGAAAAATGTTGAATACTGTGTCCTATACAATTCATATGGGAAAATGTTAACATCTACCAAAATTGATGGTAGATAATAGATGTAACAAAGTGTGATTATGATATTAAGAAAAACTTAAGGTGTGGAAAAATATATATATAAATAGAAGCCAATATGTTTTATTTAGAGAATGTATATCGAAAACCATTCCTGTTTTATCCGGTGTTCCGCAAGGTAGTCATTTCCTCTTATTATTCCTAATATTTATAAATGATTTACCAACTTCCATTAAGAATTCTAGAATATTAATGTATGCTGATGATGTAAAGCTGTTCCATAGCTTTAACCATTACTATCAATGTTCCTTACTCCAATCAGATCTTGGCAATCTTTATGATTGGTGCATGATGAAATCTAATGGATCTGAATTTAAGAAAGTGTAAACACATGTTTTACAGAAGAAGTACAGTACTCTGTAGATATACAACAAATGAATGTAAACTTGATCTAGTCGAAGAATTTCTTGATCTGGGTGTGTTGCTTGATTGTAAACTATGCTTTAATCCCACGTTTCGCAAATTGTTAATAAGGCAAAAGGAGTTCTAGATTTCCTCAAGTGTTGGGGAAGAGAGTTTAATGATCCTTACGTTTCAAAGCAATTATTCATATCCCTCGTAAGACCAATCCTGGAATATGCTTCCGTGGTCTGGGATCCTCAATACGAAGTTCATATAAAGAAAATTGAATCGGTCCAGAAACAATTTCCCTTATTTTGTCTTCGTAAACTTCCATGAAATTCTAATATTAATTTACCGTCATATGAAAGTCGATTACAGCTTATTGATCTCCCTATTTTTAAAAGTAGGAAAATATGTATGAATATTTAATTTCTAATTAATTTAGTAAACGGTTTAATTAATTCTGAGTTCCTGCTTCGAAAAATCGAGTTCGTAATCCCAAATCGTCCAAGTAGAAATTATACTCCTTTAAAAATCAAATATTTTCGAACCAATTATGCCAACTTTGATCCCGTGAGAAGTATATGCAATCAATTCAACAGTTTTTATCCATATATTGATTTCTCAGTAAATCCAATTCGCATTAAGAGGTGTATTTTTTAACTTAGTTAAATAATAAGAATTTGTTATTGAATGATTATGAAAACATTTTACTTTTTTTATTTATATTTTAAAGTATTCTGAAATATGCTCCTTAAAAACTTAATTTCACAATCATATTAAAAATTTTATTCAATTTAGATAAACTATATGAAAAAGTCCCTGAATAAGACCATATAGAACAGTTGACATTAAAAGAGAATGAGCTAGGCGACATCCCATTTGAAAAAGTAAGTAAATACCAGCAAAGAACAAGAAATTGTGCAAAATAAATAATCAAAGTGATAACCAAAAGTTAAAAATCTGTCAATATAAATTACAAGATATTTTAACTTATGAACAAAAATAACAGCAGTTCCATCAATTGATACAGTAAAATCAGAATCAAAATCCTCAGCAACTCCATACGCAAGAGCCTTCAATTTAGCTGAATTAATAAGCAGAGAATTTAAAGATATCAAAGAAAAAAGGCGCTCAAGAATAGAATTTATATCAAAAGAAAGTCCCTTTAGATCACCTTTACTGCCATTAAATAAAAGCATCACGTCATCCGGAAATAAAAATGATCTCGAATACATAGAGTTAACGTAAGCAGGTAAGTCATTTATACATAAAATGAAAGGAAGTGGTCCCATTACAGAGCCCTGAGATACTCCAGAACCAAGGGCAAGCATATTGGAATATCTACCATTAATATCAACAAATTGACATCGACCGGAAAGATAAGAAAAAATTATCTTACAAGCAGAATCCCTTAATTTACATATTAAAATTAAATTTAAAAAAAATTACAAGCCTTTATCAAATCAAGAGATAATATCACAGATTCTTTGTCATCATTTAAGTGTTCCCTTATAACATCCGTCATGTAGAGTAATAATTAAGTCGTGTTATCACCAGGGCGAAAAACGTATTGAGATGGAGAAATAAGCACGAACAGGTGACATTATTTGGTCTTTTAAAATAAGTTCTACAGTTTTCGATAAAGCTGGGAGAATGGAGATAGGCCATAGATCACCTAATATGCGGACAGATTTAGATTTCGGGATGGAATGTGTGATACAAAAGGATAAATGATTTTAATGAAATGGATAGGAATAGTGTCAATACCAACTGCTTTAGACTTAATTTTACACAATGCTTCAAACAATTCATTTTCACTAACACAAGTAAAAGAGAAAAACCTATTAGAATCACCATACAAGCTTAAATCGACATCAGATTGATTTTGATTACGACCTCCAATATTTACAAAATAGCCATTTACATCGTCAACATTAAAGTCACCAGGCCACAATTTTTAAATACTCTCCAAATATCAGATGAATCAAGACCAGAAAATAATTTGCAGTAATATGCCATTTTTCCTTAAGAATCACTCTCTTAACTTTATTTCGATATCTGCAGTATACACTCCAAGTTAAAGACGATCTGTTTGAACGGAAAGCAGAGTGTGCCAAGTCCTTAAGGGAAGTTGCAAGTAAAACACTTCTAGATTTCGTCCAATCATTATCATTAGCTCTAACTCTTTTTCTTACAATAGGAACAATTGTGTAAAGGACGTTTTAATCAAGGACGGAAGATAATTATTCTTGAAATTTTTAACAAAAAAAATCAAATACAAGGAACGACCGTATAAAAGTGTGATATATAATCCTCAGAAGAAGTTCTATCCAAATATAGATTTCATCCAATCATTATCATTAGATCTAACTCTTTTTCTTACAATATGCACAAATGTGTAAAGGACGTTTTAATCAAGTTTTAGTCAAGAACGGAAAATAATTAAATATAAATTAAAAAAAAAAAAAAATGATTATAATGATTATTTTTGATTTTTTATTTTTTTTACTCAACTTATAATAATTTTTTTAATGATTTTTTTTTTTTTTTTGAGTTTTTCACTCAACTTATATATACGTAAGCATTATCCGAATAATGATTTTATCATATTTTCGATGATTTTTTAACTTAAATATGATATGATGAAGAAATCATTACAAAATATGATTTTTATTTGAATTACATAAGCCAAACTTGTTAAAAGCTTCGTAGGAGATTTTAATTAAAATTCATACAACTAATTTTTAAATATACAAATAATATTTGCATGTAGTTTGTATTCTTTTGAGGTACATATATATTACATATATATTGACGTATGTATATTGATGTATATATTGATACGGAATCATGAAAAAGTTGGTCCACTGTTTGTTTTATGTAGCTTTTCTCCAGTGTCAAAAATAGAGTATTCTTCATTGGACCATATATTAAGTAGGTAGTTGTCCAATGACAATGAAGCGGGAGTAGCAATAATACTTTTGTAAGTTCTGTAACATGACCGAAGTCTTCTAGGCCAATCGTCTATTGTCAATAGAAAATAATTTAATCCTCCTACAAGAGTAAGAATTTATTGTTTCGAATTTGTATGATCATAACCTGTAATCGAATGAATGAATATGGTATTTCCTCACACATTGCTTTTTTCATGCTTGTATTGTTCTTTAATGTGAATCCAATGTTTATTTATAAATGTGGTGCTTGTATAGAACTTTGAAAACTGAATATTGATATATTTTTGTTTTTATTAATTCTTAGCCAAAGTTGACATAAATGGAGTCTTCCCAATGACTCCAACACATAAAAGATGTTTTTATTTGTAAACGGAGGGTAAATCGAATACGTTAAATAAAAGCTCGAATTTGTACGATTTATACCTTGAAAAGTTTTGATTCGATATACACACAAAGCCCTCAGATGTAAAAATCAGCCTTCTAATATTGGATGTTTAACCGTGTATCAAAACTTATCGAAATCAGTTGAAATTAAAAATAATAATTTTGATGATTTTTAAAGCAAAATTATGATTTTTATTTTCTCAAATGATGTTTTTTTATTTTTTATTTTTTTATTATTTTTTTTTTTTTTTTTTTTTGCTCACAAAATGAAACTTATATTGCAAAATGATTTTTAGTAAAAGAATTTACTTTTCTTTTTATTTATTTATTTTTTTTTTTGCCAAAAATCTACTTTTTAAACAAATCTAATTTTTTTCAAAAATCAGAATTTGTTTTATTGAAGAACTGGATTTTTATATTATAAAAAAATGATTTTTTGTAAAAATTTTGACATAAAACAATTTGTTTTTAATTTTTAATTAATAAATCAGAATTTTGGAGAAAAATCTAATTTTTTTTCTAAATTATGGCTTTAAGTTTTATTTTTTGAGTAATAAAATAAAAATTGTAAAATAATTATTATAAGTTGAGCAAAAGAAACCAAAATCCTAAATAATCTATAAATTGAGCAAAAAATAAAATTCAAAAATAACGATTATAAGCTAAGCAAAAAATAAAAATAATCATTATTTGTAAATTTAAGAACTCATAATCATTACGATCCTTGGTTATAATTATAGTGTCTTTTTCTTAGGTTCTGGTTATCCTATTTCTTTTTGCAATTCAAATGTATAAATTAACATTTCATTTCAATTTTCTTCATAAAAATGGACCACCCTAATGTGCAGATTGTATAGTGGTTTAGGATCCAAAATATTTACCTTATTAAATAAAGAATTATTTGTGTTTTGTTGTAACATCTTGGAATATTCATTTTGTATAAGGTTTTCTTGCAATTCAGATACATTTTCTTCCACATTCAATACAGAATCTAAATTTAATTTATCATTATGTTCCTGCTCCATATGATTGATAAATATATCCCACTGTAAGCAAATTTGGGAACAATATAAACAGTTTAGAGCATACACTCTTTTGCCCACTTGAATGCAATATGAGATTTCTCCACATTTTCTATTTGAATTTTTAATTTGTATGGACTGATGAAGTGTAGACATTTTAAAAATATAAAAGTATTTTTCAGTTGTTTATAACAACAATAAACACAATAAACACTGTATTTTATTTATTTATAATGCTCTAGAACAATTTGGGGAAAGTTGTTTATAAAAAAAATCATAACAGAGTCCAAAGTTGCATAAGTAACAGCGTCGGCATTTTTTTTTTTTTTTTTTTGATATTTATTTTAATACAAATATAATTTATTTATTTATTGATTCCAGCTTTATAAACTTTATAATTAATTTTTAAATAATAAAACAATTATAGAAATACAAAAATATTTATTAATTTTTAATCAATTATGATTAGCGCCGTTCAAATTAGCGGCGGATCGCTGCCGGCGGTTTATTTTTGATGTAGTATATTCAATACTTGCACCCTTAAAAAAACTGTTATACATAATAACAGAGTTGTTATAGTTTGTTATTGTTTTCAAGACGTAAACATTACAAATTTTTACTCGTAAAGTGAAATATTTAATATATAATATTTAATCAAAACTACAAAATTAATATGAATTTAGATTTTAAACAAGGATCTGTATCCTTTGACAAATTTAAAAAATGTGGCGAAGTTTATAGATCTCCAATAATAAGTGACAAACAATACATGTTTCTGTCATGTATTTATTGCAAAAATATATCATGGCAATTGGATACCTTTTTACAACATCTGGATAATGTTCATCAACCAGTAGATGATACGTGCACAATTTTTCATAAAGAAGAGGATTTTATAGAAGAAATTTCAACAATCAATGGAAATGTTCAAGAATCAATAATTAAGCAAAGTACAGCCACACTGACTCCAGCTGGCAATAGTGAAAATGTAATGTTGCTAGAAACAGTTGAAATATTTATATAATAAATATGTATAATTATTTGTAGGATCCTTTAGATGAAAAACATTACGATTATAGTGATCTATTACCTGTAACTATTAAAATGGAAGAAACAGAATCTATCGTAGATGACAATGATAACTTTAAGACGGAAAGCAAAGATGATAGTCATAGCAACATTATTTTGGAAACACATGAATTTGAATATGATAATGACAACAGTAGTGATGAAGATTATGAGGTACATTGAACTTTTTTATTTTTCTTCCTTTGTTATAAATAATACAATATAGAAAAGATATAATTTCTAAAAAAATTCAATTAGATTGTTAATAACAATTTCTAAATGATTTCAAATATTTGTATTTGTATTATTCGTAATTGAAACTGGATTTGAGATTTCTTTTATGTTAAATTTGAATTTAATTTATTAGAATACTTTGATTTTTAGTAATTTATTTAATTGTAAAAATATTTAAAATCATTTTCAAATTCAAATTAATAATTTAACTGAAATTTTTTCGAAATTTTTTTTTTTTAACAAATTAAATTCAAATTTTGTATATAAAATTCTAAAATCCAATTTCAATTGCGAATAAACATATTCAATTGTTTTCTTAATTGAAATTCAATCTATTTAAAAGATTTTATATTCAATCACTCAGATGATATTTTATTTTTATTTTTGATAAACCAATTAATTAATACAATTAGAAATATAATTGAAAGCTGCACAGAAAAATATGGTCTATTAAACGATTTATCAAAGATAAAAACTACTCCAATTAATTTTTTAATTTTATCAATTATTCAATTGATCAAATTTTCTAGAATAATTTACTAAAAATAAAACAATTTGTTGGCTTTCAATTATTTTTCTTATTGTATAAAATCAATGAATCAAACATAAATAAAAATAAGTGATAATTTAAATAATGGAATATATATTTTTCATAGGTTGAATTTCAATAAATAAAATAATTGAATATGAATTATTCTTAATTAAAATTGGATTTGTCTATGTAAAATTTGAATTTAATCTGTTAGAATACTTTGATTTTGAGTAAGTTATTTAATTATAAAAACATTTCAAATCATTTAAAAATTCTGAATAATAATTTAATTGATTTTTTTTTCAAAAATATTTTTTTCTGTGTGATAAATGGTTTTATCTTTTAATAGAAATATGAGAGAACTTAAAATTTGATTAATTAATAAAATAAAAAAAGTTATTCAAACAAATTAAATTTTTGAGAAATCGTTTAATTGACTATATTTTTTTGTAGTGATAAATGCAAAATTTCTATGAAATATTTTGTATGAATTTTTCTTATCAAATTTACAGCCAGATAAACTTACCACTGATGACGAAAATTATGAAAATACAGGTGAATATCTTAATGAAGAATATGAAGAAGATGATGACGATGATGATAATGTTGATAACCTTGACAAAAAATTTTATGAAGATAATAAAAAAACAAATCTTAAACGTTTCACCAAAAATCACGAGTTTATTAAAACTGTAATAAGTTCCTATCAAAAACAAAATTTGTTGTGGGACAGTGCTTATAAAACTAAAAAAAGAAATTCACCAGAAAAACAAAAAGCTCTTGAAAACATATTAATTGAAATCAATGAGAAATTTAAAATTACCGCTACTTTGCAGCAAATAGAACGTATAATAAAACGTCTTAAATTAAGATATATACATCAAACGCGATTAAAAGATAAGGGAGAATCTTATAAACCTTTATGGTTTTATGATTTGTTAAAATTTTTGGAGCCTCATTTTAAGGAAAATAAATTGGTAAGAATCTTTATTGACACATTTGTAATTTGCACAATATAAATCCAGAAGTCTTTCATAATAACTCGGGAACTGAGAGAAATAGTATAGTCAATTAATTTAATAACTAGTAATTATGTATTTGAAACTAAAATACTCAAAGAAGTTTCAAAAGATTAAAAAATTTTAAACGGCGCTACATAATAACATAAAATAGCAACTCATTTTCCAATAAATTTCAATACATCATTAAGATTCTGTGAGTTCCCAATTAAGAATTAGAATTACCAAAGTATTAATGAAAGTTTTTGCAAAAATTAAGAAGTAAACTGACATTAAAAACATTACAATATTTATCTGTTTAGTGTTTCTAATCTCATTAAAGTAAACCGAAACCGCTTTAAATGAAAACCGAATTTAAAATAGTATCTACATCACCAGCTTTAAAAGACTCTGGAAGAAACACTCATAAAAATGCTTAGGAAATTATATATATAGAAGGTATAGATTATTTTTTATTCTATACTTTAAATTTTTAATTTCACTGTACTACAACGATTAAGGTAATCAATATTATTTTTATATTTATGTTTTTTTATTTTTATTTTGCAGAAAACTGGTATTTGTAAACAATTAAATGATGATCAGTTCCTTAAATTAATAAAGCTGCTCAAAGAAAATGAATGTTTTTGGAATGAAAACAACATCTACCACACTTCGGTAATAAATAAGCAAGAAATATTAAAATCAATGACAAATGATTTTACTAAAATTTGTGAATTAAAAGACTTTAATGTTGATATTATGCAAAATACTGTAGAAGAAATAATCGAAATGGCTAGAGAAGAAAATGCTAATAAAATGAAGTTTGTAGCCAGTAATAAGAATGGTGCATATGAGTCTAGCAATAAATTTTACAAAGAAATACAATTTCTGTTACCACATGTTGGTCCTTTTCAATGCAATTATTGTACGAAAACATTCACTGACATTTACGCCTATAAATTTCATATATCAAGTCATGATGGTACCAAGCCCTTTAAATGCATGGTATGTCCGCGCGAGTTAACACACAAAAAAGAATTTGTATGTCATTTAAGGCGACACACAAAAGAGTGTCCATTTAAGTGTGATGCATGCGAGAAATCATTTCCTAGCAAAAAAGAATGGCATCGACATGTTATAAAACATGGCTCCAAACCATATGTCTGCGAACTATGCGCCGATAGTTTTTATACACAGCATCAGCTAACTAATCACATGAAAAATCACAACAATATACGTGATCACGTTTGTCCTGAATGTGGTAAAGGATTCACACATCGTGGTTTGCTAAGGCAACATTTGCAAACTCATAACAAAACAAAATGTATTTGCCCCCTTTGTGATAATATATATTCGAATCCGCGTAGTTTGCGGAAACATTATGTAAGAGTACACGAGTCTGGACAGCAACCTTCGGCAGCTTCTATGGCACAGTATAATTGTCAAATATGTAAAATAACATTTCCTACTATACAAGATGCTAAGCAACATCGAAAAGAACACAAACAAAGTAATCCTGCCGAACGTCGACATGTTTGCGATATATGTGGTCATCATTTTGCTTACCCCAGAAATTTGCATGATCACAAAAAGACGCATTCGAATATACGTGATCAAGTATGCGATGTGTGTGGAAAAGCTTTTACAAATACTAACTTATTGAATCAACATAAAAATGTTCATACGGGCGAAAAGTTTATATGCAAAGCATGTGGAAAAGATTATGCTCATTATCGGGGTCTATGTCGACATATTACAAAAGTACATGGTGTTAATATAAGAGATTTGGATGCTTGGTTGGAAAAACAAAAGTTGACACCATCGCCGCAGTAATTATTTTTTTTTTTTTTTCATTTTAACTATAAATTAATATCAATAGATTGTTAACTTGAAACTGGTTTGGATTCGTAAAGGCTTAAGATCTAGAAGTATAAATTCAGTTTACTAAAGGCCTTTAATTAGTCTCGAAATAAGCATGTTGTTATTTTAAAAAAATCCAAAAATGAAGAAATATAAGTAATAATTAACATTTTTTGCTATTAAATAACTTTTAAAACTAGATGAATGAAGAAACACAACAAACGACGGCAGCGGCAGTTCCATATAACTTTGTTTTATTTTTTATTTAATTTTCTTGACGATGTTCAATGTTTTTCTTTTTCTGTTACCGACGTTGTTACGTTTCTTTAATTAGTTATTTTTAAAATGTGTTATAATTTAAGTAATTTATTAACATTTTAAATCTACCATATTTGGTAGATTTTTTTATACAAATATCAAATAGAAAATTTACAATATATCTATTCACGAAGTCCAATATATGTATACATATTTTTTACTATTATCAAACTTTAGAAAATGTAAGTACAACTCGCTTATCATAAAGCAGCATTTTTTAATTGGAATTAAAAAATAAAATACATACTTACATTAATCATTTATAAAATTTTTAAAATAATTTCATGATCGTTGAAAAATAAATTCCCTAATTTTGGTTCTGTCAGAATGTATTATTGCAAAAACTTTATTCAAATTCAAAATTTTACTGGAAATGTATTAAAAATATTACTAGTACTGGAAGAAAGATTATAGTTTGCGCTTATAACAATATTTTTAAAACTCCAGTTTTTTGTCAACAAAATTTATTACGCTTTAATTCGCATTATATTAATCGAAAATAACAAAGACATGGTCAATTATTACAAACTATACTAAATTTTAATTAATGGTATGTTTTATTGATAGTCATTAATACATTAATAAGAACGTAAAATAAGTCTCTATACAATAAACAATATATACAAAATAATTAAAATAATATAAATACAAAGGTTATATATGTAAAATATACGCATATCTGTCCAACTTAAATAGTACTCCTTTCGTCAGTGGTAGCAATGTCATGCGTTTTCATATGCTGATTTACTCCAGTTTTATGTTTAAACGTTTTGCCACACAATTTACAAGAATAATTTCGTACATCTTCGTGAACAACCTTATGCTGCTTCAGCGCTCTTTTTGTGATGAAAGCCTTATTGCATATATCACATATATGCGAGCGTATATTCATATGGGAATTCATGTGATCGTCATGACGCATTTTTGAATAAAAACCTTGAGAGCAAATCTTACATGTATGTAAATACCGTTTTTCATGACGTCTTCGGTGATTACTTAAAGTTTGCAAGAATCTAAATGAATCTCCACACATTTCGCAACAATAGGGCTTATCACCAGTATGGATACGCATGTGTAATCTTAAATTGGTGTAATTAACGAACTTTTTACCACACTCCTTACAAATATAATTAAGGTCCTCGAAATGACGCTTCGCATGACTTGTATACACATTTACCCGTTTGAATGTTCTATTACATTGCGAACAAGTAAAAGGCATAGTACCGTCATGAGTAGACGTATGCATTTTAAAATGCAAAGGACTTATAGACTCAGCACCGCACACAGAACATCTCAAGGGAGAAACATGATCATACAGAAACATTAAATGTTCGTAATAATCATTATTCGTTTTATCATATTTATCGGGTTTGTTTGAATTCTTATTATTTAATATTCGTCTTTTTTCTCTGGAAAAGTTATTATGAATTGTCCGTAAATACTGCTCTAATACGTTTTCATTAAGTTTTAAATTTAAATTTGCTTCGAGTTGTTTAAGCATTTCAAGTATACTTTCATGACGTTTATTTTTGCAATGATTTTCGATTAGATTAGAGTTCCAGAGATGTGGTAAACTTTTATAAATTTCTAAAATCTGAATAATTTGGTCTGGTAATAAAGTAGGCTGATTTGGACCCAAAAATTCCAGTGAAAAATTTTCCAAATGCGGTTTTATAAAGCTTAACTGGGTCAGATACCAAGACTTTGTATAATTTTGCCTTTTATTCTCATCTTTCTCCAGACCTCTGTGTAAATCGTCTTGAAATTTTCTATACAAATGAACAATAACGGCCGATACTTGACTTCCATTTATATTTATATTATGATTCATATTAAGATCTTGAGCAATATTAATCATATATTCTCGTCTTTTTAATTTATTTCCAAAATATGGCAAAGTTTTGTTCCATAATTGCGGTTGATCCTTAAAAGCAGAAATTAAAACGGTTACATTTGCTTCCGACTTCATAAAATTGCTAACAAAAGCTGACGATACACCATTGGTATTAGGAGGTTTTTGTACCATCTGGAAAAATAAAAATAGAAATGCTTAATAAATATGAAGTGTTAGTATCATACTTTAACTTTGAAATTATTATAAATATTTACAAAAGTTTATTTGATTGTAATTCGTGTGGTGTATTTTTAAGTCTTAACCATAGGTCCATTGTGAATACCTTCGAATTGAATATTATAAGAGGAGCGCACTAACAAATTAGTGCATACAATAAAAAATATTACAATATTTAATTATTACTGGAATAACTTCCATAAATTACTTTTTTGTTGGAATGAGTTCACTTCTTTTCTTAGCTTTTAGTGTCCTTTAATGTATTTTTTTTTTTACTAAGGCCTTTCAAATGGACAGAGTTCTGTAAAATTTTTTGATATCACTCAGTTGCTGTTTTGCTGCAATGACAAGTAGCGAAATCAGGCTAGATTTTTTTTAATAAATTTTTATTGTTTTTATTTTTTATAAATACAAAAAAATGTTTTTTTTTAACTTTTAAAAATATATTATTGTTTAATGTTAATTCATGGATGAAAAATGTTTAATGTCAATATAAAAGAATTTAACGCCACTGAATTCCTTCCTCTTAATTAAATTTCTAAGAATTTGTTTCTGAATTTTTATACATAATGGAATAAAAATGCATTTTGCATAAAAAATCATAAAGTGAAAAATAATTGGCATTACGTTTAATTTAATATTTTAAATTTATATTTATTTTATAATTGAATTTACCTCAACTTGTTCTTGCTCTTCTGCCTCAGATTCTTGAGATTCACATTCATCTTGGCTATTTAATGATTTTTCGCTTTCTTCAGCAAACTCGTCATTACCCGAATTTAGATGAGTTGCGCTCTCCAAATTTGTAGAACTTTCGAATAAAAAGTTTTTAGTTTCATCCGAATGACCGGGTTCAATTTTAATCAATGATTTTCCAATATCATTTTCATTCTTGACAACAATTAGAGGATCCTCCTATTATTTAAATAAAATATTATATTTATTTCTTTTCATTATAACAAGATTTTTTTCAAAATTTTTATTATTCTAAAAAAAAATCTATAATAACGTTATAGTAATATTTTTTTTTTTTTTTTCAAATATTATTTGAAGAATGCATTCCTATTACATTAGTTAAATTTGTTTTGAAAACAAATATTTTAATCGTAATCTTTTCTCAGATTAGGATAGACTAACCTTCCTAACAAAATTTTAATTATTCAATATTGAAGTATTTTCCCACCTAGATGAAGGTAACAGACTGAGTATTGTAATTGCATACATCTTGTGCTTTTTTGGGCTCAGCCGGTAAAATTAGCAATAATTTCTTCAATTCTATATTTAAAATTACTCCATGCTAATTGCTTATTTTATGAAAAAGGAAACATATTTTTGATATAAACACTCTAACTGAAATCTACTAAGGGCTTTGCAAATATGTTATTTCTGGAGCAAGAGTTTTATTATTGCATACAAATGAGTTATAACTTTACCAATTTAGAGGTAGTGTTATCAAATTTAACTGGAGGTTCTTCTTCACTATCCAACGGTTCATTAATCACAACACCTTCGTTTAAACTGCAATTCATCTCTTCTTGGAAATTTCTTTTAGCTTCAACTGTTTTCTTACAAGTGTCATCCAAGTGGAATATGAATGATTCCAACAGCAAATAGATTTCTTTGCATTGTATGCATCGCAAAATATACGGGTCCTGAAAACTTTTCTGCGATTTAAGAATTTCACCACATTTAATATAGCCAATTGAATTTGGCATATCTTGTGATATAGTCTGCATTTTTTATCAATTTCGATATTTTTACTATAGTAAATAATTATGCACCACAATATTATTTCTTGAAGCAAACAAAAATGAAATATTTTTCATGGGGTATGTTCAGTAATGTTATTTTTTTCATTTTTGTGCGGTAAACAAAAGTATTTCCCAGTAAACATGCACAACTTTGACTTGAAAATAACAACGGAAAACACAACTTTTCTAACTTATTAAAATAATTAAGATTAATTGTATGCCTTGTATAAATAAAAAATAATATAATAAATATATATATATATATATATATATATATATATATATATATATATATATATATAATTGCATAGCTTACAAGACCTTCAAGCTTATCTGCTTTAAGAGCTGCTTCTGACCGAATTTTTTCTAATAGTAAATTGATTTTAATTTCTGGACGGCTGAACATCATCTTGAACTTGCCTCTGGCAGCAAGAGATGGTAACTTACAGCATCTGTAGAAAGGGCTTCAGGTGTTGAAAGTTGATTTTTAGTCAAAATGATTACATCTTCCGCCGAAAATGCCTTTGCAATTGTTCCCTCATCATGGTATTTGTTTTCAGAAGGAGTTGATGAATTGTGTGGAGAATTTCGAATTCGATTTTGTGGGTAGATTTGCAAATTGGATACACAATAATTAGTATGTGAAATATGTTCACTACAAAAACTCCCTGTATCCTCTGACATCGCTAGAATCTAGTTCCCATTTTTTCTTCTTCCTCGAGATGTTGAAGTTCCAAATTAATTAGCGTTGTTTTGAGGATGTGCCAGAATATTTTGACATAACCTTCGTCTTATTTACAGATAGTACACATCTGTTACTTTTCCTTTGTACTTGGAACACATCCAGTCATGATTCTCAGCAGAGTCGGTTACACCTGCACATTTAAAGTGAAACGACACATTGCATTTTTAATAAAAAATTTTATTTTTATTGATCGATTTCAAAATTAATAGTTTTACAATCAGAATTTTTCCAACTGAGTTGTCTTTAACAAATTTTTTGATATTATTTTCAAAGATTACATTTATATAAATTATTTTTAAAATTTGGGTGTATTGATTAAATAGAAGTTATACATAAATTAAATAGAAGTTATACATATAAAAATGCTTGTCTACATTTGTTTATAATAATGTGAGATAACTCGCAGAAGAGATTAACCATTTTAACTATATTATGTTAAATCTTAATCAAGGGTATATATATTCTATTAAATCCTATAAGATATCATTATTTTCAATGAGTTACAGAGTAAACATGTTATTTTTATTTAAAAAATTCACAATTTTTAGCACAATTTTTATAAAAATTTTTTAAAATGTAAAACAATCATTAAAAGGAAACAACTTTACAAAAAAACATTGTTTTTTTAGTAATTTCCAAAAGACACATGCACCACAAACAAAGGTATGTGTATTTTTTTTTACGGTAATATTTTAATCACTCGTGAGATAATTCTCTCAGAGAGCGATTTGACGCTCTCTGATAGAAAAATCTTACATATTTTGTTACGTGTAAATGGGCTGTTATATTACCTAGTGTCTACATTAGGCAAATTTATATCAAAACAAACGTCAAACAAATCAGTGCGAATATATACAAGGTAACCTTAGTTAAACAGTTGATAATTATTTTGGTTGTTACAGTTGTCAAACTGCTTATATAAAAAACAATAATGAATACGCCATATTGTTGTTTTTGTTCAACTGTTGGCACCTTCCACAAATTCGCGTTAAGTTTGACGTTTGTCTTGATAAAAAAATCTCTAATGTAGACACTATGTTATGTGAGCAATCGGTCTCTCATGTCTTATTGTGTCACTATCACAATACACACATCATTTGCTCAGAAAGTTGAACAGCACAAGCAGTATTTATATGGTTTTAATTACTTGCAGAGCGTTATTTATTTCTCAGCTCACATACTGATTTAAAGTTATATATATATATATATATATATATATATATATATATATATATATCCTTTTTCTATTTTGAAAATTTTATTTTTAATGGACTACAACTAAAAAGCTAAAACGAGTTCCAATTTTAAAATACGAAAATTTGAGAATTAGGCTGCGACTTTTTAAAATATTATAAAAAATGTGTGATACCTCATATTGGCAATTTGTTAAGAATTTTTTTTAAATTTTAAGGTATAGGCTAAACATTTTTATTTGGTGTGATTAGATCCTGACACGCCTACCTTTTTTTTTATATATATTTAAGATCAAAAAATGTTTATTCTTATGAACGTTATCCAGGATTCTTTCTTTAAGGTTTTATTGCCGATGCTCAATTAAACGATACTTAAATTATAAAACATTTTTAGTTTAAAAAAATTGATGTATGTATGAATATATTTTTAAATATATCAATGAATTTTCAAAAAAGTACTTTTGAAAATGTTAACTCTCATATTCACAAATATCTTTTAAATTTAAAATGTCATTTAAAATTTATTTTTTATAAAAATATATCTAAAATGTATTTTAAATTTAAAACATGTTTGCGAACACGGTTAGAAGTGTGCATTTTGTTTGTTACCCAACAGATGTAGTTATTAAAAACTATTTTCAATATCTATTTTAATTTTCTATAAGTATATAATATTGTAACAAAAAAGTTTTACAAAGTTTTTTTTTAGTTTAGTTTTCATTCTTTTTAAATAATATTGTATATTTCACGAATTCCCGGGAATGCCTTAAATAAAATCCCGATTCCCGGGAGTTGAAAAATTTCGGGAAATTAAAAACGCTTTCCATTATTCAAAGATTGTAATTATGCTTATAAATTAAGATAAACTTACTATATTAGACAATTTGAATTTTAGAACAGTTATTTTCTGAACCAAAAAAAAAAAACTAATAGTAAAATTGTTATTGTACTATTAATTCATTTTAAAAAAGTAATGAACTATAATTTATTGTACATTAACTTATAATATAAACATACATATTTTATTCTTTATTAGCAGTGCTCCTTTCTTCACTATTAGCTATGCCATGTGTTCTCATGTGCTGGATGACTCCGGTTTTGTGTTTAAACGTTTTCCCACATAATTTACAAGAATGTTTTCGTACATCATCATGTATAACGACATGTTGCTGCAATGATTTCTTTGTTATGAATGCTTTGCCACATACATTACATATTTGCGAACGTATATTAGAATGAGCATTCATATGATCGTTATAACGACCTTTGGAATAAAAACCCTTGCTGCAAATTTCACATGTATGTAAGTAATTTTTAATATGACGTCTATGATGATTACTGAAAACTTGTATATGCCGAAATGAAGCTCCACATATTTCACAACAAAAAGGTTTGGCACCCGTATGATTGCGCATATGTATACGTAACTCATTAGAATGTAAAAATTTCTTTCCACATTCTTTACACTCATGATTAAGATCTTCCATGTGACGTTTGGCATGATTTGTATAAGAATTTACTGTTTTAAATTGCTTTTTGCATAGAGAACACGTAGGCGGTTCGAATCCATGATCCTGACTTTGGTGTATTTTTAAGTACAGTGGACTTTTGAAAGACCGCTGACATTCAGAACAATTAAAGAAACCTACATGATCATATAGGAAAATCATATGTTCATAATAGTCTTCCTGTGTATTGTCTTCTATTGCTAAATCTTTATTTTTCTTGTTAGATTTATTTTCCGTTTTATTACGTTTAGCTCGTGTAAAACAATTATTTATGGTTCTAAAATAATCCTCTAAAATAGGTTCAGTAATTTTTAAACCCATATTCGTTTCTAAAAGTTGCAACATTTCTTGTTTGGCCGCATTTGTTTTATTTTTACAATAATGTTCAATCAGTTGAGTATTCCAAAGATGAGGAAATCCTTTATATATTTCTAATATTTGTATTATTTGATCTGGTAATAGATCTGGCATATGTGAATCTATTTTTGCTATGGGATTATTTTCCATAAAGGGTTTTAAGAAGTTCAAATCTTCAAAAAACCATGACTGAGTGTAGTTTTTTTCACCATCTTTACTATTTTTGATGCCTTTTAAATCCTCGCGATACTTTCGACACAAATAAACAACAACATTTGCTACTTGGTTCCATGTAATTTTCATATTATGTTGTTCATTAAGTTCCTGAGCAATTTGCTGCAAAATGTTTTGACGTTTTAATTTATGTCTTAAAAATGGAAAATTTTTATTCCATAATGATGGTTGATTTTTGTAGGCCTGAATTAGAGCATTTACATTCGTCTTTGATTTAAAAAATTCTGTTATAAACACTGACTGCCTTTTAGGGTAGTCCAATTCATTTTTCGATTTTTTAATCTATATTAAGTAAATTAAAAAATATAAGAACATAAAAAATTAACATTAATTAATTAATTAAAAGAAATATTTCATTCAGATAAAAAAATAAATTTAAAGATAAATAATTTCACACTTACTTCGTATTCATCATCCTCATCACATGACAAACTATTAAATGAGCTATTTGCCATTTCCTCGTCAGAACTATGTTCTGAAAATACTTCATCAATTTTATCTAAATTTTCCATGGAATCATCTGTTTCACATACTTCCTCAACTGTTGTTAAATTACTTACTTCATCATTAAAATTATTTATCATAACATCGGGGCACTTTATCTCTTCTTTCACTAAAGAGCACTCATTGTCAGAAAAATATTCAGGTTTTACGACAATCAAGGGATCCGACTAAAATAAAAAAGTCAAATTAAAGTTTCAATGATTTCAAATAAAGTACTTGATGGGAAAGAAATATATAGTGCAATTGTAATGTCCTATTGATATTTTTAAAATATTAGAAAATGATATAAGCTTAAGGAAATAATAATAGATCCCAGCTCTTTGCAACTAAGTATGGAATACTGCTGCTGACGCTGTTAAGAGCACTGCGTAAAAGTGGTAAGTATCAATAATTTTTCACTGAGTCCTTAGAGTTATCCTAAGACATGTCTATACTTACAGTCTGCAAGGCACTGTCAATATTTTCTACTTTTACATTTCTATCGTCAATTTGGTTCAATAAATGGATTTGCTCTTCGGCGGCTGTGTCATTTTGGATATTATCAGAAATTTCTTTAGCACTAGGAGTTTCATCTGCAATTGCACTTTTGCAATGATCTTCGATATGAAATATAAATGCTTCAAATAGTAAATATATTTCCTTGCAATGGAAACATTTCAGAACATATGGACGCTGATAACTTTCTGTTGGAGGTTTTAATATTTCGCCACATTTCGTGTATCCTTGGAAGCTTCTCATATTCTGCACTTTAGTCTGCATCTTGTTACAAAATGTTTTTATTTGTAAAACAAAATATTTATTTCACCGAAAGCAGTGTTGCCGTTTTGGTTATTTTTAACCAAAATTGGTTCTTTTATTTTCCAATGTTGAGATGATGACTTTTTTCCTTTTTAGTTATTTATAATTTTTTTAATTTTATGATTATTATTATTATTATTATTATTATTATTATTATTATTATTATTATTATTATTATTATTATTAGTATTATTATTATTATTATTATTATTATTATTATTATTATTATTATTATTATTACTATTATTATTATAATTATTATTATTATTATTATTATTATTATTATTATTATTATTATTACTATTATTTTTTTAATCAAAATTTTATTTTTATTAGTTTTAAAAATGCTATTTACTTTGTTAAACTTGCTAACAATAAAAATAGAGTGCGCTGAAAATTCATCACACATTTAAAAACTAAAGGTTACTATAACTTTTCATTCCAATTTTATCTGTTAAATGAAGCTATGGTTAATCTTATTTGAGCTAAATTTTATTAACAGACGAAAATTTATGTGGGATTTAAGTATTTCTGATTTTTGGGAGAGGATCTTATATAGAAGCTACAATTAATTTTAAAACGATCCTTTTGAAACTGAATGCTATATTTTATATGGGTACATAATATTTTTTTATATTTTTTAAAATTAAAAGTGTTTTATTTGTACAGAATTCTGTAGAAATATGCTTATATGTATCTAAGATACTAGAGCTTCAAAATATTATTCCATAATAACATTTATTTGGGGACAAGGTGAAATAATGAACCAATTTAGACCAGCTAAGATGTTCTGAGTCGATTGGTATATTTTATGGAGCTCCGCAATATCGTGCTGTGGCGAATAAAAAATTAAATAATAATAATAAAAATTTAAAAAGGACACCACTATATTATTTTACAAATAACTGCAATAAAAGTATTTTATCAATCCACATGTATTTTCAATTGGACCACAATTTTGTACACAACTTTTGAATTAACTTAATAAAATTTAATATATATGAGTGCTTTGGTACATGAACGATTGATATTAAATCTTTTTGCCAAACCTCCCAATTACTCTTGTTACATTTTTCTTTATATCTTGACCCCCTACAAAATTGTGTCGGGAACACATTTTGACAAACATTATTCTAAACAGTCAAAGTTTTAATACTTTTTTCTTCTAAAGACTATATATATATATATATATATATATATATATATATATATATATATATATATATGTTATAACGGCTTACATATATATATATATATATATATATATATAAATATATATATATATATATATATATATATATGTGTGTGTGTGTGTATGTGTATTCTCTACAGTTATAATGGTTTATGTTCAGTTTAAGACAATATTTATTTATTTAATCTGGACGTACTGAACGTGCCTATGTGCTAAATGTTGCCAGAGAGCAACAAGAAGCATGAGGAGATAATCCAGGTTCACACTAGACATCATGCCGCGGCGACACATTGATTTTGTTGCATCAAAAAAACAATGGCATCGCAGCAGCATGTCCCCTAGTGTCAACATGGACATAACAAACTAATCCAACCATAGTTGCCAGATAAATTTGGTGCAAAATCGTAAAAATTTGAAAAAATCGTCAAAATTGACAAATCTGCTATTTGAAATCGTCAACATCAAAAACTAGTTTTTTTACATGTTTTTCTCATGAAAAAACATTTTTTATTTATGATTTAATTTTTATAAAAATAAATGACATTAATTTCGGAATGTCGGCCTGTTATGAAAGTTTAGAAGTGTCTAATAAGTGCGAAGTTATGCGTATCAAAACGATTAATATGGAATTTTGTATAACTATTAGATCATTTTGTAAGAGCATCATCAAACATGCTTTGGATTAATTTGATTTGTTACTTAGTACAGCAATTCTAGGATTTCTAATGCTTTGATTTTAATAAAAATTGCTAGCGTTTTGGCCTTTTCTAAAATGTTTATTTACCATTTCATAATAAAACAGTACATAATTGAATGAATGATCATTGATTGGTTCTCATTAATTTGAACATGTTAAAATTTTTATTTGTTATTGTTTATGTATGAATTATTTTACTTTGAAGAGAAAAATATTAAAAAAAATGCTGAAAATAGTTCTCAATTTCCTTTTTGGAAAAAAAATTTGCAAATTTAGGGCAAAATCATCAAATTTTCAATATGTCATATTTAACAATAAAAATCGTCAAAATTACTACAAATCTTAATTTTCTTTTCGAAAAAAATCTTCAAATTTAGGGCAAAAATCGTCAAATCGTCAATATGCCATATTTAGCACTAAAAATCGTCAAAATGAATCCAATAAACTTTTTTCTGTACTGTAGGGAAAAAAGAGTCTGGCATAATTATTTACAAAGTAATGTTAAAAGCACAGCTGATGATTTTTTGCTTGTTAAAACTGTCACTCTATGTATAAAATAATAATAAACCTCTCTCTCTCTCTCTCTCTTAACAGATGCTAATAACTGAAAAAATCCTCTCCGCATTACTATTATCTTATTTAACATGGCAAAATAATACCAGGTAACAGTACCGATATATCAAATAAAACAAAGCAACATCAACAGCATTTTTTTTTTTTTTTGCTTTTTGTTAGAACGATGTCAAATAACAAATAATAACGTTTTACCAACACATGGGGCAGTTTAGGTTTATTTTCCATTTACAAATTAATAGAAAAACGTAAATTAATTGAAAAATATTTTATATAGTAAAATTAATGGACTTGTTGCGGAATACTCCATTTTATTTATTTTTTTTTTAATTTTTCATTTAATAAATTTTTTTAATCGACTTTTAAATGCTGACATACTCAATTTAATTACTTTTTACATTTTTCACTTTTAACAGTTTTAACTTTCTTACACACATACAACTTGTAAAAAAAGTACACTACTCGGTGAAGAAATTAAAATAACGTACACAAATTCGCCTTATAACTGAAAGAAAGAGTTATCCTTAAAAAATTTAAAAACCATTTCTATTGCGGAAATATGTAAATAAAAATTAGTATCCCGAAAGATAAGGCAAAACTATATTCAATAGTATATAAAATTAATTATTTATTTGTTCTTTATTAAATATTATTCGAATATTTCAACAACATTTTTTATATTAAACTAAAAATGTTTGGCAACACTTGTATATCTAATATCATAAGCAGCGTTGCCAATACAATGCTTTTCGCGTTAGATTTAGCACTTTTTTTCTGTTAGCACTTTTTTTTAAGGTGTTGGCGCTTTTTACTTTAGTAATACTATGTCGATTAGGAACACGTTTTTATGTCCATATTAACTATTTGTAATAAAAAATGAGCAAATAAAATGAACCAAAATAAAAGTATTTAGTTTAATTTATCGCTTTTTTCCTGCGCGTTTTGGAAATAAATAGTTGACAACGCTGATCATAAGTTAAATTGTAAATGGCCACTATAACCTAGTGTCTACATTAGGCAAATTTTTATCAAAACAAAATAAATCAAACAAACTTCAAAATCAGTGCGAATATAAACAAGGTAACCTTAGTTAAACAGTAGATTATTATTTTGGTTGTTACAGTTGCCAAACTGCATATATAAAAAATAATAATGAATACGCCATATTGTTGTGTTTGTGCAACTGTTGCCACCTTCCACAAATTCGCATTAAGTTTGTCGTTTATTTTGGTAAAAAATTGTCTAATGTAGACACTATGTTAGGAATTAACTGCAAAAAGTTTCAACTGGAAACAACAGAAAAATCATAATACATTTAGTTGATCACTTGATTATTTTTTATTTATGGAGTTTGATATTTCAAGTTATAAAACTATATGAAAATGTCAGTTCGATTAATGTTCTTGTACTGAACAAAAAGATAAAGAGAACAGCAAGGAACAGAAAGACTGAACAATATCACATTGTTCACATCGCAGAATTATTGATTTGAACTTGTTCTTTCATGAGCAACACAACTCTATTTCATTTATTAATAACCCAATTTTGGAATGTTAGCAGTAGTATTGTTTCAAATTTTTGAGCTTTTTTCAGTGTTGTTCAACTTAGTGCTTTTAGCACTGTTTTCAGTGCTTTTTAGAAACTTGGACGCGGAAAAATATTGAGTCAGTGCTCAGTGTTTTTAAAAGCTTTTAGTGAGACCAAATTTCAAAATTTTAATGATTTTTAGTATTCTAGGCCAGGTTTGTCAGACTTGGGGATTTATCTCCAAAATTGGGGATTTCGAAACCGTTTAGAGGACATACAAATTCGGTTTGAATAAAAAATTTACATTAGTTATTTAAATATTAGTAAATGACTCAAGTGTACTAAATGATTAAAAAGAACAAAGCGAAAAAAAAAATAAATAAATAAAAAGAAACAAGAATACTGAACAACTTCACATTGTTCATATCATGAATTGTTCAATTGAATATGTTCGTTCATGAACAAGCCAACCCTATTACTTTGTTCAAAATTGAGACGTGATACCAACAAAATCGGCAAGCGTGATACCAACCTTAGTAAGCGTGTTGCTGTTGCTCTTTGCACACTGAAATATTCATCGGGGTATGCTTCAACAGGACATATGTTTGGAATATCCAAATCAAGTATATTTTTAATTTTAAAGAGTTTTTGCAAAGCAGTGTGGAATGTACTTTCTCTGGAATATTTGCCCGATATTTTTTTTATGAAACCAAAATAAAGGAATGATGGATTTAAAACAATGGAATTTTCGCAATGCTTTGGAGCCATAGGTACTTGTACTATTACTATTTGTACTATTTGGACTACCCTATAATCTGATTTTATATATACTTATCGTCTCAGAACCACTGTATGTGTCGATTTAATTATGTCCGTCTATCTTTTTAGCTATTTGTCCGGAGCACTATTTCACATAGGAATAAGGTTTTATTCGTATGTATGTATGTGGTGGAAAATAATTAGAAGTCGAAAATACGTGTGATGTTTTTATTATAACGATTCGATATTGATCTAAACTAAATTTTAAACCCGTCCGATTTGAATAAATTTCCTAAAAACTGAATATCTAACTTCAAGTTTATATAAAGACCGAAATTTACTTTACGTTGCATTTAACTGATATCAAGATGATATACTAAAATAAATTTTATATACACAACAAGTAAGATAGTTATAGTAGTGAGGGACTTATGGCATAATCTATTACTATATTTGAGTTCCCGTGAAAGAACCTCTCCGAAATTCAAGTATTGCTCGCTAATAACAATACTTATTAACAAGTAATAAATATTCGACAAGGTCGAATTTGATAATCCCTATTTATTTTAGACATTAAATCAAACTTTTACATTCATATGATTCCCAATATAATATATTTGATTTTTGTAGATAGCTGTTATTTTGAAGTTTACTCCCCTTCTTCCGAAGCTCCTGATTACTATAATTACAAAGGCTGGTATTCAACTATATTACTGTAGTCGATTATAGACACAGCTTCTTATATACCTATAATGGAATTAAAGTTCTTATCATGTTAATTGGAGACCAGTAGTTTATGTATGCATGTTCAACAACACTTTTTCTCATGCAGAGCTGGGGTTATGGTTAGCAGAAAAGTGTTGGTGCGTGGGTAAAAGGGAGGCGCAAGGATGGTGGTTTGAGTTTCCAGCCCCGAATTTTATGCTATGGTAAAAGGGGCGGGGGCGCGGGGATTGAGGTTCGAGTTTCCAGACCTGGTTTTGTAGACCTTAAACTTAAATTTGTGATTCGAGTTTCCAGCTCTGGGTGTTAGTCTGAGTTTTTATTTTTAATTAAAATTTTTTGTGGTTTATAATAGTTTGCAACAATGTAAGGAGTACGAGAAAATTTATTGGTATATATATTATTAAAAATGTTTGTGATAAGAAAATAGTTCTTATTTGTTTTGTGGTTTGTTTGCAACAATATAAGAAATGTAGGAAAAAAATATTTTTATTGTTTGATATTTTTGTTAAATAAAATGATTAACATAGTAAATTGTAAATATTAAAAAAAGATAAAGTAAATAAATTTAGATTTAAGTTCTGCGGTATAAATTATTGAAAATAAGGAAACAAACTATATATATATATATATATATTAATAAATGAAACAATTGTTTTTTTATTTAAAAAATGTTAAATTTTATTTAGTATAGTTTTTGTATTTTATTAAAGGTACAGTTTATACAGTCTTTTTAAATTATAAAAATTTATAATTTCTCCAGCTTCATATTCTGCTACTCTCCTTGAGATTTCATAATCATAACAATGCAAGTTTTCGGTCCAGCTCTAGTATTCTCATCAGCTCAAACGCAATCTTCCATATGTCTTCCATTTTAGTTTAATATTCTTAGTAATTTTCTTATTTGTTCCAGGTATTCTAGCTTCGACTGAATGTTTAAAAGTTTTGTTTTATGCTCCTCCGAAATTACATTGTAAAATGTTTTTTAAACCCAGCTAAAACTTTTTGGTTTTCGGTAATGACAACTACTTATTAAAGTAGTTTCTTGTTAATGAGGCGTCATTATTATTTGCCTACTCTGTGTTACATTAATAAGTACTCAATAGTATAATACCACAGTAATACTGCATTCACGTAGATGAGTTGGCTAGAACGCCGGATTAACAACCAGAAGGTTGTTGGTTTAACTCCATTCTGAAGCTGTTAATTTTTTATAACAAAATGTTTAAAAAGATATTTTAAACTAAAAAGGGTTTTTATCGCTTAGGATGCTACGTGCGAGATGGTGTACTGAGTAAGACGTTAGTCATTAAAAACGAATGGTAAGTTTGTGTCCAAGTTCTCGGGTCTCACTGACGGAAAAATTTTTATGTTTTTTTTTTAATTTTTGTTTTCGTTTAGGTACATATTTTTGAATACCCCTAGAGTCAAAAAATAACTACATGAATTTGTAGACAGCTCGAACAAAAATAAGTAGTTATTCAGACAAAAAATAAGTAGTTTATTTTTGTTTCCAATTATACCTGCTAGCTTACCAGGAAAGCAAAGTTTTTGCTGGATAATTATTTAAAAACACCCATTGAACATAATTATAAAAAAAAATCAATACATTTAATTGTGCTCACTTGTGTTTAAAATTTTTATTTACTAAATATTATAAATAAAAAACAACATTTTATTATTTTTCTTTTATTACATTTTTTTATTATTTTTTATACTTATAATCTATATTATGTATATTTATAAACTGCTTAAGATATATCCATATTAAGAAGAATATCATCATCCTCTTACATAATTTCTCTAAAAGTACTTAAATTTGACGATTCTATTTGTGATGTTGATGAAGATGGTGGATAATTTATTATATAATGTCCCCATGCATATGCATGAATATCATGAATATCTCAAATATGTCTCTTATCATCTAAATAACTTAATGTTAACTTACTAATATGTTGTGTATATATTTGATGAATTTTAGATCTAAACACATACATTGAATCATAATACAACTTTTTCTCTAATAGACATTTCCTAAAATCACTATTTGATAATTTAGATGTTACACACTGTTTAACACCTTTTATTTTCTTGACTTCTTTATCGAATCTATCAATTTTTATTGAATACATTTTAGCTTGTAAACCAATGAATTCCTTAATTATTTTTCCATTACATTATCTTTCATAATTCCTAAAACTTTTTTATTTAATAAGGGAATCTTGAAAACATTATCTTTTGGATATGCAGATGTATCGAAATGTGTATTAATATCATTTCGAATATCATTGTATAAATCTTTTGTTTTAATATCATATATGAAGGAATCAGTTGCGATATAATTTAAATGAATATTCGCATAATATTTCGGTTTCATATAGTCATAGTTAAAATTATACATTTTCCACTTTGATAGTTCCAAGACGGAAAACTCAATATACATAGGTTTATTATACTCAGGTTTTACTTTATTCATTTGGATTATCATCATATTTTCATTAATTTTAAGTGAACTATAAAAAAATAGGTTTAGATATAAGAGCCCTAGTTCCTAACCATTTACGTCTATTCTCCCATTCATATACTATTTTAATATCTTTTCTTTTATCAATGTTTTCCATAGTCCTACCATAAACAGCATTATTTAATAATTAAAAAAAAATTTTGTTCAAATGAGTTTTTAGCTAAGGTTCGTTCTATGGTGGTTATTCAAATCAATATACTTCTTTAACCAATCCGATTGATGAAATTCAATAATCCTATGGATTTTCTTCAAAATCATTCCATGTTTAAGACACTGTTTTAAAATAACGATGATAATATGTTTTATCATTCAAATCGACTATCAACTTTTTCTGATTCATAATCTCAATTTTTTTTATTCTCTGCACAATATGGTAAATCATTATGATAATCATGTAATGTGTTAGGATATTCTAAATCTACTTCTAATATATATCCCAATGATTAATCGTCTTTTACATTATCAACATAAGGAAGGTATTGTGACATTGCATAACCACTTAAATATATAAGATAGTTTGATTCCTTGGCGTCATCATAGTCACTAATATATTTATTGTTAGCTATGAAATGACGTTTACTACATTGTAAAGCGTAATCCATTTCGAGGTTCCCGACTTTTTTAAAGAAAAAACACAGAAAATTCAAATTTTAAAGAACATTCTTTGGCATTTATTTTTTAAGATTATGTCTATCAATTGTTGGCCGTTGCTACGTCGCAGATGGTCCATCCGTTGAGTCCAATTTTTTCGACTGGTAACTAGCGAATGACACGCGCGATGTTTTCCTCCAAGGCCTGAATCGAAGCGGGTTTGTGCGCATAAACTTTAGAATTTCCCCACAGGAAAAAGTCTAACGGTGTGATATTACACGATCTTGGTGGCCAATCGACCGGCCCGAAACGTGTAATTATGTGCTCACCGAAGTGTTCTCTCAATGAAGTGGCGTCGTCTTGCTGAAACCTAATGTCGCCGAGATCACGAACTCCAATTTCAGGCATCAAATAGTCGGTTATCATGGCACGATAACGGTCGCCATTGACGGTTACCGGCATCATTTTTAAAGAAATATGGACCGATGATTCCACCGGCCCACAAACCACACCAAACCGTTGTTTTTTCTGGATGAAGTGGCAGTTCTTGAAACTCTTCAGGTTGCTCTTCGTCCCAAATGTGGCAATTTTGTTTGTTTACATGCCCATTGAGCCAGAAATGGGCCTCATCGCTGAACAAAATTTGCCTCGAAAACGTCGGATCTTCTTGGAACTTTTCCAGAGCCAGTAAAGCGAAGCGATGTCGCTTGGGAAGGTCGAGCGGCTTCAGTTGTTGTACAAGATGTATTTTGTACGCTTTCAATTTAAGATCTCGACGTAAAATGCGCCAAGTCGTTCCATACGGAACGACCACGGTCTTCGTATACATTCTCAGCTACGATCGCTATATTTTCTTCACAGCGTGCTAGACGTGGTCTATTCGGTTGAATATTATCCAATAATGAATGAAAATGGGTGATGGTGTTGCGAATAGTACTCTCAGTAGGCCGATTATGTTGACCATAAGTTGAGCGAAGTGCACGAAACACATTCCTAACAGAACGTGAATTTTCGTAATAAAGTTGAACGATTTGTAAACGTTGTTCAGGCGTAAGTCTTTCCATTATGAAATGCCAAACAATACCAAACAAAAATAACATGACAGCATGACAAGACTCATACGTGATCTGTCAAAAAAAGGCTATTTCAAAAAGTATCTCTACTTGAATCACCGATTACAATACCTCCTCTAATATCTCGTAAAACAAAGTTATACATGTTAATATTACCTAACAATTCGGAATCTATATCTATAGTTTTTAACATTGCATCCGAAGACAGACACGGCGTAATATAATATTGACAGGGATCTAAGTTGTAAATGTTTTTACAGACTTCAAAGTTATCACATAGCAAAAGAACATCTACTTTTAAATATAGAAATAAATAATCCTTTAGTGTTGTACACTTATATATATTCCAAACTTTTTCAACATGCTCATAATCATCTACACTACACGATTCATTTTTAAGCTTATTGAAGAATATTGATCGAGGTAGTAATTGTCTAGATAATCATAAGGAAAAACACCTTTACATTTCATTAAATTAAACTCATTATCATTCCTATAAGTCGATTTTACAATCGTTAAATCATTATCAGATAAGAAACTTGCTCTAATTTTTCTAGACTCGATGGCATGAACCGGAACAAGTCGAGAAAGCGTAATTCAAAGGTTTTATCTTCATTGACCCGAATTTTCTTAGTTATTGATATTTATAACTCCTTATTTATGTGTATTACATTTATATCACCTTCAATAGATGAATGTTCTTTTATAAATAAATGACAATCATATGCCGAAAAATTATAAAAAAATATAGGAAAAATTTGCAATTTGGACCCCTATATTCACCTGTTAAATGACAATGGTCAGCTACTCTATTTTCAACTGATAACAATTTGTTTAAAATGTGACATGTTGGATCTTCTTTTTGTCTTTTCTTTTGAAGTGATGTTAAGGAATTCATTGGTTTAACTATACTCAAATAATTATTACAAATAATTAATACATCATCAACTAAATTTTTAAAGAAAATGACTTGTTGAGTCATCACCACTGTATATTCTAAATTTATCTAAAATAGAGTCAAGTAAACACTTAATATAATAACTAGTTATACTAAAATTATGCATTTATTTAAAGACATGTATTTCTGTGGTACTATTTCGTGTGTCACTTGAATAAGGAATTGTTTTAATATTAATCAGGAAGGCTATGATTTGAATTTCTTTCAAAATAAACGGCTAGACAATTTTTAATTTGATAGTTTTTATTCAAAAAGAGACGCGGTAAGGCTCTTTAATAACTCTGAAAAAGAAAAAAATCCGATTTTGAAATCTCAGGATCAGAATTCGGTCCAAATAGCCAAAAACATTAATAGAGGAAAAACAGTTGTGTACAATTATTTAAATAACGTGGAAAGATATGGAAAGACGAAAAATTCTTAGAATTTCATCAAATTCTGCCATGTCGGTATCAAGAATACGTGAAAAAAGTGGAGTTAGTGCCAGTCTAAGTTTGCCAAAAATACAATGACATGGTCCGACAAATGGTTTAAAGTTGTATTTTCCGATGAAAAAAAGTTTAATATTGATGGTCCCGACGGGTATAACTATTACTTCCATGACCTAAATAAGGAGGAATTATTTTTGAGCCGCAGACACAGCCGAGAGGGCGGAATAATGGTATGGGGTGCCATTTCGTATTATGGTACCATATAATTTATTTTTGTATACAACAAAATGACTGTAACGACTTACAAAAACATTCTGGAGGAAGCATTTCCAAAATTTAATGATTTCTTTGGACCCATACCTTGGACGTACCAACACGACAACGCTCCGATTCATACCGCCAGAGCAGTAAAACAATGGATTAATAAACAAGGTGTTCAACTTTTGGATTGGTCCCCATATTCACCAGACCTGAATCCAATGGAAAATGTCTGGGGTTGGCTTGCAAGGAAAGTTTATGAAGGAGGAAAACAATTTGAGACGATAGAATCCTTAAAGGATGCAATAACGGGAGCATGGAGTTCAATTTCGCTAAATTACTTAGAGTCATTATACAAGTCGATACCAAATCACATTTTTGAGGTTATTTCTAAAAATGGTGGCAATACTCATTACTAATTGAATGCTAGAAGATAATAACTTTCCTTTTTATAACCTAAAATTTAAAAATAAATTACAATTTGCTTAGTTTTAAAATATTCCTTATTCAAGTGAAACACGAAAAAGTACCACAGAAATACATGTCATTAAATTAATGCATAATTTTAGTATAACAAAATATGTATATTTTTTATTTCTTCAGGAAACTAAAGCCAAATCTTTGAAATTTGGTTGAGCAAAAAATTATTTTTTTCTGAACTTTAGTTTAGGAGATATACTTAATTAAAGTTAAAAAATGTGATTCCTTATTCAAGTGGCTGGCAGTGTATATAAATATAATTTCTTTAACCACGAAATATATATTTTATAATCTTGATAAGTTTAATTTGTAAAACTTTGAAACCACACTACACGTGTTGCGTTGGTTTTCGTTTTATTTTTTACTTCTTTTACCACAAATTTTTTCGTATAAATTCTTTAATTTTCAAAGCAATTTCATTAGTTACATTTTAAAGTATGTTAGTTAAATAACCAAAACAAAAAAATAAAAAAATGGAAAACACTTTGGAATATCTAAATAGTATTGGAGAGAAACAGTTTGAAAAAACTATTTTATCCTCAAAGGATATTCCGTTAAACAAAATGTTTAAAATATTGAAGAGTGAAAAAAAGAAGACAAAATATGGAGAAAAAACAATGTTGGAGCTAAAAAACTATATTGTTTTCCTGCCAGAGAGGTACAGTCTTATTCCTGCTGATGTCCTTCAAGAACTCTCATCTGGAGATTATTACTTCAAAAAAGTTGCAAGCGGTCATAATCAATATTATAAATTTGTTTTTGATAAGATAGAATAAAAAAAAAAAATAAAACATACAATTTCATATCTTTATATTTCAGTCGTATTTAGATAATGCTTTTAGATAGATTTAATGTAATAGGGATTTTACGTAGCTAATAAATTATTTGTTAAATAAATTAGCATTTTAGATAATGGTGGTGATTTTAGTATTGAAAGTTTTCTCATTAAATCTGCTTGTAAATATTCTAAATTAACTGATAAGGAAAGAATTACAAATAAATGGTTGTGCAATCATTTTCATGGATTATGTTTTGGAATGATGGTAACTGTACTCTAAAAGAGGCTATAGAATATTTAATGACAACTATAAAAAATAAAAACTATCTCATTATATATATTAAAGGATGTGAAAAAGAGAAATGGATAAAAGAAATATTAAAGAAAGTCTTAACCTCTAAACATCTATATACTTTGTTTTTTTTTTTTTCTAAAATTAAATTCATTATACTCGAATCTTCATGCAGACAACATAGAAAAAATAAAAAAAGGATTAGAGGAAAAATGGCTTCATCAGCTGAATTAAAGAAAATATTAATTTTTTTTATTAAATCTATGGATATGAATCCTTACAGACTACTATATATTACAAGATTTTATATAAAGGCATAATTAACGAAAAAAAAAATTTTGTTAAGACATATTAAGTATTTAAAAACACGATAATATTGCGTTTAATTACATATACATTAATAGAAAAATCGATTAAGCTATACAATTCATTGAAATTTTTGCATATTCTCCTCAAAGGATCAGCAACAGGAAGGTGCAGAGGTATTAAGTGTCGGGTAAAACGTCGTGGAATATTAAATCTTATGTTACGAAGAAGGAAGATGGAGAGGACATCACCATTAATTAAATTAATTAAAAATTAAATTAAATTAATAAATTAAAATTAATTAAATTAATAAAAAAAATTTATTAAATTAAGGTAGGTAGTTTAATTAATGATAACCTCGCAGTATACGAAGGAATATTCCCAGAATAACGACCAAATGAGCTCCTCAGGCAGAATAAGAGAAACTGCTTTTGAACAGATTCTAATCGGCCTATGTGCATATTAATTTGAGGATCCCAGACAATAGACCCATACTCCAAAATTTGTCTTACTAGGGATGTGTATAGTTATTTCGTAACATTGGGATCTGTAAACTCTTTAGACCATCGTTTAATATAAGCAAGCACACCACGAGCTTTATTTAAGTCATTGTAATATGCTTGCAGAAATCAAATTTAGGATCAAGTAGAATACCAAGATCCAGAAATTCTCCAACTAACTCTAGTTGATACCCATCCAGGAAATAGTGTAGCATTGAAGTGCAATTTCTAGAAAATCGCATGTGCTTTCATTTTTTTAAGTTTAGCTCGATTTGATTATATTTACACCATGCGTAAAAGCTATTTAAATCCTGCTGCAAATACGCCCCATCTGAAGATAATTTGTAGCTGAGAAACATCTTAACATCATCAGCGTATATTAAAGCATCACAATGCTTCATTAGCTCCATTTGGTTATATTTACATCATGCGAAAAAGTTATTTAAATCCTGCTGCAAATACGCCCCATCTGAAGATAATTTGTTGCTGAGAAACATCTTAACATCATCAGCGTATATTAAAGCATTACAAGCGGTAAATCGTTTATGAAAAGCGAAAATAGCAAAGGGCATAGGTGACTTCCTTGGGGGACACCGGAGCTAACAAAAATTTCTTTGGAGATGTTATTATCAAAAAGAACACACTGTGTCCTGCAGGTTAGATACGACCGTAACCAGCACAAAGCGTTGCTAGTAAACCCTAATACATTCAGCTTAGTGAGAAGTTTTATTAATAATTAATCACAGTTACATTGATCAGGAACATATACATTTTTTATCAAAATGATTAACGAATTAAGAATTTCATTTACTTCAACAATGCTTTTCATAAATATGATTACGAAAATATTCAAATACTATCTTTTAACATATGTGCTTATAATTCGTATTACAATCGGTATACGAGTATACTGACATAAAAGCTATATAATTTATATAAATGTATTTTAAGATTATAAGATTATTTTTATATTATTTTATTAATCATTATTAAAGTTTTTATTATTAACTTTTTGTTTTAATATAAGATTATTTTTTACACCTATTTATAATTATATCAAATAAAAAAACACATTTAATAATTTCTTTTAAATTAAATCCTTATTTAAATTAATTTAAATTAAATTTTAATTAATATATTTTTTCTTTTTTTAATTAATTAACATTTTATGTTAAATGGTTTTAATGTAAAACGTTTGCTATTTTTTTTTTTTTTTTTTTTTTTGATAATAAATGTTGAGATTATCTTATCTCTATAAACGGAACATGATTGTTTTTTATTCTTCTCATAAATGTGGTGCAAACGTGATGAGGCCAATTCGTAAATATAATTTTCCGCACCGATATTCTATGATCCAGGCATAAATAAGACCGCTCCTTAAGAAGACCAGACTTAATTTTAAACAACTTCTCTATTGTTGTTGATACATTATTAATTTTTTCAGTATACTCTTATTACTTCTTAATGTTTTCCCTTATTTTTAATATCACGCCATCTGCCTTTTTACTTATGTTGGTTAAATGATTTGCTTCCATGTATTCATATTCTGACTCATCGTCAGATAGCACCTTTATCCAATGGGATCTTGTGTTTCTTGCTGCACTAAAGATGATGAATGTGATGGGTCAAGGTAACCTAACTCAAGTACTCGAGTTTCTTCATCATTAGTTATTTCGAACTCGGGATTCATTTTTTTTAATTTTGTAAAGTAAATATTAAAATATAATTAATAATTAATATTAATAACTAATATTAAATATTATTATTTCATAGTTGTATTAAAGAATAATATTAACTAATAAAATTATAATAACAAATTGTTATTATTTTATACTAAATTTTAAGTCTTATTTATTTTTACACTTACAACAAAAAAAAATTAAAAAAAGTATTTATTAGTTTTGTAAGAGAGTTTTCCATAAATTATTTCCAACAATTACCGCCTATTTTTATAACACGCAAAAACGACTCGTTTCTTACATTTAAAACAAAATTTCAAAACATACAACTATTTTCTTATCGTTATACATTAGAACGCTAATCATTTCCTTATCGGCAAACAAACCACAAAACAAATAAAACATCACAAACATTAAATATATATATATATATATATATATATATATATATATATATATATATATATATCAATAAATTTTCCCACACTCCTTACATTGTTGCAAACTATTACAAACCACAAAAAATTATAATTAAAAATAAAAACTCAGACTAACACCCAGAGCTGGAAACTCGAATCACACATTTAAGTTCAAAGTCAATAAACCACATCCCAAAACCACAAAGCTCAGGGCTGGAAACTCGAACCTCAATCACCGCGCCCCTCCTTTTACCCAATAAATATGCATTATCAAATTCGACCTTGTCGAATCTTTATTACTTGTTAATAAGTATTGTTATTACCGAGCAATACTTGATTTTCGGAGAGGTTCTGTCACGGGAATTCAAAGATAGTAATGTAAGGGTATTATGCCATAAGTCCCTTGTTAAAATCTGAATTCATAATAGTGTAGGGTATTATATTGCCGGCTTTGACCTACTATAACTTTCTTACTTGTTGTGTATATAAAATTTACAGCCCGTCTAGACGTAACATAATATGTAAGATTTTTGTGTCATAGAGTGTCATATTCGCTCTCTGAGAGAATTATTTCACATGTAGATTCAAATATTACTATTATAAGATGTATTATGAGACTGTTGTGATGAGATTTCTTTACACAACCATCTTATAAGATGAACTGTCAAAAAATACACATATACGAAAGTTTGTTTGTGTATGCACGTGTATTTTGGAAATTACTAAAAAAAATTGCTTTTTGTAATATTGTTTCTTTTTAGTGTTTGTTTTACATGTTAAAAAACATTTTTATAAAAATTGTGCTAAAAAAGCGAAAATTGCTTAAATAAAAAATACATGTTTACTCCGTGACTGATTGAAAATAATGATATCTTATAGGATTTATTAAAATACGTGTACACCTTATTTAAGATTTAACATAATATAAACAAAATGGTTACTCCCAAATATTATATCAGCGATAATCTCAGTTGTAGACCTGGGGTAAGAAAGTTAAAACTGCTAAAAGTGAAAAATAAAAAAAAAGTAATTAAATTGAATATGTCAGTAAAAACGTAATACACACTTAATTCAATCCCCACTGAAAGGCAAGAAGCAACACCAATTACAATTGATTTGGATAGTGATAACCCTACAATAAGCTCCCGATTAGTACAACAGCCATAGCAACAAACTATTGGACCACCGCCAGTACGAAAAGTTGAAAAAATAGATAGGCAACCTGAATTCAAAAAACTAATAGAAGATCTATCGCAATGCCCAGGTTACAACTGTTGGAAACAGGAAAACTGTTGAACTGTTGATGATAGTACTACCCTTATGTCCAACTTAATATCTTGCAATGAGTATAATGATCGGCACACCGGCGAAAATTTTAAAAATCTTAAAAAAATGATATCTGATTTTTAAATTAAAAATAAGGTAACAGCCATCGTAAGTAACAACGCAGCTAATATTACGTAAGTGATCAATATCTGCGGTTGGAGACCAATTGGATGCTTTGCCCATTCATTAAATTTGGTGGTACAAACATCAATAACGCATATAACCGAGATCGTGTTTAGAGTAAAAAATAATTGTGGAATATTTTCACAAAAACATTGCATACATGCGTTACAAGAAACCCAAAATCAAATGAATCTTCCAGAGCTAAAATTAAAGCAGGATGTCGTCACACGCTGGAATTCGAACTATGAAATTCTGGAAAGAATATTTCAAATTAAAGATGCCGTAATTACAACCCTTTCCCTACATTGGCCAGATTTGGTTTTATCTTTAGAAGATTGAGATGTAATAAAAAATGATTTACCTATTTTAAAACCTTTCTACGAAGTCACAGTAAAAATTCCTGCGGGAAAAAATGTAATGCTTTCAAAAGTTATGGAATTATGCAAACTTTTGGAATGGTTTATTTCAAAGTGCTACTCACCTAAACATAAGCGATCAAAGGCAGATAGCAACACGTTTCAGTAACCTAGAGCTTAACAATTCGTATGCAGAAAGCACAATACACGATCCCCGCTTTAAAAGGAAGGGTTTTAAAGTTGACTCAACATATGAAGATGCGGTAAAAATCTTAAGAACAGAATTTGTCTTACTTGACTTCTAAACACCAGTGAGTCAAATGAAGAAAATACATCTGCTCAGAGTTCCAACACAGAAGAAAATTCTAGCATAAGTAAGACCTGATAACATAAAAACGGCAACTATCAGGAAATTGGATAAATATTTAAATGAGGAGTACTTGGATAGAAAAAGAGATCCACTGGAGTGGTAGAAATAACGAAAATCATTGTACCCTTGAGTTTATTTGTACGCAATCAAACTACTTTTCATAGCTGCTACTTCTGTTCCATGTGAAAGAATTTTTTTCTGCCATAGGTCAAACAATAAATGATCGACGTACCCTTTTAACATCCAATAAAGTATCCAGTATTTCTACATAATAATATGTACCTTTGTAATTTATTTTTCTATTTTTTACATACACATGCTTTTTAAAATGTTATATTTTTATATTCAAAAGGGAAAATATCAATGTGGGCATAATATTATTCTATAATCTATTTAAAAATATATATAAAAATTTATTATATCGTGTGAAAAACTTCTTATATTTGAAAGAAAAATATAGGAAAACTGAGTACTCCGTCTCTGATATTCTCTATTTGTAAAAATATAAGGATATATGTATGTATAAATTAAAAAATAATAATTTTAATGTTGAGATATGTGCGTTATTAATATTAGATGTTTTTAATGTATATATACTTAAAACTTTTTTATAAACAGAAACAGTCAATGGAAATTCTTGTACTCAGTTTTATTATATTCGTTGTTAGTTTCAAGAATTGGATTTTGTTTTTTTTTTTTTTTATTTTTAATTTATGTAACTATCTATAAAAACTATTGATGAATTACTTATGAACTTTTCAAAACGAGATGCTTGCTTTTTATTAAAATATATGTATGTATATATAGTGCACCTTGCACTAATCACCGTGATATAAGCCACTGGAGCTTTATTCAATAACCTTCTCAATGGGAACGTGTCAGTCTATGATAAAAGGTATATGTTAAACTTAATAGAATTGTACAATAACCGTGCCTTTTATCCACCCTTCCTTTCCCGACAACAATTGCTTAACGTACTCTATACTAGACAAATTTTTATAAACACAAACGTCAAAATTAGTGCGAGTATACACAAGGTAACCTCAGTTAAACAATTGATTATTATTTTTGTTTGCTACAGTTGTTAAACTGAATATATATATATGTAAATAACATTAATGAATTCGCCTTATTGTTGTTTTTGAGCAACTGTTGCCACCTTTCATAGATTCGGGTTAATTCTGATGTTTGTCTCGATAAAAAGTTATCTAATACAGACATACTACGTAATTAATATTCTTTCATTTTTTTCTGTTTTTAATATTTACTTTTCTTCTACCGTTTCATTTTTTTATCTATGACAATTCTACATTTATTTGTGGTATTGCCATTCTCACAAATGAAAATCATTGCCATGTTATTAAATGTGGCCAAATAATTACTTTACATACAAAATCCTAATTTCCAATATAAAATGCAACAACTGGATTTTGGAAATTTTTTAAGAAATCCAAGCAATTTAAAAATATTTTCAATGCATTGTAGAATAATTTACACAAACTGGGTGTGTGTCTCAACATTAAAATTATCACAACAAAATGTATTGTATTAGTTAATAAGTAGATTTTAATAATTGAATAGAAGTTTTATTCGTAATATACATAGGTACATATTAAATATAAAACAAAAAGTGCACTTATTAATAAGTACTAAAACAAATATTTATTAACTGCCTGTTTTTATAACACGAGCGCAAAAACGACTCGCCTAACTTACATTTAAAACAAAAACAAAATTTCAAAATTTTGAAGGCAGTAATGCTATTTGCCGAGCAAACTAAGATTGCGTCAATTGAGTAAAGTTTAAAACAAAAATACAAATGCTATGCGAATACATACATACATACAATTTATAATTCATAATAAAAGTGGGTAGAATGAAACTATTGGAGACAACGACTTGGTTCGACCGCTGCCAATACCGGTAACCATTCTGCTTTGCTAAATAACTATAAACACAAGATGATTAATGTAGTACCGATATAACATGTCGTTTAGTATTTGAGTGGTTGGGTCAGAAAACGAATGAATAAGAAAAACAACCACGAATAACCAATAATAAAAAAAACAAAATTTATTTGATTTTAGATATTTATTCTATTTAATTTATTTTAATTTTCTTTTTAATTTATGTATGTTACTTTTCTGATTTAGTTTACTTATTTTATAAATTTCATTTTTCTATCTATGTTTCAACATAGCCCAACTCAAACTACAAAACGTATATTTATGAAATTTGGACTAAGGTAAGATTTCTGGTTCTTTTTTCATAAGACATTATTATTTATTTCTTTTATTACGTACATGTAAAGGGGATATGTACCAGAAATGGATAAAATCTGGAAATTACCCAGCATAAACTTTTTTGGTTTTCGGTAATGGCAACTACTAATTAAAGTAGTTTCTTGATAATGAGGCGTCATTATTATTTGCCTACTCTGTATTACATAAATAAATACTCAATAGTATAATAGCACAGTAATATTGTAAGCACGTGAATGAGTTGGCTAGAGCACTGGATTAACAACCAGAATGTTGTTGGTTCAACCCCATTCTGATGCTGTTAGTTTTTTACAACAAAATGTTTAAAAAGATATTTTAAACTAAAGAGTTATTGTCGCTTAGGAAACTAAGTGCAGTGGGCAATGGTGTACTCAGTAAGTCGTTAGTCAATAAAAACAATTGGTTAATTTGTGTCCAAGTTCAAATCTCGCTGACGGCAAAAAAATTTTTTTTTGTTTTTTTATTTTTATTTTGGTTTAGGTATATATTTTTGAATACCCCTGGAGTCTAAAAATAACTACATAAATCTGTGGACAATTTGAACAAAAATAACTAGTAATTCAGGCAAAAAATAAGTAGTTTATCTTTGCTTCTCATTATACCTGCTAGCTTACCAGGAAAGAAAAGTTTTTGCTGGGTACATTTTGTTTAAACCTATTGATCTAATTTTAATAAAATTTTAAGAACTGATTTATTTATTTATAAAAAATAAAGTAACGAGTTGTCATTTGTAATTCTACGTATTGAATTAGGTGGTCCAACATTGTACGAAAACAACTAAAGAACATTGTAATTCATTTCAACGGACGTAAATTTATAAAATTTATAACAAAATTTCATTACATCTTTATCAAATTTCAACTACCTAAGGTGATTGGAACAATATTTCCTTTATGTTTTTCGTCCTGTAACAAATAAACGTATAAAAAGAAATTTTAAAAAGCCCTAATATACATACATACATACATACATACTTTCATTTTATGTTCTTTTATTAAATTATTGGAAACATGTATTTTATTCTTCATTTGTTTTAAGACTTGAAATGAAACATACCAACTACTAACATTGTAATTATCGAATACCAAGGCAATAACAAAAATCACAGCAATGAAAATAAATGAACGACATGATTTTTTTCAAATTCAAAAAGAGTTAATTTTTTCTTTTACAAGATATTTCATTACAGTTTATTATTATTTATTTTTCTGCAGCCATTTTTTTCTACAGTCAATGTAGAAAAATTAACGACCTGATTTTTTTTTTTTTTTTTAATCAAAATGTGTATTTTTTTTCTTTAAAAATGTATTCCATTGCTCATTATTATTTAATTTGCTTTAAGAAAATGTTTTGCTTTCAATAAATTGTAATTTCCCTGTTTACCCCTTTTTCAGTAATTTTTTCCCATAGATGTAACAAAAATTGTATTCCAAGTAAATTCATGTTTTCATATGTGTGTGTCAATAAGAAAAAAAAAGAAGAAATATGAAAAAGTACCAAAAATAGATAAGATTTTTACTCCTTAAAAGTTCGAAATTCCACAAAGTACCAAATTTGTATTTGTTATTTTTCGATAAGTTACAAATACAATATATACGAAAATACAGATTTTAGCCGTTTTCTTTTAAAAAGGCCGGTATTAAATTTTATCGTATCTATATTAGTTTAGGAGATATAAACATTTGAATTTCCAAACCTACGATTCAAATTTCCTCTTTTTACCTTCAGCCGTTTGAGATGATGTCATACACATATGCAGAAAACTTATTTTTGTTACTTTTATGCGCGAACAACTTCCATAACATAGATGTCTCGGTGACGTTATTTGTTTTTTTTTTTTTAAGTATCGAAAAAAATTAAAATTTGTCCTTACAATTACTTAAAAATTAACGTATATTTTATTTCTTCATAAAAAATAAAACTCGTAAAATAATTATTATTTTTTTGAGTAATTAAATTAAAATAAAAAATAATCCTAACTTTTGAGTGAAAAAATATAAATAAAACAGTTTTCATTTGATGTTCGTTTTTTTAACATTATTACTATTGTTAAAATTTCTCATAAGCAAAAATTTATCAAAGAGAACACGACATATTTTCTTTTTATTTTATCTTTCCAATTCAACTCATTTTTTTTTTTCACACAGTTTGCTTTATGCTATGTTCACATATTGAGGTTTTTTGAAAAACGAGTCGTTTTCTCAAAGCCAAAACACATCTCGATTGGAGTTGTTTAATTATTTAACACACAAAAAACACTAAAATTTCCATACAGGGAAGAAATTTTTAATATTTTAGGTTCAACCAAAAATTTGTTGAAAAAAGAATTTGTAAAAATTGTTAAACAGTTTCAAAACAAATAATTAAATATTATGAGTGAAATTTATATTTTTACGTAAATTTTATTTATTTAAAAATTTTATTTTTTGAATTAGAAAGTGTTTATGTGAGAATTTGAGAAAATATTTTGACAAACGAAAAACAGGCCAAAAGAAAAAACATAATTAAATGATATGTGAACATTGATGTTTAAACTCGTCGTATTTTCCAAAAAACAAGCTAAAAACTAATGTGTGTGAACATAATATGTACACCTATCCCTCGATTTACACGGTAGATACGTTCCTGAGAAAAACGTGTAAATCGAAAATTAAAAATTTTCAAGTCAAAACCGTGTGAATCGAAAAGCTTGCAAAAAATGCATAATGTTGCTATTTAACAGTTGTGATTTTAATCAATATTTTTAGGTGTACACAGAAATAAAAATAAAATGCATTGACAGGTTAAAATATGTAATATATTACGGAAACACTGTTTTTTTTATTTAATTACAATACATACATTAAGCAGAAGAACAAAAAATAAAACCAAAGGTGTTTTATTATCCTTCATCACTGTCAGAAATTACTCTCATTCTTTTTTTCGGAATCGAAGGTTCGAATTCACTTTCATCACTCGAAGTTATTTGTGCCGATTCGATGTTTAAAGAAGAAATATTTACGTTATGAGAGATGGTAATAAAATCGGTTATTAACAATTGCTTCGAATTTTTTGTAAGATCTTTGTAAACTTCTTCATATTGAGCCAAGCAGCGATTTATGTCACGTTGAAATCGTAAAGCCCTTTCAACGTTTGCGTCATTTTGTATAAAATGATTACCCAGCTTACTTCCCAATGCGAGTCCTTCGCGGATGACTTTAGCAGTGAATGTTACTGGTACTAATTCCTCTTTATCAGATTTGTCAGACTCACTTTCGCAAACCAAGTTAACTAAATCATCCTCACTTAGTTCTTTATCAGCCATTAGCTCTGCGATATCATCATCAGTAAATTCATCAAAACCTTTTCCGCCCAATGAATGCGCCATCTGTACTATCTGCGAATATTCATCATTTAACGTTGAAATTGAATTTTCATTTTTGACTACATTTGGCCACAATTTTTTCCAACAGCTATTGAGCGTTGTTTGCTTAATCGCAGTGTATGATAAGGCGATATGCTTCACACAGTCTAATATTGTAAAATTTTTCCAAGCACTAATAACTGTTAAGGATTCATTGTTCTCCATTTGTTCCAAAATATATGTAAAGGCTCGTTTTATGTACAAAGCTTTAAAAGTAGAAATTATGCCTTGGTCCAATGGTTTTAATAATGAAGTTGTATTTTTTGGTACAGATTTTACTTCAACGTTCTCATATTCTAGATCTTGTGGGTGACCCGGCGCATTGTCAATTAACAAAACCACTTTAAAAGGCAATCCCTTTGAACTTAAATATTTTTTGGCATCTGGGATAAAACATTCATGAAACCATTCAGTAAACATTGCAGCAGTAACCCACGCTTTCTTATTAGCCCTCCAATAAACGGGAAGATTATTGATGTTTACTCCTTTAAAGGCACTGGGCATTTTTGATTTATTAATCACTAATGGTTTCATAATATAATCTCCTGAAGCATTGCTACAGAAAAGAATTGTTATACGATCTTTTTTTATGACCACTAGCCGATTTATAAAATTTTGAGACATAAGTCTTTTCAGGCATTTTTTTCCAGAATAACCCTGACTCATCAGCATTGAAAACCTGATCAGGGGTGTATAAATTGTGGTTAATAATTTCTGCAAAATTTGCTGGATATTCTTGGGCTGCATCTACGTCGCCAGAAGCCAGTTCACCTTTTAATTTTAAGCTGTGTAAAGAATGTCTTATTTTAAATCTTTCAAACCAGCCATGACTTCCCAAAAAATTTGGCTTCTTTTCAGTTGAAGAAGAAGATGGTAATTGCTCTACAATTTTTCGTAAATTCGTAATGCTTTATTTGTTATAGCGCCCGTATCAATGGGTACTCTTTTTTGTGTTTGATCTTCTATCCAAAGCATTAACGCTTTCTCCACTTTTTCCATTGCGATATTTCTGGTGTATGATGTTGTGCCCATACTCGTGGTATTGCCAACTGCAACACTCTTTCTAATTGTGTTTTCATTTGATCTAATAGTTCTTATTGTAGCTTCGTTCATGCTATATGATTTTGCAACATCTACTACTCTATCTCCCTTTCGTAAGCGATCCAAAATTTCGATTTTAGTTTCTAAAGAAATAACATTTCTTTTAACTTCTTTCTTCATTATAACCCTATATTTTTTTTAATTTATGTTAATTTTACTTTAATCATAGCCGTTAATATATAATAATCTAAATTATGCACTCACTTGTAATTTACGAATATGGAAAATTAAATCTTTTTGAAACTGTGAAACTTTCACTCAAATACAATTTTCCGTAGATAAAACTTTAATTTTATGCGAAGAAATACAGACACTTTGTGCGTGTGCAGCAAGTCAGCACATAAGCTCGGGATTCCCCGTGAGATGTGTACACAGCGCACGTGTTCAATCACAGTAGCATTTAGTAGAGTGCGATAAAAACAAAAAAAAATTATTTGGAAAACTTACCGTGTAAAAGCGAAAACGTGTAAAACAAGTACCGTGTAAATCGGGGGATAGGTGTATTACAAACATTACCAGGGCTGTCAGATGTTGCGATTTTTCGCCAAACGTGGCGCTTTTTAATTGCTTTTGGCGACTAAATTTTCCGTTTTCCGACATTGCGAATTTTTTGGCGATTTATAAAGTGGTGGTGATTTATTTGGCTAATTTAAAAAATTTTATAAAATAGGCATTTGTGGAGAAATATGAATACGTATTCTTATAAGCAACCAACTATTTTCAGTATTTGTCTATCTAACAAAACGAAGGGCTTTAATTTATAAATTCAACTTGAACTTAAATTGGGAAATGTCAGGAATTCGCTCGAAAATTCGACAATGCAAAACAAGTCAAGACAGTGGAAACACTTTAGGTGTTCTGCTCAAAAGTGATTGCTTTCAACTCAGTGGAAACATAGTATTTATAAGAGAACAAATGTCAATAAATTTTTAAAGTTGTTACTCTAAAATGTGTATATATATATATATATATATATATATATATATATATATATATATATATATATATATATGTAGGTACATACATATATACATATATATATATATATATATATATATATATATATATATGTCAGAAAAATGTATTTTAGATTATAATTTAATTTAATTACTATCATTTGATTTGTTGAAGCTGAGTTTACATATATAAATTATATGAAATTTGAATTAATAAAAATTATATGTCTTTTTTGTTCATTTTTTTATTTTTCTTTAAAAATCTAAATAAAATTTAAATTTGGCGACAGAGGCTCAAAAAAATTTGACAACCCTGACATTACTGTGAATTGAAAAACAAATGTTTTGTTACAGATGTCTAGTATGTACCTACATAAAATATGACATTTAGTTTCAAAAGGATCGCTTTCAAATTAATTATAGCTTCCATACACGGGCCTCTTCAGAAAATAAGTTAAAAGTACTTAAATCCCACATAAATGTTCATATGTTAATAAAATTTGGCTCAAATAACATTAACCATATGTATGTATTACTTTAAGCCACATACACAATAATGCAGGATATCATATGGTTGGTCTTCACCGAATATACATAGGTACATTTATTTTTTAATAGTAATTTATTTTGTAATTACAAGTATTTAGACTGTTTGTTACGTCGTTAGAACTTTCTCACAAAAATCTCCCAATCTTTATATTTATTTTTTTTTATATTTTTTCTGTTAAAATTGGAATGAGAAGAACTAAAGGTTCCTATTTAGTTTTTAAATATGTGATGAATTTTATTGTTGGCAAGTTTAACAGAGTAAATATCATTTTTAAAACTAATAAAAATAAAATTTTGAATTAACAAAAAAAAAAAAAAAAAAAAAAAAATAACCAAAATGGAAAAAACTCATCATATAAACATTGGCAAAATAAAATAACCAATTTTGGTTAAAAATAACCAAACCGGCAACACAGGTCTCATTAAAATTATAATAACAAAATGCATTGTATTATTTAATATGTAGATTTTAATAATTTAACAAAAATTTTGTTTCCAATATACATACATACATATTAAATGTAAAACAAAAAATGCACTTATTAATAAACAATAAAACAAATATTTATTAATACTATTTGCCAGGCAAACTAAGAATGCGTCCATTTAATAAATTTTAAAACAATACAAATGCTATGGGAATATATACATACATACTTAGAATTTATAATTCATATTAAAAGTGGGTAGAATGAAACTGTTGGAGACAACTACTTGATACGAACACTGCTAATGCCGTTAACCATTCTGCTCTGATAAACAACTATAAACACAAGATGATTAATGTAGTACCGATATAACATGTCGTTTAGTACTTGAGTGGTTGGGCCAGAAAACGAATGAATAAGAAAAACAAACACGAATAAAAACAACCACCATAGACATGATGCCGGCTGAAAGCGCATGTATATTCAAAGTCTGTTTTGTTGTTGCTCTCATTTGTAAATAATAATATGAAAAATGTTTTGGTTACGAATTGTGTTTAATTTATTTTCGAAATAATTCTCATTTAGTTCATAAAATTTTGTATACAAGATGTTAAAGTTGAGCGTAGAAAAGCATACTTACCTGGCGTAGGGGTTACCGTGATCATGAAGGCGGTTCCCCCGGAGTGAGGCTTGGCCATTGCACTTTCGGCTGAGTTGACCTCCGCGATTATTCCTAATGCGAATAACTCGTGCGTGTAATTTTTGGTAGCCGGGAATGGCGTTCGCGCCGTCCCGACATAATAAAATAAATTTCATTTTAGAGTTGGACCTGAATGCCATAGGTTTGTCAGATTTTTTGAGTCTCTGTGGCCAGATTGTTAATCAGAAAATTGTCAATTTAAAATTTTATTTGATTTTTTAAAGGAAAATACTAAAATGTTTATGACATTTAAACAATTTTTAGTACTTAATATTTAGTATAATTTGTGAATGTAAATTCAGCTTTAACAAAGTCTCAATAATAATTGCAGTAGATAATAAAACACTGTGCAGTTGCAAATTTTAACAAACTGGGCAATGGCGACAGAAGTTTTTCGAAATTAGTGCTCGTATTGTGACATTTGGGTTTAAACTTAATTGTGGAAGTAGCGAATTAATTAAAAATTTGAAATAAAAGGGACATTATAAGCAATAAATAGATTGAATATACTATATTCCAATCATAAAATAAATCAGTTTTAGCCCGACTTTAATTATTTTTATATTTTTGTTTGAAAAATTACTCATTAATAACATTAGTTAGCTTGCTTGCAGAATTATAGAATATTTTCTGACAGTTTAAAATGCATTTTAAATTAAAAAGTTGCTTGTGAATATGGGGGTAAATTATTAAATTTAAGCTAGAAAAATTAATTTTCCTAAACCCTTTTTTAGCCTTTCAAAATGAAATATCTCTCAAACGAGCGAATTTAAAAATGTTTTACACTACAAAATTCAGAGTCGTCGATTTAGTTTAATTCAATGGGTCCCTACGATTTTAAAAAAATGAGTTATTTTCGAACACAGTGTAATTGAATAAAAAAAATAATACAACTTAAAATACACTTTTCTGACATACAGACCCTATTTAGGTCATCAACTTTTAAAATTTGTTGGACTTCATTATTATTATTTTTTTATTTATTATTATTTATTATATTTTTTAAAAGAATAATTCTAGCATTATATAACAACGTTGGTCCCATTTAACTTATACAATTTTTAAAACATGTATTTTGAAAGCTAAAAATTTTAGGAATTTCAATTGAAATAACGAATAACAACAACAAAATCTTTTTTTTTTTTTTTTGTATGTAACTGTTGTCCTGTATGTTGGCGACAAAAAGGCACCGACACTTTGAAAAATAGACGCACACATAACAACAACAATGCTACAAAATAATTTTACTTTCTTTGAAAGGTGTAAATAAAAAATGTTTTCAAAAAAGCAAAAACAAAAAAGATCCGTTAGTTTTTTTCACATTTGTACTGTACTATGGTGTGGCTGGGTTGGTTTTGTTAAATAATTCACCAGCTGTTTGGTTTGGGCTACCAGACTGAGCGACGCTGGTATCTGGCGGAAGCCGGGCTAAAACTCGCCGGATGGGGGTGGAGTTCTTGCTCGTCTGATAGCCTGTAGCTAGTACAAAAAAAAATATACCAGCTAAAATAAAGAAGAAAAAAAATTGAAGAGGTACCCGAAGTGAACCTTACCTTACCTATAAATGCACAACCAAAGAAAAATGAAAACAATCTTATGAGTGTAGCACGCCTTCCTGTTGGCAGCTGTTTTGCCAACTTTTGGGCCCTCCCTCCAGGAATCCATAAGGATCCCACCTTGATGATTCTATGTTTTTTGAATCATCCCAAACTCACCTTGGCTTAATCCCCTTACCCTCCTACTATTTTACCCGAAAATGAGTTATTCACTCATAATGAGAACGCAAAAAAATTTTTCTTAAAACATTATAAATTTAATTTTATTGAAGAATAAAAAAAGGTAAATTAATTTATAAACATATGTTAACAAAATTATCCATGTAAATTATCAAATGTAATTATCAAATGTAAAACAAAAATATTTAATTATAAAAAAACTTCACCTTTATAGAGTGACGCTCTTTTCTAATTTCTCTTCTTTTCTTATACCTTTCTCTTGCTTTTCTAATTCTGTTGGACACTGCTCCAAAAATCCTAATCCTAGCTTCTTTGTATTCTTTTATCCTCTGCTGTAGAGGTGTTATTTGATGGATATTAGGTTTTTCTACTTCTACTTTTTCCCTATCAGTATTCACTAAGATTTTAATTTTTCTTTCAGGCTCTACAATTTTACAAGACTTTGGAGCTGGGATTATGTTTGGGTGGAACGAGTCTCCCCAGTTTGAGACTTGTTCGGCGGCAAGTTTCCCTGGCACTTCGGACAATTGGGAGTAACCACATTATCACGACCACATCTGAAGCAGAAAATTCGGCGTTTTGGTGCTGGACAGTCCATAAAACTGTGACCGATTTGTTTGCAGTTCCAGCAAGTATAGCGGTTATTTGGTGCTAAGGCATCGACTTCCACGTCTGGTGCTATTACTCGATCTTCGTCGTACTCAATTTCGTGTACACATTGAGTTGGAAAAGGTCGAGGCTGATAAGGCTGTCTCTGGCTGGAAAGCAAATTTTCTGCTCGCTTGGCTTGCTGACAGAATTCATGGAGTCCATCAATTTTGACCGAGAACAATAGGTGCGACAATGAAGGTTTCAAATTGGATTTCATAATTTCAATTAAATCTTTTTCAGTGTACGGCGTTCTTTGCTGGTTCCGAAGTCGCATAACCGCGTTATAAAAATCTTCAAAAGATTCTTGTGGCAATAGGCGGCGGTCCATAATTTTCTTTTGCAGCTGGAACTCGCTCTCGTATCTTCTATCTTGGGTCAAAAACGCTCTCTCCAAATCCTCCCAAGTTTGTATTGGTGTAAGTTTTCGCACGTTCCAATACCAATCTAGCGCTTGTCCTTCCAGCAACAAATGGAAACTGCGACGGATATCATTAAAGGAGCAGTTGTAGTCTTGACGTAAAACGTCAACTCGAGAAATGAAGTACTCTGCGCTCATGGATTTGGTGGTACCATCGAATTTAATTCCCCATTTGTACAAATCTATCTTCCTTGGAGTGGTAAACGTGAACTCCGGTGGCAAGCTAGGTGCTGTAGATGATTGGGCTGTAAATACAGGTGCTTGTGGTGGCATTGGCTGCGGTGGTGGAACTGGGTGAACATTCTGGTAAGTATACTGGTTTTGTTGCTGAGAGCTTGGTGCAGGTAAGTTTTGTTGAGTTTGTAGATTACTCACGTTTTGCTGCGTTTCAGGTGGAAGTGGTTGCGGATTTAATAATCCTAAACTTGCAGTAGGTGCTGCTTGTTAAGGATTTAGGGGACTGGATGTTGCCTGACTGACAGCACAAGCTATCTCCCGCTGCATTGTGTTCCTCAATTCGGAAATCTGTCTGGCGAATTCCTCCCGCATAAAAACAAACATATCAGCCCCTAAAACAGGGTTGTTACTAGCTGGTTGAGGTGCTGGAGCCGTAGCTACAGTCTGGCGGAATTCCTGCTGCACATTCCTAGCAGTAATGTTACTATACTCTGGTGATGTTATAGAGCTATGTGACATACGGGATTCGTTGGAAAAACCGGTACGGTCATGAGTCAACGACATGAATTGTTGTACAGCTGGTGCTATGTGTTGCCATAGATGTAGTTACCGTAGTTGGATTCGGTACTGAGACACTTGGTGCGGTCGTGGTAACGACTGTTGATTGGGTAATGCGTGGAACGTTTTCCATATTCAGCACGGTGTCATAAACTCTACCTTCGGATCCTTGTGTATTACGATTGGAACGCGTTAAAACCATACTTCCAAAAATTACCAAGAAAAATTACTAAATTTACTTTACCAAATTCAACTTCTACTCAGAAATAATAACGCGAAAATAATCGAACTATAAAAAGAAAAAGCTTTATAAAAAAATAAAATCCAAATAAAAAAAAAGAATAATAAAAAAATAATAATAACTCAATGCTTTGTAACGCAAAGCTATTGAATCACCAAAAAAATAATAAAAAAAAAATAAAAAGGAGATAGAAAAATAAAAATAATAAACGCGATAATTGTTTCAAGTTTCGCAACAATTATAATAAAATAAAAAAAAAAATATGATTAATGGAATAATGAAAATAAAAAAAATTAAACTATAAAATCCAATAAAAAGATAATCAAAATAAATCCCTTCCAACTGGAAAGTAATAAAAAAAATTGATAAAAATATAAAAAGAAGTGCTGGGTAACAATAGGGTTTTCAGGGTAAGGAGGATAAGCCAAGTAAGTAATTAAATAAGAAGGTAAGTTCTAATGAATTTAAAACTCTCGATGCCACACTCTAATTTTTCTTTATTTTCAATTTCCAGGTCTCTTTTGGTGTTGGATTGGTGAACGATGGATTCAGCTTCATCAGTACTCTAGCTTAGATTTGTTGTGGAGCAACTTGGTTATGGTTCGGAAACCCAAAATTAACCCAGGACTACCGACAACAAACCTGCTATCAGAAATGCATTTTTAAACAAAATTCACAGATTCTTAATGGAATCTATTGGGAAACAGAAAACAAGTGTTTGGAGGGAATTTATGAGCTGGGGCCGAGTTGTAGCGGTGCTGACTATCGATGTTTCCAAACATCACGCGGTCTCAACTCTTGCCCAACCCACAAATTTTGGAACATTCTATACTAAAATGACTACCATTGCTGTCACAACGCGAAAGACACTAGAACGTGCAGTTCTTTCGGGAATTACAGTCTCAGGTGAGTTGCTTTAATATAGAAAGGTCTATTGAAATTACTAATTGAAAAAAAATCAAAACAGGTCCCTAAACCTACTGCTGTGTCGCTACGCGTTGCGGACTCTTAGCTGACTCAAACGGGACTTCCATAACTTTTAGGCAAAGGATCTGCCTAAAGAAAAACTAGTGGACTGGTTCACTTCGGGCCCCACGTTGGGCGCCATTTTTTTACTGTACTATGGTGCGGCTGGGTTAGTTTTGTTAAATAATTCACCAGCTGTTTGGTTTGGGCTACCAGACTGAGAGACGCTGGTATCTGGCGGAAGCCGGGCTAAAATTCGCCGGATGGGGGTGGAGTTCTTGCTCGTCTGATAGCCTGTAGCCTAGTACAAAAAAAATATACCAGCTAAAATAAAGAAGAAAAAAAATTGAAGAGGTACCCAAAGTGAACCTTACCTATAAATCCACAACCAAAGAAAAATAAAAACAATCTTATGAGTGTAGCACACCTTCCTGTTGGCGGCTGTTTTGCCAACTTTTGGGCCCTCCCTCCAGGAATCCATAAGGATCCCACCTTGATGATTCTATGTCTTTTGAATCATCCCAAACTCACCTTGGCTTAATCCCTTTACCCTCCTACCATTTTACCCGAAAATGAGTTATTCACTCATAATGAGAACGCAAAAAAATTTTTCTTAAAACATTATAAATTTAATTTTATTGAAGAATAAAAAAAGGTGAAATATTTTTGTTAAGTCGTTTTCCTGGCACTGTGTATATTTAACTGCGTGATCACTCGTTGCTTGTACAATTAAGTTTAAACCCAAATGTCACAATACGAGCACTAATTTCGAAAAACGTCTGCCACCATTGAATTCAGCATACTCGAATTAACTTTACCAGTAAGGTACCCAGTTTGTTGAAATTTGCAACTTGCACAGTGTTGCTAGCTACTGCATTCATTATTGTTAAAGCTGAATTTACATTCACAAATTATACTAAATATTAAGTACTAAAAATTGTTTAAATGTCCTAAACATTTTAGTATTTTCCTTTAAAAAATCAAATAAAATTTTAAATTGACGATTTCTGATTAACAATTTGGCCACAGAGACTCAAAAAGTCTGACAAACCTGCAGGCCATGTCTAACTCTAAAATGAAATTTATTTTATTATGTCGGGACGGCGCGAACGCCATTCCCGGCTACCAAAAATTACACGCACGAGTTATTCGCATTAGGAATAATCGCGGAGGTCAACTCAGCCGAAAGTGCAATGGCCAAGCCTCACTCCGGGGGAACCGCCTTCATGATCACGGTAACCCCTACGCCAGGTAAGTATGATTTTCTACGCTCAACTTTAACATCTTGTATACAAAATTTTATGAACTAAATGAGAATTATTTCGAAAATAAATTAAACACAATTCGTAACCAAAACATTTTTCATATTATTATTTACAAATGAGAGCAACAACAAAACACACTTTGAATATACATGCACTATCAGCAGGCAGCTTGTCTATGGTGGTTGTTTTTATTCGTATTTGTTTTTCTTATTCATTCGTTGTCTGGCCAATACATTTAATACTAAACAACATGTTATATCAGATGTGGCAATTTTTGGCCAAACGTATCGATTTTTAATTGCTTTTGGCGATTATCTAGCGATATATGTCATGGAGGCGATTTGTTGGGCTGATTTTTAAAATTTGATTAAACAGACAATTATAGAGAAAAAATATTTAATTTTCTTACCAGAAATCTACTATTTTAAGTATTTGCCTATCTAGCAAAATAAAGAGCCTTAATTTATAATTAGCTTCAACTTAGTTTACGAAATTTAATCCTTATGTATTAAATATTTGATAATTTGTTTACCATCATCTTTCAAATTTATTAAGGGTATTAATGATTTCGGTCACAATGAAATAAACGCTCATGAATAAATTAATTCTTTGAAACAATTTACATACAGTTTGTAAAAAAATGTTTTCAACACTAAAGAAAATTAAAAACTTTTAAATAAACTTTTATTTTTTAGTAAAATAAATAACATTTAAAATATTTTTTTTTATTTACGTGATTGAAGATGTTTCTAAGCACATTTCACAAGAAAAAACAAAATTTATGCCAATAATAAAGAAAAAAAAAATCGTAACTAAAAAGTACTTCACTTTGTACGCTGAAAATAAATGTTTTCAAAATTATATGATAATAAAAAAAATATGTTTAAAATTTTTTTTTTTTTTTTTTTTGCTGCTAGTACTTTGTGTGTCTTCCTTTAGCATCCTTACACATTGAATGGAACAGTTTGATATATCGTAATCATCTGGTATTTTTTCCCACTCTTCTTTTATAAATGTTATTTATCGTGCTTTGTTTTTCGGGGACCTTTTTCCGATTTTTGTCTTTAGGTGGACCCACAAATCAATGACTTTTCTACAAACGTACGATTTATACTTTGAGTCATTATCTTGGTTAAACTTATATTTCAACTTTGCGGTGTTCTCTGGGTCAATAAAGTCGAATTAATTAAAATCTAAAATTGAAAATAAACTAAAAAGATAAAATAAGAACCTGGAAAGAAATAAAAAAAAATAAATAAAATAAAAACCTGAATAGAAATAAAAAAATAAAAAAAACCTGAAAAGAAATGAAATAAAAAAATAAAAAAAAAACTGAAAATAAATAAAAAAAATTTAATTTGAGAAGAAACTTAAAACTAAAATAAAACCTATAAAAAAAATACATCATATCCATCAGCCACCACTGCCACATCCAACGAGGGATCCTCCACTTGGGCCAGCAGCTTTAGCGCCTCCATCTCCGAGAGGCGCCAGGTATTCTGCCTTAGGCAAGGACAACAAACACATGACCGAAACGGACGAATCTTTTAATATATATTTCTTTTACCTTTTTGTTTTAGCAAGTAGGGAAAACATTAGTTTTTTTTTTTAGCCAGTCCCTTACAACAATTAAGAGTAAGGTGCGCGATAGAAGGGTTGAGCTCAGACCTAGGATTCGTTAGATAGGGTAATTTGCCCCCACTTGTTTTAGTGTTTTCCTTACCTGAGAAAAATAGAAAAAAAGGGGAAGGAAAGAAAGGAGATGTATATTTCAAAAGTTTTTTTTATTACTTACCTGACCAAATTTAGGACTTAGTACACGTAACGGACGGACGGCAGCTTCCTCAGAGGATCACCTGTAAAAGAAAATAGAGGAGATATTCCCTTTTAAATTTTGAATTTGAGTTGATTTTGTTTAAAATTAAATAATTTTGTTAATTTTTTTTTATAATTCCATATTTTTTGTTCTTTTTGTTGCTAAATTAAATTAATTTCACAAGCTTGTTACAATATAATATGGATTAGCTTATCTTTTTTATTTTCCAATAAAATTCCAAACTTATAACGTTTTAAGAAAAAATTTTTTTGCGTTTTCATTATGAGTGAATAACTCATTTTCGGGTAAAATGGTAGGAGGGTAAGGGGATTAAGCCAAGGTGAGTTTGGTTTGATTCAAAAAACATAGAATCATCAAGGTGGGATCCTTATGGATTCCTAGAGGGAGGGCCCAAAAGTTGGCAAAACAACCGCCAACAGGAAGGTGTGCTATACTCATAAGATTGTTTTCATTTTTCTTTTTTCTTTGGTTGTGGATTTATAGGTAAGGTAAGGTTCACTTTGGGTACCTCTTCAATTTTTTTTCTTCTTTATTTTAGCTGGTATATTTTTTTTGTACTAGGCTACAGGCTATCAGACGAGCAAGAACTCCACCCCCATCCGGCGAATTTTAGCCCGGCTTCCGCCAGATACCAGCGTCTCTCAGTCTGGTAGCCCAAACCAAACAGCTGGTGAATTATTTAACAAAACTAACCCAGCCGCACCATAGTACAGTAAAAAAATGGCGCCCAACGTGGGGCCCGAAGTGAACCAGTCCACTAGTTTTTCTTTAGGCAGATCCTTTGCCTAAAAGTTATGGAAGTCCCGTTTGAGTCAGCTAAGAGTCCGCAACGCGTAGCGACATAGCAGTAGGTTTAGGGACCTGTTTTGATTTTTTTTCAATTAGTAATTTCAATAGACCTTTCTATATTAAAGCAACTCACCTGAGACTGTAATTCCCGAAAGAACTGTACGTTATAGTGTCTTTCGCGTTGTGACAGCAATGGTAGTCATTTTAGTATAGAATGTTCCAAAATTTGTGGGTTGGGCAAGAGTTGAGACCGCGTGATGTTTGGAAACATCGATAGTCAGCACCGCTACAACTCGGCCCCAGCTCATAAATTCCCTCCAAACACTTGTTTTCTGTTTCCCAATAGATTCCATTAAGAATCTGTGAATTTTGTTTAAAAATGCATTTCTGATAGCAGGTTTGTTGTAGGTAGTCCTGGGTTAATTTTGGGTTTCCGAACCATAACCAAGTTGCTCCACAACAAATCTAAGCTAGAGTACTGATGAAGCTGAATCCATCGTTCACCAATCCAACACCAAAAGAGACCTGGAAATTGAAAATAAAGAAAAATTAGAGTGTGGCATCGAGAGTTTTAAATTCATTAGAACTTACCTTCTTATTTAATTACTTACTTGGCTTATCCTCCTTACCCTGAAAACCCTATTGTTACCCAGCACTTCTTTTTATATTTTTATCAATTTTTTTTATTACTTTCCAGTTGGAAGGGATTTATTTTGATTATCTTTTTATTGGATTTTATAGTTTAATTTTTTTTATTTTCATTATTCCATTAATCATATTTTTTTTTTTATTTTATTATAATTGTTGCGAAACTTGAAACAATTATCGCGTTTATTATTTTTATTTTTCTATCTCCTTTTTATTTTTTTTTTATTATTTTTTTGGTGATTCAATAGCTTTGCGTTACAAAGCATTGAGTTATTATTATTTTTTTATTATTCTTTTTTTTTATTTGGATTTTATTTTTTTATAAAGCTTTTTCTTTTTATAGTTCGATTATTTTCGCGTTATTATTTCTGAGTAGAAGTTGAATTTGGTAAAGTAAATTTAGTAATTTTTCTTGGTAATTTTTGGAAGTATGGTTTTAACGCGTTCCAATCGTAATACACAAGGATCCGAAGGTAGAGTTTATGACACCGTGCTGAATATGGAAAACGTTCCACGCATTACCCAATCAACAGTCGTTACCACGACCGCACCAAGTGTCTCAGTACCGAATCCAACTACGGTAACTACATCTATGGCAACACATAGCACCAGCTGTACAACAATTCATGTCGTTGACTCATGACCGTACCGGTTTTTCCAACGAATCCCGTATGTCACATAGCTCTATAACATCACCAGAGTATAGTAACATTACTGCTAGGAATGTGCAGCAGGAATTCCGCCAGACTGTAGCTACGGCTCCAGCACCTCAACCAGCTAGTAACAACCCTGTTTTAGGGGCTGATATGTTTGTTTTTATGCGGGAGGAATTCGCCAGACAGATTTCCGAATTGAGGAACACAATGCAGCGGGAGATAGCTTGTGCTGTCAGTCAGGCAACATCCAGTCCCCTAAATCCTTAACAAGCAGCACCTACTGCAAGTTTAGGATTATTAAATCCGCAACCACTTCCACCTGAAACGCAGCAAAACGTGAGTAATCTACAAACTCAACAAAATTTACCTGCACCAAGCTCTCAGCAACAAAACCAGTATACTTACCAGAATGTTCACCCAGTTCCACCACCGCAGCCAATGCCACCACAAGCACCTGTATTTACAGCCCAATCATCTACAGCACCTAGCTTGCCACCGGAGTTCACGTTTACCACTCCAAGGAAGATAGATTTGTACAAATGGGGAATTAAATTCGATGGTACCACCAAATCCATGAGCGCAGAGTACTTCATTTCTCGAGTTGACGTTTTACGTCAAGACTACAACTGCTCCTTTAATGATATCCGTCGCAGTTTCCATTTGTTGCTGGAAGGACAAGCGCTAGATTGGTATTGGAACGTGCGAAAACTTACACCAATACAAACTTGGGAGGATTTGGAGAGAGCGTTTTTGACCCAAGATAGAAGATACGAGAGCGAGTTCCAGCTGCAAAAGAAAATTATGGACCGCCGCCTATTGCCACAAGAATCTTTTGAAGATTTTTATAACGCGGTTATGCGACTTCGGAACCAGCAAAGAACGCCGTACACTGAAAAAGATTTAATTGAAATTATGAAATCCAATTTGAAACCTTCATTGTCTCACCTATTGTTCTCGGTCAAAATTGATGGACTCCATGAATTCTGTCAGCAAGCCAAGCGAGCAGAAAATTTGCTTTCCAGCCAGAGACAGCCTTATCAGCCTCGACCTTTTCCAACTCAACGTGTACACGAAATTGAGTACGACGAAGATCGAGTAATAGCACCAGACGTGGAAGTCGATGCCTTAGCACCAAATAACCGCTATACTTGCTGGAACTGCAAACAAATCGGTCACAGTTTTATGGACTGTCCAGCACCAACACGCCGAATTTTCTGCTTCAGATGTGGTCGTGATAATGTGGTTACTCCCAATTGTCCGAAGTGCCAGGGAAACTTGCCGCCGAACAAGTCTCAAACTGGGGAGACTCGTTCCACCCAAACATAATCCCAGCTCCAAAGTCTTGTAAAATTGTAGAGCCTGAAAGAAAAATTAAAATCTTAGTGAATACTGATAGGGAAAAAGTAGAAGTAGAAAAACCTAATATCCATCAAATAACACCTCTACATCAGAGGATAAAAGAATACAAAGAAGCTAGGATTAGGATTTTTGGAGCAGTGTCCAACAGAATTAGAAAAGCAAGAGAAAGGTATAAGAAAAGAAGAGAAATTAGAAAAGAGCGTCACTCTATAAAGGTGAAGTTTTTTTATAATTAAATATTTTTGTTTTGTTTTACATTTGATAATTACATTTGATAATTTACATGGATAATTTTGTTAACATATGGTTATAAATTAATTTACCTTTTTTTATTCTTCAATAAAATTAAATTTATAATGTTTTAAGAAAAATTTTTTTGCGTTCTCATTATGAGTGAATAACTCATTTTCGGGTAAAATGGTAGGAGGGTAAAGGGATTAAGCCAAGGTGAGTTTGGGATGATTCAAAAGACATAGAATCATCAAGGTGGGATCCTTATGGATTCCTGGAGGGAGGACCCAAAAGTTGGCAAAACAGCCGCCAACAGAAAGGTGTGCTATACTCATAAGATTGTTTTTATTTTTCTTTGGTTGTGGATTTATAGGTAAGGTTCACTTCGGGTACCTCTTCAGTTTTTTTTTCTTCTTTATTTTAGCTGGTATATTTTTTTTTGTACTAGGCTACAGGCTATCAGACGAGCAAGAACTCCACCCCCATCCGGCGAGTTTTAGCCCGGCTTCAGCCAGATACCAGCGTCGCTCAGTCTGGTAGCCCAAACCAAACAGCTGGTGAATTATTTAACAAAACCCACCCAGTCACACCATAGTACAGTACAAATGTGAAAAAAACTAACGGATCTTTTTTGCTTTTGCTTTTTTGAAAACATTTTTTATTTACACCTTTCAAAGAAAGTAAAATTATTTGTAGCATTGTTGTTGTTATGTGTGCGTCTATTTTTCAAAGTGTCGGTGCCTTTTTGTCGCCAACATACAGGACAACAGTTACATACAAAAAAAAAAAAAAAAGATTTTGTTGTTGTTATTCGTTATTTCAATTGAAATTCCTAAAATTTTTAGCTTTCAAAATACATGTTTTAAAAATTGTATAAGTTAAATGGGACCAACGTTGTTATATAATGCTAGAATTATTCTTTTAAAAAATATAATAAATAATAATAAATAAAAAAATAATAATAATGAAGTCCAACAAATTTTAAAAGTTGATGACCTAAATAGGGTCTGTATGTCAGAAAAGTGTATTTTAAGTTGTATTATTTTTTTTATTCAATTACACTGTGTTCGAAAATAACTCATTTTTTTAAAATCGTAGGGACCCATTGAATTAAACTAAATCGACGACTCTGAATTTTGTAATGTAAAACATTTTTAAATTCGCTCGTTTGAGAGATATTTCATTTTGAAAGGCTAAAAAAGGGTTTAGGAAAATTAATTTTTCTAGCTTAAATTTAATAATTTACCCCCATATTCACAAGCAACTTTTTAATTTAAAATGCATTTTAAACTGTCAGAAAATATTCTATAATTCTGCAAGCAAGCTAACTAATGTTATTAATGAGTAATTTTTCAAACAAAAATATAAAAATAATTAAAGTCGGGCTAAAACTGATTTATTTTATGATTGGAATATAGTATATTCAATCTATTTATTGCTTATAATGTCCCTTTTATTTCAAATTTTTAATTAATTCGCTACTTCCACAATAAAGTTTAAACCCAAATGTCACAATACATACGAGCACTAATTTCGAAAAACTTCTGTCACCATTGCCCAGTTTGTTAAAATTTGCAACTAGCACAGTGTTTTATTATCTACTGCAATTATTATTGAGACTTTGTTAAAGCTGAATTTACATTCACAAATTATACTAAATATTGTTTAAATGTCATAGACATTTTAGTATTTTCCTTTAAAAAATCAAATAAAATTTTAAATTGACGATTTCTGATTAACAATTTGGCCACAGAGACTCAAAAAATCTGACATTCAGGTTATAGGTCCAACTCTAAAATGAAATTTATTTTATTATGTCGGGACGGCGCGAACGCCATTCCCGGCTACCAAAAATTACACGCACGAGTTATTCGCATTAGGAATAATCGCGGAGGTCAACTCAGCCGAAAGTGCAATGGCCAAGCCTCACTCCGGGGGAACCGCCTTCATGATCACGGTAACCCCTACGCCAGGTAAGTATGCTTTTCTACGCTCAACTTTAACATCTTGTATACAAAATTTTATGAACTAAATGAGAATTATTTCGAAAATAAACTAAACACAATTCGTAACCAAAACATTTTTCATATTATATTTACAAATGAGAGCAACAACAAAACAGACTTTGAATATACATGCGCTTTCAGCCGGCATCATGTCTATGGTGGTTGTTTTTATTCGTGTTTGTTTTTCTTATTCATTCGTTTTCTGGCCCAACCACTCAAATACTAAACGACATGTTATATCGGTACTACATTAATCATCTTGTGTTTATAGTTGTTTATCAGAGCAGAATGGTTAACGGCATTAGCAGTGTTCGTATCAAGTCGTTGTCTCCAACAGTTTCATTCTACCCACTTTTAATATGAATTATAAATTCTAAGTATGTATGTATATATTCCCATAGCATTTGTATTGTTTTAAAATTTATTAAATGGACGCATTCTTAGTTTGCCTGGCAAATAGTATTAATAAATATTTGTTTTATTGTTTATTAATAAGTGCATTTTTTGTTTTACATTTAATATGTATGTATGTATATTGGAAACAAAATTTTTGTTAAATTATTAAAATCTACATATTAAATAATACAATGCATTTTGTTATTATAATTTTAATGAGACCTGTGTTGCCGGTTTGGTTATTTTTAACCAAAATTGGTTATTTTATTTTGCCAATGTTTATATGATGAGTTTTTTCCATTTTGGTTATTTTTTTTTTTTTTTGGTTAATTCAAAATTTTATTTTTATTAGTTTTAAAAATGATATTTACTCTGTTAAACTTGCCAACAATAAAATTCATCACATATTTAAAAACTAAATAGGAACCTTTAGTTCTTCTCATTCCAATTTTAACAGAAAAAATATAAAAAAAAATAAATATAAAGATTGGGAGATTTTTGTGAGAAAGTTCTAACGACGTAACAAACAGTCTAAATACTTGTAAATCCTGCATTATTGTGTATGTGGCTTAAAGTAATACATATGTACATATGGTTAATGTTATTTGAGCCAAATTTTATTAACATATGAACATTTATGTGTATGGAAGCTATAATTAATTTGAAAGCGATCCTTTTGAAACTAAATGTCATATTTTATGTAGGTACATACTAGACATCTGTAACAAAACATTTGTTTTTCAATTCACAGTAATGTCAGGGTTGTCAGATTTTTTTGAGCCTCTGTCGCCAAATTTAAATTTTATTTAGATTTTTAAAGAAAAATAAAAAAATGAACAAAAAAGTCATATAATTTTTATTAATTCAAATTTCATATAATTTATATATGTAAACTCAGCTTCAACAAATCAAATGATAGTAATTAAATTAAATTATAATCTAAAATACATTTTTCTGACATATATATATATATATATATATATATATATATATATATATATATATATATATATATGTATATATGTATGTACCTACATATATATATATATATATATATATATATATATATATATACACACATTTTAGAGTAACAACTTTAAAAATTTATTGACATTTGTTCTCTTATAAATACTATGTTTCCACTGAGTTGAAAGCAATCACTTTTGAGCAGAACACCTAAAGTGTTTCCACTGTCTTGACTTGTTTTGCATTGTCGAATTTTCGAGCGAATTCCTGACATTTCCCAATTTAAGTTGAAGTTGAATTTATAAATTAAAGCCCTTCGTTTTGTTAGTTAGACAAATACTGAAAATAGTTGGTTGCTTATAAGAATACGTATTCATATTTCTCCACAAATGCCTATTTTATAAAATTTTTTAAATTAGCCAAATAAATCACCACCACTTTATAAATCGCCAAAAAATTCGCAATGTCGGAAAACGGAAAATTTAGTCGCCAAAAGCAATTAAAAAGCGCCACGTTTGGCGAAAAATCGTACATCTGACAGCCCTGGTAATGTTTGTAATACATACATATTATGTTCACACACATTAGTTTTTGGCTTGTTTTTTGGAAAATACGACGAGTTTAAACATCACTGTTCACATATCATTTAATTATGTTTTTTCTTTTGGCCTGTTTTTCGTTTGTCAAAATATTTTTTCAAATTCTCACATAAACACTTTCTAATTCAAAAAATAAAATTTTTAAATAAATAAAATTTACGTAAAAATATAAATTTCACTCATAATATTTAATTATTTGTTTTGAAACTGTTTAACAATTTTTACAAATTCTTTTTTCAACAAATTTTTGTTTGAACCTAAAATATTAAAAATTTCTTCCCTGTATGGAAATTTTAGTATGTTTTTTGTGTGTTAAATAATTAAACAACTCCAATCGAGATGTGTTTTGGCTTTGAGAAAACGACTCGTTTTTCAAAAAACCTCAATATGTGAACATAGCATAAAGCAAACTGTGTGAAAAAAAATGAGTTGAATTGGAAAGATAAAATAAAAAGAAAATATATCGTGTTCTCTTTGATAAATTTTTGCTTATGAGAAATTTTAACAATAGTAATAATGTTAAAAAAACGAACATCAAATGAAAACTGTTTTATTTATATTTTTTCACTCAAAAGTTAGGATTATTTTTTATTTTAATTTAATTACTCAAAAAAATAATAATTATTTTACGAGTTTTATTTTTTATGAAGAAATAAAATATACGTTAATTTTTAAGTAATTGTAAGGACAAATTTTAATTTTTTTCGATACTTAAAAAAAAAAAAACAAATAACGTCACCGAGACATCTATGTTATGGAAGTTGTTCGCGCATAAAAGTAACAAAAATAAGTTTTCTGCATATGTGTATGACATCATCTCAAACGGCTGAAGGTAAAAAGAGGAAATTTGAATCGTAGGTTTGGAAATTCAAATGTTTAGGAGGTAAAAAAGGGTAAACGTTTAATCTTATATCTCCTAAACTAATATAGATACGATAAAATTTAATACCGGCCTTTTTAAAAGAAAACGGCTAAAATCTGTATTTTCGTATATATTGTATTTGTAACTTATCGAAAAATAACAAATACAAATTTGGTACTTTGTGGAATTTCGAACTTTTAAGGAGTAAAAATCTTATCTATTTTTGGTACTTTTTCATATTTCTTCTTTTTTTTTCTTATTGACACACACATATGAAAACATGAATTTACTTGGAATACAATTTTTGTTACATCTATGGGAAAAAATTACTGAAAAAGGGGTAAACAGGGAAATTACAATTTATTGAAAGCAAAACATTTTCTTAAAGCAAATTAAATAATAATGAGCAATGGAATACATTTTTAAAGAAAAAAAATACACATTTTGATTAAAAAAAAAAAAAATCAGGTCGTTAATTTTTCTACATTGACTGTGGAAAAAAATGGCTGCAGAAAAAAAAAAAATAATAATAAACTGTAATGAAATATCTTGTAAAAGAAAAAATTAACTCTTTTTGAATTTGAAAAAAATCATGTCGTTCATTTATTTTCATTGCTGTGATTTTTGTTATTGCCTTGGTATTCGATAATTACAATGTTAGTAGTTGATATGTTTCATTTCAAGTCTTAAAACAATTGAAGAATAAAATATATGTTTCCAATAATTTAATAAAAGAACATAAAATGAAAGTATGTATGTATGTATGTATGTATGTATGTATGTATGTATGTATATTAGGGCTTTTTAAAATTTCTTTTTATACGTTTATTTGTTACAGGACGAAAAACATAAAGGAAATATTGTTCCAATCACCTTAGGTAGTTGAAATTTGATAAAGATGTAATGAAATTTTGTTATAAATTTTATAAATTTACGTCCGTTGAAATGAATTACAATGTTCTTTAGTTGTTTTCGTACAATGTTGGACCACCTAATTCAATACGTAGAATTACAAATGACAACTCGTTACTTTATTTTTTATAAATAAATAAATCAGTTCTTAAAATTTTATTAAAATTAGATCAATAGGTTTAAACAAAATGTACCCAGCAAAAACTTTTCTTTCCTGGTAAGCTAGCAGGTGCCTGAATTACTAGTTATTTTTGTTCAAATTGTCCACAGATTTATGTAGTTATTTTTAGACTCCAGGGGTATTCAAAAATATATACCTAAACCAAAATAAAAATAAAAAAAACAAAAAAAATTTTTTTTGCCGTCAGCGAGATTTGAACTTGGACACAAATTAACCAATTGTTTTTATTGACTAACGACTTACTGAGTACACCATTGCCCACTGCACTTAATTTCCTAAGCGACAATAACTCTTTAGTTTAAAATATCTTTTTAAACATTTTGTTGTAAAAAACTAACAGCATCAGAATGGGGTTGAACCAACAACATTCTGGTTGTTAATCCAGTGCTCTAGCCAACTCATTCACGTGCTTACAATATTACTGTGCTATTATACTATTGAGTATTTATTTATGTAATACAGAGTAGGCAAATAATAATGACGCCTCATTATCAAGAAACTACTTTAATTAGTAGTTGCCATTACCGAAAACCAAAAAAGTTTATGCTGGGTAATTTCCAGATTTTATCCATTTCTGGTACATATCCCTTTACATGTACGTAATAAAAGAAATAAATAATAATGTCTTATGAAAAAAGAACCAGAAATCTTACCTTAGTCCAAATTTCATAAATATACGTTTTGTAGTTTGAGTTGGGCTATGTTGAAACATAGATAGAAAAATGAAATTTATAAAATAAGTAAACTAAATCAGAAAAATAACATACATAAATTAAAAAGAAAATTAAAATAAATTAAATAGAATAAATATCTAAAATCAAATAAATTTTGTTTTTTTTATTATATAATTTTCTTTTTCTTTAATTTGTACAAAAAAAGGAAAAAACAATATGGCATTTGTTCTTACTACATATAATTCAATTCAGGACAAAATGTTTCGTTGCTAAAATGTTTTTATGATTCCCTGCACAATTGATTTTGTTTTTTTTTTGTTTTTGTTTTTTTTTTTGTTTTGTGTCCCTTGTCTTTTTGATACATACGCACACACAGAGAATTGATTTAAAGTTTAAAAAGCAACAACAGTCAACAACTCTAAAAATAGTGAATTAGTTGAAATGAATTAAAAAACAATTTTTTATAGAATATTTTAGGATTAAAAATGTTTTATTTGAGCAGAATTCTGTAGAAATACGCTTATAAGTATTTAAGATATTTAAGCTTCAAAATATTACACCAAAAGAACATTTATTTGGGGACTAGGTGAAATAATGAATCAATTTCGACTAGCTAAGGAGATTCTGAATTAATTGGTATATTTATCGTGCTGTAGCAAATAAAAAATGTACATTGTTTAGTTATTAAAACTGTGCAAAACAACATAATTAAATAATAAAAATTTAAAAAAGGTACGACATTATTTTACAAATAACTGCAATAAAAGTGTTTTGTCAATCCCGATGTATTTTCAATTGGATCACAATTTTGTACACAATTTTTAAATTAATTTATTAAAATTTAATAAATGTGAGTGCTTTGGTACATAAACGATTGATATTGCATCTTTTCGATAAACATCACTATTAAATATATCTATCTCACTTTAAATTTTTAGGTTTTGGAATTTATATTACCAAATGAGACTGGCTAAGTTCGTATAAAAAATAACTCTTATTTGCATTTTTTTCTGTGAACACCTAATTATAAAAGCCAACCTTATTTTTTATTACTGCTCGACCCAGCTGTTTTGAAATTCTAAATTTATTACAATCTGGTTTTCTTTCGACATCACGTCGAATAATTAAATTCTTATTATTAAACTTTATATCCCGACCCCCTACAAAATTGGATCATTTTGATAAACATCGTTTTAAACAGTTAAATTTTTATTTTTTTCTCCTCAACCTGAATACGTACATTAAGAGTATATTAATTATAACCCACACCACCATAGATTGAGGGTTGAGCTATTATGCGTTTGTGTTGATGTTTGTAACGTACTGAAAAAAATCATTCGTGACCCACGACCAAACGACTCAGAATCCATGTAAACCTTGTGCACAAGGTATAGGTATAGATAATTCAATGAAATTTGCCACGTAGGATTTTCATGACATAAGGTCGAAGTCTATTGAAATTGGTTATGAACGGTCCATTATTTCACCTAGCCCCCATACAAATGTCCCCCCGGAATATAATTTAAACACTCAAAAATGCATTCTTAAGAATAAGAATATTTTAATGAAATTCTACTTATATAAAACTTATTTGTGTTGAATATAAACCTGATACTAACATGTGTATGTGATTTAAGCACGTTAAAGTGATTTTCGGAAGTGGGTTTCACATGGGAGGTGTGGTCAATTATTGACCGATCTCCATGAAATTTGGCACAAAGATTTATACAAGACTTCCTTACACCAAATTTCATTAAAACGTTGCTATATTTAAGGCATATATGGTTGTTAAACCTCTATTCCGGGAGGACATTTGTATGGGGGCTAGGTGAAATAATGGATCGATCATAACCAATTTCAATAGGTTTCGTCCTTGTGTCATGAAAGTTCTACGTGCCAAATTTCATTGACACGTTTTCATTGACTGACCTACGGACATCGTTGGATCGACTCAAAAAGCGATTATGAGACGATCGGTATACTTTAAGGTGTGTGTTGGATGATTTTTTCATTACGTTACAAACATCAGCACAAACGCATAATATCCCACACCACAAATCAATTTGTTTGTGTTTTTTGAGAAAATGACTTGTTTTTCAAAAACCCTCTATATGTGAACACAGCATTAGGTTTGAAAAAGTTTCATTTTATCGATTAATAAAAAATGTCGCCAAGTTTCATTATTTTCATTATATTTTCTTGTGTAATGTACAAAATAAATATCAATCCTTCATTCCTCAAAAGATCGTTCAAATAGCTTCAACAACCAATTTTTGACAATTTTCAAAAATATAAAATTTAAAAAAAGTTAACAATAAAAAAACATTTTTTTTAGCACAACTTCGTCTATTTTCCAAAATATTTAATTAAATACTAAAAGAATATAAAACAAGACTTATTTACCAATTCACTATTAAATAGCATATATATATATATAGATCTTTCTAATAAACTACCAACTCGTATCAAAAGTTGCAAAATTAACTATTTTATTCTGTATTTCCATATGTGTGTATACGTAACATTTTATTTTTCTAATGTATTGTCTTCATATAAATTTTATTGAATGTTATAATAAAAAAAGTGGTAAATTATTTATTTAAACAATATTTATTTTATTTCTTCTACATATTTGCATAGGTACATATTCCTAGTGGGACAGGTTTTAGTGGATGGCCCTCCAAAGTTGGCCATCTTACATACCCGACATGGCCAACTTTGGAGGGCCACCCACTAAAACCTGTCCCACTAGGAATATGTACCTATGCAAATATGTAGAAAACGCCAAAAATTCAAATATGATATATTTTCTTTTTCATTTTTAGTCTCGTTTTTTTTTAGTTTTTAACTTGACGGGTTTAATATGCCCCCATTTTTTATATTCAACAGATTTCTTATAAAATTTGAATTAATATTGCTGCAAGAACCATATAAATATATGAATCCGACAGAAATTTAAATTACTCTAAAGTTGGAACTTTAAAAAAACTTCATATTTTTGGGTTTTTTTTTTCAAGAAGATGGCAATATTTACTCACTTATAAAATTTGTTTTTTGTTCTGGGCTATATAATTTTTTAATGTTTTCAAAAAAAAAAAATCTTAACGCAAATGCGTGTAAAGTAAATCGGGGGGAGCTTGGGACAAAGGTCTCCCCAGAAGCCCTATACATACTTTGTCAATTTTGAAAAATATTTTTTAATTTTTTGTTAAATTCTCAAATCGCAAAGCTGGGATCAATATAAAATTTTTTCAAATATATATCTCCATATGTAAGGTAAACACCCAAAAATTATTTTCTGACGGACACACCTTATAACGACAGGGTGATCATTTCAATCAAAAGAGCCAATTTTTTAAATATGTTTTATATGGATTGGGATTTTTGGTATTTTCATGTAAAAAGGTGAATTTTTAATTTTCTGATTTTTGCACATATACTGAAATTTCAATCAAATATCACTATTCGTTTAGATTTTATTAAAGAAAATGAGAAATGATGGAATTAAAACATTCCTCTAACTTTTTTTTATAAATTATCAATCTCCATATTCTAAAATTTCCTTAGATACCAAATAATTGTACAAAGAGTTTATACTTTTGCTTAAAATCTAACAGAAATTCTAGCCAAATTAAGCTATTTCTAAACATTTTTATTGCAAATGTATGCTGCTTAAGACAATTTATACGTACGTATAACTCTTACACATACGTTTAAATTGTCTTAAGTATATCTATTATAACTCTGTGATGCATAAATGGCGTAGGAAATAATAAAACAATCAATTATTTAATATTTATTTATAACTGAGATATTTAGAAAAGATGTAATTGTAGGCAAATTTTATGATTTCCTTAATAAAATGTGAATGAAAATAAAATATAAATTGTAGGTAAATTGTATTTAAAAACTTTTTAATAAATAAAAGTTATAGGTATTTTAAATTCTGTTTGGTGAATTACATTTAGTATATTTTTTATAAAAATTTTTATATATTCAGGTATATCTACGTAAGTTTCTGATCCAATGATTGCGATTTTCTTATACAGGTAAACTTGTTTATTTTTTATGCATAAAGATTCTTCTATGCTTGTAAAATATCATAAAAAATGGATATAGTTTTGGGATACCTACGAAAACTTTTCCAATATATAAATTATTCATTTTTTACCACCATGACGATAACACTACAATATAAAGCCCTGCAAACTATGTATTATAAGACATTGCAAGCCACTTGTTATTTTTCAAGTGCTTTAAATCAGTGTATGAGCGATAAAGTAAATACTGTTCTGCAGGCAATTAAATACTGCTGGTGCTGCTCAACTTTATGAGGAAATGCTGTGTGATAAGACATGAAAGTGCGATTGATCATATAAGACATTTGACCACTTGTTTGCTTCAATAGGGAAAAAGAAAGCAAAACATTAAACTACTGTTTATAATATCATTGTGATTTATGATCAAAATAATTAATAAATATTAATAAAGTTATTAATTATATACATATTGAACAAAAATGAGAAAATAAATATAACATTGAAAAAACATGCGATAATTTTTACTAGTAAACAGATTTTAATAAATATAAATATTGAAAAGTCGTTCAAATTAGTTTTTGAGACTTATTATCATACATGATTTTTTTTTATATTATTAAAATAAAAATATAAATTTAAAAACAAATCAATAATTACTTATATTACTTAAATTTTTAATAACTTTAATTTCTATGTTTCAAATACTTTTTTAATTCTTAATTAAAAGTATTTTTTTTAATTATTATAAGAATTAACCTTAAAAAGTCAAAGGAAACAACACCAACTTCATAAACGAAGTAGTCGTACAATTTTTTCCATTTAAGAAAAATTTGGTTTGAAGTATTTTATGATATATCTATTTTTGTTTTAAGTGAACGATTAAAAAGATTTAATTTAATTGCATAATTTAAAAACAAAAAATTTAAAGTTGTGTTTACGACCTTTTGCATTTTCATATGTTTTTGCTTCTGCTGTAAAAAATTAAACAGTGTGGTTACGGCCTTTTGCATTTTAAGCGACGACATATTTTATTTTAAAAGTAGATAGACATATTTGCATGTAAATTATATGTAAACAAAAAATTTTTTGTTTCGTTTTCATGCTTTTTAAACAATATTGTATTTTTTCTGAATTCTCGGGAATGCCTTAAATAAAATCCCGATTCTCTATAGTTGAAAAAGGTCATGAAATTGAAAAAACTATCAATTTTATAAATTAAGATAAACTTGCTATTTTAGACAATTTGAATTGGAGAACAGTTATTTTCTAAACCGAAGTAACACCAATATTAAATTTTTGTTGTACTTATAATTTATTAAAAAAATAATAATCTATAATTTATAGTTTAAATTCTTATATTAAAACAGTAACAATAAATAAAAATGTACATCAACTTTTAATATAAACATTCATATTTTATTCTTTATTAGCAGTGCTCTTTTCTTCACTATTGGCTACGCCATGTGTTCTCATGTGCTGGTTGACTCCGGTTTTGTGTTTAAACGTTTTTCCACATAACTTACAAGAATGTCTTCGTACATCATCATGTATAACGACATGTTGCTGCAATGATCTCTTTGTTATAAATGCCTTGCCACATACATTACATATTTGAGAACGTATATTAGAGTGAGCATTCATATGATCGTTATAACGATCTTTGGAATAGAAACCCTTGCTGCAAATTTGACAGGTATGTAAGTAATTTTTAATATGACGTCTATGGTGATTACTGAAACCTTGTATATGCCGAAATGAAGCTCCACATATTTCACAACAAAAAGGTTTGGCACCCGTATGATTGCGCATATGTATACGTAACTCATTAGAATGTAAAAATTTCTTTCCACATTCCTTACACTCGTGATTAAGATCTTCCATGTGACGTTTGGCATGATTTGTATAAGAATTTACTGTTTTAAATTGCTTTTTGCATAGAGAACACGTAGGCGGTTCAAATCCATGGTCCTGAGTTTGGTGTATTTTTAAGTACAGTGGACTTTTGAAAGATCGCTGACATTCAGAACATTTAAAGAAACCTACATGATCATATAGGAAAAGCATATGTTCATAATAGTCTTCCTGTGTATTGTCTTCTATTGCTGAATCTTTATTTTTCTTGTTTGATTTATTTTCCATTTTATTACGTTTAGCTCGTGTAAAACAATTATTTATGGTTCGAAAATAATCCTCTAAAATAGGTTCAGTGATTTTTAAACCCATATTCGTTTCTAAAAGTTGCAACATTTCTTGTTTGGCCGCATTTGTTTTATTTTTACAATAATGTTCAATCAGTTGAGTATTCCAAAGATGAGGAAATCCTTTATATATTTCTAATATTTGTATTATTTGATCTGGTAATAGATCTGGCATATGTGAATCTATTTTTGCTATGGGATTATTTTCCATAAAGGGTTTTAAGAAGTTCAAATCTTCAAAAAACCATGACTGAGTGTAGTTTTTTTCACCATCTTTATTATTTTTGATACCTTTTAAATCCTCGCGATATTTTCGACACAAATGAACAACAACATTTGCTACTTGGTTCCATGTAATCTTCATATTATGTTTTTCATTAAGTTCCTGAGCAATTTGCTGCAAAATATTTTGACGTTTTAATTTATGTCTTAAAAATGGATAATTTTTGTTCCATAATGAAGGTTGATTTTTGTAGGCCTGAATAAGAGCATTTACATTCGTCTTTGATTTAAAAAATTCAGTTATAAAAGCCGACTGCCTTTTAGGATAGTCCAATTCATTTTTCGATTTTTTAATCTATATTAAGTAAATTATTAAATATAAGAACATAAAAAAATACAAAAAACAAATATTTCGTTTAGATAAAAAATAATTTTAAGGATAAATAATTTAACACTTACTTCATATTCATCATCCTCATCACATGACAAACTATTATATGAGCTATTTTCAATTTCCTCGTCAGAAGTATGTTCTGAAAATACTTCATCAACTTTATCTAAATTTTCCATGGAATCATCTGTTTCATATACTTCCTCAACTGTTGTTAAATTATTTACTTCATCATTAACATTATTTATCATATTATCATCGGGGCACTTTATCTCTTCTTTCACTGAAGAGCACTCATTGTCAGAAAAATATTCAGGTTTTACCACAATCAAGGGATCCGACTAAAATAAAAAAGTCAAATTAAAGTTTCAATTAACATGGGAACAAATCAAGATTGCCGGAACTGTTTTTCGGCAAAAGCACTATTTTTTGGTTAAAAAAAAAATTACATACAATTTTTTCTCTGTTCTCTGTTACACAGAAAAACGTTCATAGTATTTAAGAATATTGTCTTAAATATTAACACTTTTTTATATTTTTTGATATGAATCAAAAGTAAAAAAAAAAAACTAAAACAAATTGTTTAAATATTCATTTTGTAAATGCATTACTTTTTAACAGCTTTTTCTTGGAAAATTGCCATTTAAAGGGATTTATTGCAAATATTTTCATGCATATCTATTTTTATTTAGCATTTGAATCAAATCTAATAAAACTAAATCAAAATTTTAGCAACATTTTTGCAAATCTAGTAAAATTTTCATTAAGTACAATTTAATATTTATGAATAAAATTTTGTTTGAAAAAATTTTGTAAAAAAATTCATGTTCGATTCATAATATTTACGAAAAAAATTTTCAAATATATGAATTTGTAGATATTTGTTAATATTATAACTTATAACTATATATGTAGTATTGATATCGTTGGAAAGGTCTTGAAAAGGACCATAGTCATATATACAATATGAATATAATTGGAGGTATTTAAATCTTAAAAATAAAAAATAAAAAAATACTTAGCGAATATTATTTAATTTACATTTTTATTTCAATTATAAATATAAAAAATTGAAGCGAGTTTTAAAAATGTTTAATTTTTATTTAATATTAAACAAAATTATTTAAATGACAATGTAAGAAATTAAATTATAAATTGTTAAATAAATTTTTATTTGCCAGAATATTTGATTTATTAGAAATTATAAGTAAAAAAAAAAGAAATGAAGCGCCACAGGCGAAAAAATATTTAAAAAATCGTGTGATTTTTTTTTTTATTAATTTTTATTTAATTTTTCACAAAAGTGTAAAAATGATAAAGAAATAAGACTTATTATACATTTTTAAATTACGACAAATTTTTCTAAATATTAATTTTTTAAGTGCTACATTTTTGTTATTTAATTGGCTAGGGGTGTGATATTGGGATCATATGAAAGTTTGAAATGTTTTTAAATGATTTGATGTATACAAGAGTACCGTTATATCGATATATTTTTGAGATAACGGTACTTTTGTAAAAAAAAGTCAAAATAAAAAAATAGTAAAATATCATATTGTCTCACCATTGGTTAATATTTTAAATATAAATCGAAAGGCCTTTTCAAGATCTTTCCAATGATACCCACATTATTCATATTCATTAAAGCAGGGAGGAGAAAATTGGATTTTTATATTATAATTTCAAGTACCCATAAGTCGTAAAGTAAGAGAGAGCGAATAAAAATGCTACTGAATCATTATCAAAATTATTTAAAAATCAAGTGTGCTGATATTCATTATTTATGGCAGTACTTGATGGAAAAGAAATATACTCAGTGATTGTAATGTCCTATTAATATTTTTAAAATATTGCAAAAGGATCTAACCTTAAGAAATAATACTTGTTTCCAGCTCTTTGGAACAAAGCTAATCTCAAATGTGAAATCAAATTTTTTTGATTCATGGAATACTGCTGCTGACGGTGTTAATAGCAGTGCTGGAGATCAAAATCGTAAAAGTCGTAAGTATCAATAATTTTTAATTTAGTCCTAAGTTATCTTAAAATATGTATACTTACCGTCTGCAAGGCACTGTTAATATCTTCAACTTTTACATTTACATTTCTATCGTCAATTTGGTCCCCTAAATGCATTTGCTCTTCCGCAGCTATGTTACTTTGGATATTATCAGAAATTTCTTTAGCACTCGGAGTTTCATCTGCAATTGCAATTTTGCAATGATCTTCGATATGAAATATAAATGCTTCAAATAGTAAGTATATTTCCTTGCAATGGAAACATTTCAGAACATATGGACGCTGATAACTTTCTGTTGGAGGTTTTAATATTTCGCCACATTTCGTGTATCCTTGGAAACTTTTCATATTCTGCACTCTAGTCTGCATCTTGGTACAAAATGTTTTTATTTGTAAACTAAAACATTTATTTGACTGAAAACAAATCAGAGAACCAAGCCTACACATAATTGTCGGCGGCTGCGCGGCCTATATTGGTCGCCAAAGGCGGCTTTCAGAGGAGTGTGTAAGCGACGGCTTAAATGACGGCCTAAATTTTTTAAACTAAATAAGCTAATAAAAAATAGGAATTATATATAATTAAAAACTAATAGCTTCGTTTTAGTATAAGTAGGTTTATATTTGTATTTTGTTGTTTTCTTGACAAGAAGCAAAGTTATTCAGAAGCAAAACAGAACGAAAAAACAAAAAAAAAAAAAAAAAAAAAAAAATGTAATAAGATGAGCATACATATAAGGGGCAGCAGTGTTGTAGTCTTGGAATTAATCGTTCATTTGACTGATTGTTCTTTTTAGTTCTGAACAAATGAACAGGTTCGTTCTTTTTGTTCAGTTGTTAATTTTTATTATGAGCTGTTTGACTGAACGAACTGTTTTATTAGTCCGAACTGAGTGTGATTATTCAGTCAATGAAAAATCTGCAAGAATAAGATAACTTTTGTTATTATTCCCATTTTTTTAATCTCTGTTGTTAGCAAAAAATTATAAATTAAAATGAAAATTTCGATAAAACTTTATTTTAAACTAAAGTAATTTTTGATATATGTTTGTAACTAATTATGCATTTTAAATAAAAAATTTACAGTCTCAAATAGAACAACATAATATATTAGTAATTTAAATATTAGTAAATGACTTAATGTAATGTAAATGACTTGTGCTAAATGATTAAAAAGAACAAAGTAAATAAAAAGAACGAAAAGGAACAAGAATACTGAATAACTTCACATTGTTCATATAATTGAATTGTTCATTGAATATGTTCTCTCATGAAACTCTACTGATAGTATCGGCAGCTTATGTAGAGCGACTGAGCATTTTAAGCCGATACAAGACTAATTCGAACCGGTCGGCTTGGTTCTCTGAAACAAATACAGTTATAATGGTTTGCGTTCAGTTCAAGACAGCATTTATTTATTTAATTAGGCTGCACTGAATGTACCTATCTGCTAATTGTTGCCGGAGAGCAAAGTATACAAAGTAGTCCGACTCTGCGGTAGGAGTAAAACCTTTTCTCTCTTAAATCAAAATATTTGTACATTGAATTAATGAACTTTACATTAAATAACTTTTTTATGTATACTATGTTTTATATTTTGTTTCTTTTTGTTTTTCTAAATCAATGTACAATTTCATTGAAAGAATGCACTAGTTTTTTAAATTCAATGCAAAATTTTGTTTTATTATTAAAAAATATAAACGCGTTCTTTAAATCAATGAACTAATACGTTGAATTAAGGAACTGATTTATTTATTTTATTACGGAATAAATTTAATGAATGGTTTATTCATGATTTATTCATGAACGTTTTTAGTTCCTTGTGACCGAAATTATTAATATCCCTAAAAATATAACTGAATAAGAAGGAAAATAAATTATCAAGAATTTACTATATAATTATTGTAAAATATATTTTTTGGGGATAAACTTTCGTAAAGTAAGGAAGTTATTTATAAATTAAGACTCTTCATTTTGCTACACAGAGAATACATTTTTAGGCAAATGAATTCGGTCAGTTAAACGTACTATCTCAAAAAAAGAAAAAAAAAAAAAAAACGGTTGTGATTACTGAATATTTCATTTACATGTAACAATTAATTGATTGGTTTTAGTGTTTCTCCAGTCAGAATGGCTAAAATTAAACCAATATCCAAAAATTTGATTCCTAAAATAGAATTTTTAAATAAATAACAGTGTCAAAAACATAATTCATATTTTTATATTTTATTTACTTTTATTATCAATAAAACATTAATGCGCATAATAAAATAACAACATATTAATGTTATCACAGAGAAAATAATGATTAGCTTCTTGTTATTTTTTAAGTCATGAACATGATTAAAATGGGGCTTTTTGAAGCCGTATTAATTGTGCTAACAACTAATAATAAAGCGAGTATGCAAATTATCTTGCATATGGTTTAATATATGTATATGGTTCTAAGTGAATGAGAATCCCTAAAAGGGTACTTTGTGGTACTTTTTTGTTCTTCTAATGGTACTTTTTGAATTTTCTATAATATTAAACCTAAAAAATGAAATTAAAATTTCATGGTCCTATGTGGGTAAGAATTCAAGAGGGGAGGCTTTGTGGTACTTTTCGTTCTTCTGATGGCACTTTTTTATTTAACGTAGAAGCATGAAATTAAGTATAAACACTTCTGAGTGAATAAGAAATTATATGAAGCGACTTTTAAATACTTTTTCGTTCTTTTTTTTTTTGTACTTTTGGAACCTATAAACATAAACTTAAATATATGTGGTCCCAAATGAGTGAGAATCCACAAGGGGACTTTGTGGTACTTTTTCGTTCTTCTAATAGTACAGTACTTCTTTGATTTGCTATAATATTGACCCTAGAAACATAAAATTGAAGATATATGGTCCTAAGTGACTGAGAATTCATAAGAGGCCATTTTTTGATACTTTTTCCTTCTTCTAATAGTACCCCAGCAAAAACTTTGCTTTCCTGGTACTTTATTGGAAACAAAAATAAACTACTTATTTTTTGCCTGAATAACTAGTTTTTTTTTTCGACTTGTCCACAAATTCATGTAGTTATTTTTTGACTCTAGGGGTACTCAAAAATATGTACCTAAACGAAAACAAAAATAAAAATAAAAAAAAAACAAAAAAATTTTGCTGTCAGTGAGACTCGAACTTGGACACACACTAATGTTTTTACTGACTAACGTCCTACTCAGTGCACCATCTCGCACATAGCATCCCAAGCGACAAAAACTCTATTTAGTTTAAAATATCTTTTTAGACATTTTATTATAAAAAACTAACAGCTTCAGAATGGGCTTGAACCAACAACCTTCTGGTTGTTAATCCGGCATTCTAGCCAACTCATCCACGTGAATGCAGTATTGCTGTGCTATTATACTATTGAGTACTTGTTAATGTAATACAGAGTAGGCAAATAATAATGACGCCTCATTACCAAGAAACTACTTTAATAAGTAGTTGTTATCACCGAAAACCAAAAAGTTTTTGCTGGCACTTTTTGAATTTTTGAGAATTCAGAAGCCCTATTAGTCACATCTTGATTTCAATTTGCCACTTTCCAAATGATAATGCAAAAAATATTCTTCCTGATACAGTCGAACACGATTATAACGAATTCGAAATAAATGTAGTTCATTATATCCGAAAACTAATTTTATTTTGTTAACAAAATATATATTTTATTTCTATACTAATATTTATAATGAAAGCTTATTGCTTTCCAATTTTTATTGAAATGAATAAAAATTATTTCTATTTGTCTAGTAATTCAAATTGAAATGAATAAAAGTTATTTCTGGTTGTTTTTAAATTTTTGAAACATTTTGAAATGTTCAAATTTATTTATCTAAAACTACTATTTCTTTGAGTTCGTTACAAACGTAGTTTTTTGTATAAAATATTATTCTTGGGACCATAAAAATGTGTTCGTTATAAAAAATAGTTCGCTATAACCGTATTCGTTATAAACGTAGTATTGCATCATAGAAAATTTAGGTAAAGTCAATGGGACCAAAGAAAAATGTACCACAAGTGGAAATTTTGTGGTACTTTCTCGTTCTTCTATTATTACAATACCTATTTAATTTGCTGTAACATTGAGCCTAGAAACATAAAATTGAAGATATATGTTCCTGAAGGAATGAGAATCCATAAGAGGGGATTTTTGTTACTTTTTTCCTTGAAAATTTTTGAGAATCCACAAGCCCTATTTGTCACATTCTTCCCTAATTTGATGGTTTTTAAACCTACGAATGTTTAGAGTGTAAAAAACTGGTACTTTATTGGGCCCTACTAATATTCTAAACCAAAAAACATAGAAACAAATTTTAAGAAATATTCTTTCTTTATTACAAATATATTATACATGTCGTTGGTACTTTTTGAAAATCCTATTATTTAATTTTTGGTACTTTTTTCATTAAAGTATTTAAAAAGTTTATTTTTGTTAATGCCAATACAATGTCCTATAGAAATTTTACTTTTACATTTTTACCCTTAACATTTTTGAAAATTTGGGGTTTTGGGGTGTAAAAGCATCTAGAAAAAAGTACTTTATACATCTCTTAGACTGTGAAATGTAAGAACAAAATTGAAACAGTTTTTGTTTTTCCAACTAAGAAAAAAATAGCTGCAAATTTTATAAAATCCGATTATTTGATTGGTAGTTCTTTGGTATCCTTTGTTATTTAATGAGGAACTCATAAACGGTTACGAAGTCGCATATCTCACTCCTTGGAGTCATGAAATTAGAATTATTAGACGGTACCATTGAGTTGTATTTTAAATATTCTCTGAAGACTCTACCTACCTATGGAAGTAAGGATTCATAGTTTAATTTTTCGGGTTTTTTTCACTTTTGGTATAACATTTTGATTTTTCTAAATAAAAAAGCTACCAAGTTTATATGTGGTCTATGTAGGAGTGCCGCAAGTCCACTAACGTAGTAGCGGGTTAAGTGCTAGTTTCAATATAAATTTAAATAATATCAGATTTTTTGATGTTGCAAATAAAGTCATACCCATTAAATAATTTTTAAAGATTTTTTTTTCTTTGTTCAAGTTAAAAACAAGTATTTTATTTAAGAACCAGACTTACACAAAATAAAACAAATTGTGAATACAATAAGAAAAATAGTAAGTTTATATTTATTAGAACATTATTTATACATTATAAATATTAAATGCAAAATTCATATATGTAATATCTTCAGCATATAAAGCGTTTCAACAACAAATCTTCTCGGTATTTAATCTGTTAAGTCCTGTATGTAAAAGTACTTTAATTTCTTTTTTTATCCTGTTTGTAATTTCACATTACAAAGACCGGAAGTGCTTTAATTGTTGGATGAAGACTGTCGATCTAAAAGTTTGGAGGGGGAGGTACGTTAAGAAAAAGCTATACTACAATAAAACAAATTAAAAAGTTGGAAAATATTTGATAAACTACAACATTGATGACATCAATTCAAACATTTTCCAACTTTTTGATTTAATCTCATATTCAACAAAAACCATTAAATTGTTGTGGTGTTATTTTTTACTGTATATATTTTTAATATTTTTTTTTATGGAATAAGCATTTTTTATTTAATCTTTGGTATAATTTTTTTGAATTAAATATTAGTTATGTATATATATATATATAATATTTTGACGTTTCTTTCAAATGTAATTAATTTGCCTAGTAAAAATTAATTATTTCTACTGCTACATCTGCCACCAAAATGCAATACATATTATCTTGTTTTTTTTTATTTTTCGGTTTTGCTATTTTTTAATTAAGTATAATATAATTAATAATTTTAATAATATTAATATTTAATATATATATATATTTAATGTAATGTTAGATATAATTAAAATTTAAATTTTTGGTATCTATTCGTTAATATATTGTTCCGTAAATGTGCCTATATTTTGTTGTTGACGTTGTTGTTAATATAACTGAAGCTATTAAAGGAGAATCGGGGGAGAGAGAGAAAAATAGATAAAGAAATAGATCATCTACAGCTCCACCACCACCATCCATACGACGACGACCAACATCATCGTAACCACCAGCAATATATGCATTAGAACCAACCACCACTGCCAAGTTTTGAGCTCAATCCACCAATACCTTTTCCGAGGAGATTTCCGACGCGTCCGGCCACAACGTTGGTAACAGCTGCTGCCTGAGCCGAAACTAGGTTCGGCTGAGGCATTCTAACGCGTGGCGTAGCGGTCTCCTCTTCGGCACCCTCCTCTTCAATGCCGTCGAGTTCTCTACCATCCTCGGCAGTTTCATCACCTTCTGCAACATCGGGCATGGTTAGAGCACAAGTGGCTTCTTCCGTAGCCATACGCGTGGCAACAGTTTGATATGCTTTAGAATTAAGCTTTTCCTCAAGCATACCTTGCAGCTCAAAGTCGGAATAAATTTTCTTTACAATATGAGATAGCGCCTGTACCTGAGCATAGTGGAGTGAGTGATCCAAACGCTCAGAAAGCCAATTACAAAGCATATTAACTTGTTGCGTGTACCATTGTTCGAAAAAATTCAATGACCATAGATCATCGCCGATTTTACCACGAATCTGTTCCATGTTGTTACGGAAAAATATTACATAGCCTTGACCCAAATCTTTACCTGAACTAGAGACGTTTGTAAAACTGAGTATGGAACCAATCAAACTACCTTCATCGTATCGAGCCAATTTGGACAAAGTCGACTCTAGCACTGACATAAGTTTACCAATAAGGCCTTGTGTCATGGCTACATTCGCTTTATCGAGTTGATCGTCAATTTTAGCATGAAATTTGTACAAATCAATTCCGTCTATGGTGGTTAATTTAAAGCTTTGATTTTTTGCGTTTAATATCACATTTACCATGGCGCACATTTCCGAGGGCACAATATAATCGGTTGACGAAATGAATGCGATATTTTTCTTCAGCCACGATTGGAATGAAGCGTCTGTGCGTGCAATGCATTGTTCTATCATTTCCGCAGCCATCATTTTGAGGCGCTGTTCCAAGTGCTGGCGGAATTCGGGATCAGGCCAATGGAGATCACGTATAAAAGATTGTAAGGCATCAAGTTTCCAAAAGAGGTCTTCAGATGTAGCACAACCATTGCCTTTACTCTCCCAACGTTCCTTTTCGAAGCCTTTATTGATGGATTGAGCTATTGAAGATTCCATTAGGTCTACGTAACGTACAACTAATGGCGCGAAAGTATCTCGTAGATGCTGGTGGAAACGACCATTGCGGAGATTATCGTCTGCTCGTAGATAATCGTTGAGAATTTGAAAGAGGGGAAACGAGTCCCATGTATCAGGTGGCTGTTCGGATAAAACTCGGTCCATATCAACAGCAAAGAGGGACCAAAATATTTCGGCATGTTCTACCAACAAATCGCTGAACCAAGCAAAAGCTTCAGCATAATGTTCTTCATTCTGCTGCTGTAAATCAACGCATAGTTCTGCTAGATGTATCAAATCTTCGAGTTTTCTCGCAGGAGGCACTGTAACTTCGCCACGTAAGTCTTCTTCGATTTTTGCTTCGGATGATAAGCGAGTATAATTCACCAACGCGGCAGATTCTAAACTCTTCTTTATCATTTGTCGAACTTCTTCTGGTGGCACGGGTGTGACAATATCCTTCATTAGAACACGTTCTAGCAGAGACAATGTAGCCTTAAGGGCACCTTCAGGTCGCCCAAATGGAAAACAGAATCTGAAATTAGTTATTTGATATTCTAGCAAAACTCTTAAGCGTTCTTTGATCTCGGTAAATTTTTCTTTTTCTTCATGAGTAATACTACCAACGCCGTCGGGGCGATTACCGTGAACATGACTGGCACAAAAGGCGAATGAATAATGAATGAGCGTCGGATCGATCATGAAATCTTTTTCAGCTCGATCTAACAAATCTGAGAGGTAACAAAGGTGTCTATAGCAGCCACGGACACCATAACGTGCACAATATTCATCCAATACAAACACTTGTCCGGGACTAAACCAACCTAGGGAAGCGTATTGATCATTAAGGCGATATTCTAAAGCGAGATTTTGCAGCATTTTGAAGAACACAGCATGATCTAAAGTACATGGATCGGCGCTAATGTAATCTTCCATGCCGTGTTTGCGTGCCTTGTCCGCATCACCTTGAATCTTCGATATGGCCGAGTTTTTATCCTGAGTAACTGGCGGCGTAGGTTTGTGGGACTGGCCAGTGGCACGATACATGGCCATTACCCATAAACTGCATTCATTTTCGTCATCGCAAGCGAAAGCGATACTATCGCCTTCTCGTACAGCGTTGAAGAAGAATCGACCGCCATTTAAATCGGTGCCAAACATTAAACTTGCACTAGCACCTTCGATATAATCAACTGTATAACCGTCTAACTGCATCATTTCCGATGGTTCTGATTTCTTTTCTTTATAACTGCACATGGCGAAGGTGTATTGAGACACTTGAACTAGTACAAAATAACGTTTTTTCCACTTTTTCCACACCGATTTTCCAATGGCGTATAAGTAACCACAGTGCTTCATATTGGGTGGTTTTTCTAGGCGGCATGCTATCTTAATGCGTAAATCTTGATCGGGTAAATTTTTCGGTACTGTCATACGATGCCATTCAGGAGTTTTGGATGACAAAGGTGTTGGTTTTATTATCACTTTTCCAAGCTCTTTATCCTCCAATGCTAACATGCCTGGATTTTCGGTATACAGCTTCACTTTAACTACTGGCAAAGGATGAGTCGTTGTAAAATCACCTTGTGTATCCCACATAGGTTTGGAGGCCTCAGCTTGATCTGTTTGTAGTTTTTCACCATTTTCAACTTCCATTGTACAGTAGACAATTCGATTCGGAGCCAACGATTTAAGACCCTTCACTTCCATCACAATTACTTCTAATTGGAATGATAATACTACGTCTAATTTAGAGAGTTGTGTAATGCCTTCTTCAGAGTCACCTTCCAGTTTCGAAAGAGAGCCATGAGAACGTAAGATCATTTTCAGAAAGGAAGGAGTACTATGATTGTAACGCTTTAGCTTTTGCAAGCCGTATTTACTATCCATGTTACCTTTGGTAACTGGCAACGATTCTAGATTGGCCATTAATAAATTTATTGATGACTTTAACTCTTCAATATAAAGAGATTCCATTTCTTTTAATACAAATTTTGGCATAAGTTTGCGATTTTTCTCCATCTCATTAACACGTTGCATACGACCATCTAATTCGCGTCTTATGGCAGCCGCCTGTTCATCGGCCGAATCAAGCATTAAGGCATTGAATAAGATTTGGTGTTCAAATTTTTTTACACTAAGTATCTGCTGGAACATGTCGTACAGCTGCTCTTTAGATAATATCAGCTCACTATTTAATGATTGTTGTAAACGAGCTGGTTTTTTCGAATCCTCCTCCCCCGTGCCCTTGAGTATCACATCGAATTTTGCCATCCAGGATGTAAGCACTGTATCTTTGCTAAGACCATCGATTTCGGGCAAAGAACGAACACGCTTCTCAATGTTTTTGCGAAAGACTTCCGTAAAGTCTTGCATCGAACATGAACCTTGCTGGACCATTTTCAGAATACGATCTGATTTCAAAAAAACATCATGATAGCTTTGTACTGCATTACGAAACGCCTCATCTGCCATAATTTGTGTTTCACCCTTAAGAAAAGATTGAAATCGCTGAGTTATGGCATCCAGTTGCGCTTTGTTAACTTTGGGCTGTCTTTTTGTCATATCGGTAGGTTGTTTAGCGTTAAACGGATATGATATGCAACGAGAAACAAACACATATAGCTGAATACGTTTCTTTCGTTCCTCTTCTTCAATACCCTGTTTTGGCTGTCCAGCACCGGATTCATACTTATCACTGGCTACTGATGGCGAAGGTGAAATTGGCCGTGACAGTGAATTTCCTCTAGATGAAGAGCCGGCACTTTGATTAAGTGTTTCTTGCGATATGCTACCTGCTCCCGCTACAGAATCACTAGCGGTCAGTTCGTTCTTACTCGTTAAACTACTAGCAGCCACTGGTGCAATAGTTTTTTCACTATCTGTTGGTGCACTTGAAATGGAGCCACCAGCTGCCTTGTGCGGAATATCACCATTTTGTCGAGCTGTTCCTGTGCTAGCTTTACTGCTCGAATTTACTGCAGTTATTACTGCTTTTGGTTTAGCTAAAGAACTTCCACCCAAACGTCCCTTGGGTGGTGCCTGAGGTGTAGATTCATCATCACCTTCCTCTTCACTTGAGCTCGGATCAATCATATCGTTTTGTGTGCCTTTACGCTAACTTTGTGTTCTTTGCTGTTATTTAAGTCACGTTCAAACCCTAAATATTTCTTCAGCGATAATGGGTGCTCAGCAGTGTGACGCCAAATCAGACAGCACGCAGTATATGTAACTGTAACACGAATACATACATTATTATTTTTATTAGTTTTTTTTTTTCTACTATCAATTCAAGGCAAGGCAAACAGAAATACTTTTAATTTAAATTTTTGCATAAAATATGCATAAATTAAAAGCAAATTAATCATTATAACTAAAACACTTAATTCAAATGTAACAGAATTTTACTAAATTATTTCTTTTTTTTGGAATTTTTAATTTGTTTTTAGTTTTTTTTTACTAAATTTTTTCTAAAGCACTTACTAGTTTGTGTGTGTGAGTTGTCCTGATTTACTGATATTTTTCCAACTTATTCCCAAAGATTAGGGGTGTGAATGTAATCAGTAGTTGTAGTTGTTGTGAATAAACTGTTAAAATTTCGCCATCGTATGAAAAATAAAGAAATAATGAAAGAAGAAAACGATTATTCGTATACTTTAAAAAGGATGACATGGATTTAGCAGGGTTGTATTAAACCAAAAGAAAATTTATAAAATGTTTTTTTATGTGTGTCATTGTTAAATAATTTTTTTCTGTAAAAAATAGGCAAAAACTTTTTTAATACTTCATTAAATTATTATCTGCAACGTTTTTATTGTAAAGAAGTGCTTGTTTTAACATTGTTACTATGTGTTACACAAAATAACTTTGATGTGTTTTTGTAATATATTTTTAATTTAAATAAATCGTATTATTTTCAATTTTTTTCAACCTTTTTCCAATTTGCATACATTTTGTTATTATTTAATATATTAATTTTATTATTTAAATTAGTTTCACCAGCAAAATATTAAATATTTAATGTTATATTGATTTTCCGTAAACACAATTCTTTTATATTCTTCAACTGTATAACCCCCTTTCAGCAGGGTAGATTTATATATGAAACAATTCCTATATTTATTCGCAAAACAATACTCATGAGTTATTTATTTTTCTCTTTGCTCTTAATTTTACATACATATGTAGTTGTTTAACGCAATGTGACTTTTAACGGTAACCGTTCTGCGAACTTGTATTGATTTTATTTTCACAAGTAACCACTTCAAACTATTTAACCCCTAAAAATAAATAACAAAACCGTTATTTGTACGCACACAATGTTATCATACAGACAAGTGTACGTTTGTATGATAACATTATGTGAATTCTTTAACATAGTGTTTACGTAGAGTCTATACAAGAAAAAACAAACAAGACAAACGTTAAACTTTTGTCTGAATTGCAAATAACATAGAAAATAGAATAAATAGTTCGAAGTGCATCTCACATAAACTTCTAGATGAGAGGCACTTAAAACTAAATTTTCAAAAAAAAAAAAAAAAAAAATAAATTACTAATTTTTTTTACAACACAAAAATGAAATATATGTAACTACATGTATTTTGTTGTTGCATGAATTAGGTTTTTGACAGTTGAATCAGGTTTTTTTCTCTCACATAAATATCTACTTATTAATGTATGGCAGATAATCTCTATCTCTATCAATTACAGGGAAAAACATATGTCATAATAAACCATGTACAAATTGTTATTCTTGATAAAAATTTGTCAACTATAGACTCGACGTAAGGGGTTAAATAGTTTTAAGGCCCAATCATTGAAAAAAATCATCGCATCGCAATCAGCTGTTTCAACCTGCTTTATGCACATGTGCGTGAGCAGCTATTGAAAATAGAAAATAGATTTTTTCGTAGCTTCATGACAACCCTGTAGTTTATTGACTGGTTGGCAGAGCTGTAAATGAATCATTCATTTTTGAATTAATTCGCAATCATTCATGCACTGAATTCTTTTCATAAAAAATTAATTGAATGAAATTTGAGTCAATTGAAATGAATTTGGTAAAAATGAATTGCAATTCATTTCCAATTCAAATGAATTTGGTAAAAATGAATTGCAAGTCATTTCCAATTCAAATGAATTTGGTAAAAATGAATTGCAATTCATTTCCAATTCAAATGAATTTGTCAAAGTGAATTGCAATTTATTTTCAATTTAAATGAATTTGTAGAATAAATTTCAATTCGTTTCTAATTCAAATTTGTCAAAGTGAATTGCAATTCATTTTCAATTCATTTGAATTGAATTGATTTTGAATTAATTCAAATGGATTAGAAAAAAGAATTAGCAATTCATTTCCAACTCATTGGAATTAAATTGATTGAAATTTGAATTGATTTTTTGATTAAATCTAGAGAGAGCATCACTGTCATTTTGTTATTCAACTAATTTTTTATGTAATTTATGTAAAATTTATGACAGCAAGCATTACTCTCGTTTTGTATATAACCTAGTTAGTACAAAGACAAAAAAATTCTTAGATTTGAAATCCCCTTGAGATACTGGAATTGTCAGGTAGCGGCAGAATAGGAATTGAATTATTAGGTATCGGCGAAAATCCTATCAAAATGGGAAAATTTTGTTCATTTACTAAAAGAAACTTAAAATTTTATTTTTATCAAATAGTGTGAAAATATTATTAAAGGTGTGGGCAAGGACAAGTATTTTCAACTTATTTCCCCTTAGATCTGCTCTTGAATTTGATTGCAAATCATTTTTGATTTCATTCATTTGAATGAATTCAAAATCAATTCAATTCAAACGAATTGGAAATGAATTGCAATTAACTTTAACAAATTCATTTGAATTCATTTTACAGATTCATTTGAATTGAAAACGAATTGAAATTCATTTCTGCCTAATTCGTTTGAATTGATTTAAATTTCATTCAATTCTTTTTTGTTGTGAAATGAATTAATTCAAAATTTAGCTAATTCGTAAAAATTAAAATCAAAAAAGAATGATTCATTTACTGCTCTGCTCGTTGGGCCTTTATACACTTCTAAATATATGAACGTCAGTACCAACCAGTATTGCCAGTAATGAAAGTAAAATATTGATAAATATGTTTAAAAAATATTGTTTTCTTTTTAGTATATTTCCTTTACTAAAATCTAGAACTAGCCTTTGCATTGCTATTTGAAAAAAGAAACATTTTACTGAAAATCAATGACATAAAAATAGATAATACAGAATATTAGCACTCTTTCTAAATATGCAATAAACTTTTATTTAAAGTTTTTGGTAAAAGAATTTGTTAATAGCAATTATATATTTTTTTTAGTTCGCGTTAATTATTTCGTGCAGAGGGCGCGAAAGTTATAATGGTTTCATGTTGAACATGTAAAAAATTTTACAATCTAGAAATTTATGTACAACCACCGAAATATATATAAGACCAAAATTTTTTTTGATATTTCTTTGGGACTATAAGTGCAATCCTGGAAATATTTTGCATACATATGAAGACAATTAAGGTAATTTTTTCATATGTTAATTCTGTGTAAAATTTATTTATTAAAATTTACTTAAACTTCAAACGAAATAATTATAATTATACCTTACCTTAAGGAACTATTTGAAACATTTAAAAAAAATCAAACATTTTTAGAAAATTATTGAATTTTTTGTTCATAGTATTAATAAAGGGTGTGATTAGTTATATCGGAAACATTTTTTGCTACAGTGGGACAAATATATTTTTGGAATGTAATCAATATAATGCAGAAAATATGTCCAAAAGCTAAATTGGGCTATTTTTTCTTTATATATACAGTGTGAAGCATAAGTCTTGGTAACCCAAGACTTATGCTTCACAAGAATTTAATAAAAAAAATATTTTAGAAACAAGCACTTATTTAATAGTATTTTATGTGTTTAGTTATTAACTACAAAGAAACACAAAAAAGTATTTAGCTCTTTCATAGAATAAAAAATAATATCCCATCTTCGGTCTACAAAATTACACGTAACTTTAGCTATCCAAAATATGTTTTTTTTTCAGAACGACTCAGTGTAGAAAATTTAAGTAATGTGCTCTTGAATTGGTTAAAAGCTAAATTTGTGCAATTAGAAAATTTAGCGAAGTATAAAAAAAAAAAAAAAATCCAGATGAATTGTCACACTTAAAAGAATAGTGCCTTTGTTATATAAATTGTAATATTACATTTGACGTTAACAATAATATGTTTAAACCATACAAGTAGTTAACCTTTACCAGGACCGATATTTTGGTCTGAATAAAACTTTTTAAATTTCCTAATTTAAAAAGTTGTATTCACGTGAAAATTTTAGCACCATATTCTCCCCGATAACAAGACATTAGTACTATATCGTAATTGCGTAAGTGCTGACGATTATATCGTATTGACCATTTATCTTTTTAAATTCCACAAATGTAACTTTTTAGGAAAAATTGTAACTTTTTTAACAAAAACCTGTAACTTTTTCCAAGCTAACCCTGGCAACACTATGACTCAGTATTTTTTTCTTTGTATAAGCAACAGTGTTACCACAGTAAAAATTTTTTTCTAACCAAAATTTTTGAAAAAATAACCAAATTTTAGAAATTCAAAGTTATTATATAAAAATTAATATAATCTTAATATATATATTCAGGTTTTAAATACTTTGCATATCATAAACTTTAGGAGAAAAAAGTATTTAAAATTTAACTGTTTAGAACAATGTTTATCAGTGTGGTCCCTAATCCAATAATAATTAATAAAAATTTAATTATTCTCACGTTTTTATGATATGATGTCGAGAACAAACCAAATTGTAATAAATAAATAAAATCAAAACAGCTGGAACAAGCAGTAATAGAAAATAAAGTTGACTTTTACAATTATGTATTTAGAGAAAAATAAGCAAACAAGAGTTATTTTTTATAGGGACTTAGCCAAACTCATTTGGTAAAATGAATTCCATTTTTTAGAAGCGTTAAAATCTAAAGATTTAAAGTAAAAAAAATTGGGAGGTTTGGCGAAAAGATTCAATATCTATCGTTCACACATATATTAAATTTTAATAAGTTAATTTAAAAATTGTATACAAAATTGTGTTCCAATTGGAAATACATGGTGCTCTTTTTAACTTTGTAGTAGCATTTAATTATGTTGTCTTGCACAGTTTTAATAATAAAACAAGTTTTTTTTTCCTACGGCACCATAGTGGGGAACCCCTTAAGGTATACCAATAAACTCAGAATCTCTTTAACTGGTCGAAATTGGTTCATTATTTCACCTAGTCCTCCAATAAATGTTCTCTTAGAGTAATATTATGAAGTTCAAATATCTTAAATACGTATAAGCGTATTTCTACAGAATTATGCACAAATTTGGATTCCATTCAGTTTCAAAAGTATCGCTTTAAAATTAATTGTAGCTTATATATACGGCCCTCTCCCGAAAATCAGCTAAAGTATTTAAATCCCACATAAATGTTAATATGTTAATAAAATTTGCCTTAAATAAAATTAACCATAATACCCATAGTGTAGGATATCATATATTCTGCCTTTATCGAATATACATTTTTTATACCCCAAACCACCATAGGTGGTGGGGGTGTTAAGTGTTTGTGCTGATGTTTGTAACGCACAGAAAAAATCATCTAACACCCACCTTAAAGTATACCAAGTGACTCAGAACCATTTTTTGAGTCGACCTAACGATGTACGTCCGGACGGCTGGCTGTCCATGTAAATCTTGTGCACAAAGTACAGATCGCAATTTTGAAGATAATTCAATGAAATTTGGCATATAGGACTTTCATTACACAATGGCAAAGCCTATTGAAATGGGTTATTACCGGTCCACTATTTCACCTAGCCCCCATACAAATGTCCTCCCGGAGTAGGGGTTTAACGATCATAAATGCCTTAAATATATCAATATTTTAATGAAATTCTTTGTGCCAAATTTCATGAAGATCGGTCCATAATTGACCATAGCTTCATTATAAAACCTTATAAAATCCATAAATCACATACAGAAGTTAGTATCAGGATTATATTCGACACAAATAAGTTTTATATAAGTAGAAATCATAGTGACAAATTTTATGTGGATCGCTCCATAATTTATCATAGCGCCCACATAAGCCCACTTTCGGGAATCACCCTAAAGTGTATAAATTCATATAAATGTATTTACGTAGTATTCTGTATTCGTATATTTTATTTTACACTTAGTAAAAGTATCGGTCTACAATTGTCCACATGTAGACCGAATTTTGATGGATATGCACAATGACCGACTATATCTTTCTTACTTGTTTAATAGTAATTTATTGTGTAATTATAAGTATTTAGGTTGTTTGTTACATCATCAGAATTTGTTCACAAAAGTCTCTCGATCCATTTCATTTTTAAAACTAATAAAAATAAAATTTTGATTTAACAAAAAAATAACCAAAATTGAAAAATAGTCATCATATCCACATTGAAAAATAAAATAACTAATTTCGGTTAAAAAAACCAAAACGGCAATACTGATAAGCATGTATCTACATACAAACTTATGTGTATAAACAGTGTTGCCGTTTTGGTTATTTTTAACCAAAATTGGTTATTTTATTTTCCAATGTAGAGATAATTTTTCCATTTTTTTTTTCAAATCAAAATTTTATTTTTATTAGTTTTAAACATGCTATTTACACTGTTAATCCTGCCAACAATAAAAAAAATAAAAAGAGAGTGTGCTAAAAATTCATTATAAATTTAAAAACTAAAGGTTCCTATAACTTCTCATTCCAATTTTAACTGACAATGAAAAAACAATTTAAATCAACAGAAAATACAAAATCTGAGGACAAATTGCTATTCAAAAAGTTAAAATATATACTTTAAACAATATGCTTTATATATTAATTACTATCATAAACAAAATTATTGGAATTAAAATAGCTTATTAATAAATGTTTAATTTCAGTACCAGTATCAGCAAAATCAATTAGGTCATAATATTTATTCACTTCATTACATATTATACGAAATGGATTAAAATCTGCGAAATTGGATCTATGGAAATCGATATAAAATAGAACATATTATCTAAGTTGTCTATATGGAACATTAATAATAAGATACTCGGAATCAATATTTCCATTAACAATATTCAGGAAGAACGCTACTTTTTAAAGTTGGAAGTTTTATAAGGGCCAAACGGCTACGATATGGAGGAAGGTTTGAATCACGGTTCCATCTGAGGTTCTAGAGGCAGAAAAGGAGAAGCTGATTTTGGACTGATTCAAGTTTACGAATGTAAACATTATATTGTGGATCCCAGATTACTGAACCGTATTCAGAAATAGGCCTAACTAATTTAGTAAATAGTCTCTTCGTCACATAAGGATCAGTGAATTCTTTTGACCACCGTTTTATAAAACTTAAAACACCATATGCTTTATTCACAGTCATTATTATATAATTATTGAAGTTGAGTTTTTTTTTTTATCAAAATTTACTTCTAAATTAACTGAGTTCAATATTGTATCACCAATATAGTAATCATTGCAAATATCTATAGGAAAACATACAATGACATTTCTTAAGATTCAGTTCCATTAGGTTAATGTTGCACCAATTATTAAAGCTGGATATATTGGATTGTAGATTTAGAACGTCTTCTTCATTTGATAAAGTCAGAAATAGCTTTACATCATCTGCATACATTAGGATCTTGCAATGTTGAATGGTATTAGGAAGATCATTTATAAAAAGTAGAAATGATAGTGTACCAACATGACTGCTTTGTGGAACACCGGAAGTAACGTTCACATAGTTAGATATTATGCTATTGCAGATTACACATTGTTTACGATTCTTCAGATAGGAACAAATCCATTTAAGGAAGCTACCACAGAATCCAATTGTATCTAGTTTAGCAATTAATAGATCTTGGTTAACTTTGTCAAAGGCTTTGCTAAAATCTGTATATACTACATCACTTTGCAATCCACTTCGAAAACCGAAATTAATATGTAATGTTAACTTCATTAGGTTGATGGATGTTGATCGTTCATGGTAAAATCCATGCTGTGTTTTTGATAATTTGGATGAAATTTGTGGCAATAATATCGAATTTTTTCAAATAGTTTTGGAATGGCACTAAGCTTTGCAATTGTTCTATAATTTGTCACCGCACTTCTACCACCCTATTTATAAAGAGGAATTGTATAGAAGTTCTTCCATCTTTCTGGAAAAATACCGATCTTAAAAGAATTTTTCAGGATACATGTTTTTATAACAAAATGTCTAAAAATATCTGTTTAGACATTTTGTTATAAAAAATTAACAGCTTCAGAATGGGGTTGAACCAACAACCTTCTGGTTGTTAATCCGGCGCTTTAGCCAACTCATCCACGTGATTGCAGTATTACTGTGCTATTATACTACTGAGTACTTATTAATGTAATACAGAGTAGGTAAATAATAATGACGCCTCATTACCTCATTATCTGTGTGTTAATTTTATGTTTCGAATATAATTTTTTTTTATAATTAAGATTGCTGTGAAAAGTTTGTTAATCGAAAATAGTTTAAAACTAAAATTTTATTCATTCTTTCTTTGAGAAGGTTGTCTATTTAAAAATTAATATTAATAGATTTTTTTAAGAGTTGGATAAATTGTGTTTTGGAGGATAATTAATATTTGAAAATATCTTCGATTTTGTGTGTTCATATATATATATATATATATTAGGAATATCACAGAATTTATTGATATTCCTAATATATATATATATATATATATATATATATATATATATATATATATATATATATATATATATATATATTATAATTAAGATTGCTGTGAAAATTTTGTTAATCGAAAATAGTTGAAAACTAAAATTTTATTCATTCTGTTTTAACATTTCTTTGAGAAGATTTTCTATTTAAAAATTAATAAAATAAAATAAAATAGATTTTTTTAAAGAATAGATTGCGTTTTGGAAGACAATTAATATTTGAAAATATCTTCGATTTTAATCGATTGTCAATTGTATGGAATATTTTATATTTTGTGTAAAGGTTCTTTGAATATTGCAGAAAAAATTTGCATATTCTCTCCATTGGTTGGAGCCCACAATACCATTAAACTTGAAATCCTTCAATCTTTCATCAATCAGTACCCATAGTATTCACCAATCTTTAAAATTGGATGTTGACGAAAACCTATTGAGTATTTATTAAATTATATACATCACAGAAAACTCAAATACTCTTAGGTGACCGACCATTCATATTTTCGAATAGCCTATCGTTCAAAATCCTATCTTTTAATAGAATAAAAAAAGATAGAGAAACAACCCCTAAAATATGGTCGCAATACTGCATTATTTCGTTAATTAATATTGTTAATATCTACTCTTGATTTATCACTTTTTATTTCAATTTATTTAATTATCCTATAAATTGTTTATTAACTTTCCTTCAGTTTAGATTGAAAGATTTATTGCACTGAGTTCTTTTCCATAAATATTATTTAAATTTTCAAAGAAAATAATAATAATAAGGTGACCTAATTATTAGGTCACCTTCCCAGCTAAAATTTTGCTTTCCTAGTAATCTAGCAGGTATAATTGGAAACAAAAATAAACTACTTATTTTTAGTCTGAATAACTACTTATTTTTGTTCGAGTTGTCTACAAATTCATGTAGGTAATTTTAGACTCTAGAAATACTCAAAAATATGTACCTAAACGATAATAAAAATAAAAAAACAAAAAAAAAAATTCGTCGTCAATGAGATTTGAACTTGGACGCAAATTAACCGTTCGTTTTTAATGACTAATGTCTCACTCAGTAGACCATCGCGCACTTAATTTTCTAAGTGACAAAAACTTTTTTTAGTAAAAAATATCTTTTTAGACAGAATGGGGTTGAACCAACAAACTTCTAGTTGCTAATCCAGCGCTCCACAGAAATAAACCAAGCAAAAGGACCAATTTGGGGTTTTTGGAGAAAATACAAATTTTTTAATTGAAATAACATATTTGTTTATAAAGATATCTTACTGGAATTTGCAGAAAATATGGATCTTATTAATATAAATAAAAGCGCGTTAACCAAATTTCAATCAGGGGCAGGGTTTTCCTGAATTCCCAAATAAACTAAACAAAATTCCCAAAAATTGGATTTTTTACATTTTTGTGGATTCTATTTTTCCGAAGTCGCGTAGATTTTAATTTAAAACTTTTAACAACATATTGAAGATTCTTAAAATATATTCCGCTTGTCGATTCGTGCTTTGAGATTTGAGAAAATATGGTCTAAAATCAAAACTTTCATATAAAATGGGTCGAATTCGGAAGGGTATGTACCATGACCAATTGAGTTAATGGGCTTGTCTTTTATCTTAAAGTTACTTACGAAGTTACCTTTCAGAAAAGTGCAAAATTATAATATATTGCTAAAGAAAATTTTATTTTAGATAAAAAAGAGTGTAGATACTTTTTCGGCTAAAAAAACACAAAAAGTCGTCTTTTTTGGAATTTTCAAATTCAAAATCGTTTATTTTTGGACTCGGTAAAGATATCGATTTTTTTATTCAATAGATAATTTTGTTCTTTAACTAATTAAGAAAAAAACTAATAAAATCGGTCGGAAATACTAGGATATATATGAAAAAAACTGGACCAAGAACATACAAAATTATGGTGCTTAAAAATTCAAACGCAAATAACTTGAAAACTATAAGAGATAAATAGGATATGTAAGCATGTTTTTTATAGGTCTTATCAGGGCTTACAACAATTTCGATTCTGCCCCACTGTGCAATGTAGTTTTTGTTGACATTCACATTTCCGCTCTATTTGCTATTTCTTCGATCAGAGAATAAATAGTTTCAATATTGAAATATATTTTAACAATTTTTAATAAATTATCTATTGTAATAATTTCATAAACAAAACAAATAATTTCTACAAATTTGAAATTTTATTTTTCTCTTTATATATAAAAGCTACGGTTCCAAATTTGCTAACCAGGATGTATCATACATAGTTATTTTAGTGGTTTTATTTGGTTTTCTATAAAAACTAGTTAAAAATAGTTTTTGATTTGTATGGAAAAACCAAACAAATTTACGTAGTTTTTATTCAAAAACCAAAACTACTAGTTTTTGTTTGGTGTAAATGCCATATAAGACATAACTTTCATTCTAAAAGCACCAATGGCACTCATAGGGATTGATTACTAATTTATTTTTCTCTTTTTTGTTAATTGTAAATTAGCATTAAAATAGTTTTAAATTAGTTATAAGAAAGTTTTAAGTTAATAATTTAGTTTTAGGAGATTTTCTCTCATATTATTTAGAGCCTCATGAGCAAGGGCGAACATCTTTTTTTTATATTAAAAACTAAAGTTATTATAGTAAGCATGTTGATAAATTTCTTTTTCATGTTTTAAGATATTACATTATAGTCTTAAGTTTGCTTTGTTATAAATTATCATTTCATTATTATAACGATCTTAAAAAGGCTCTATAAAAATTACCTTTAATTCCATTACATTTACCAAAATAAATTGCTTGGCCAACTTGTTTCTATATCTAAAAACAATCATTCACGCAGAGAAAAAAACATGTTTGCGGCATGCTCACGACAACAATATTATGTTCTTATAGTTATTTTCATAGATTTTAATAATACTGTATTCATAATAAAAACGTTTCTGTTTAAATTTAATAATTTAATGGTTAACCTGAATCAACATTTTTATATAGTCGATAACGAAAATATTGTTACGAAATTGTACTTGAATTCAAATATAATGGTTTTAACGGCTGGTTTAAATCTTTCTCAATGCTTCTAGACATTTCCGTTTATGTTAACAGCAGTTTACATATCTGTAAAAATTATTAACATAGTTCTAAACATACAACATTGAATAAAAAGCTTTCACCATTGTTTTTAAGTATGGCAACACTAAATGTTTAAGCCGCTAACATTAACATCGAAAGCTTGTAAGATTTTTGTGTCAGAGAGTGTCAAATTCGCTCTCTGAGAGAATTATTTCACGTGTAGATTCAAATATTAGTATTATAAGATGTATTATGAGACTGTTGTGATGAGATTTCTCTACACAACCATCTTATAAGATGAACTGTCAAAAAATACACATATACCAAATTTTGTTTGTGTGTATGCATGTGTATTTTGGAAATTATTGAAAAACAATGTTTTTTTTTTTTTGTAAAATTGTTTCCTTTTAGTGTTTGTTTTACATGTTAAAAAACTTTTTTTATAAAAATTGTACTAAAAAAGTGTGAATTGCTTAAATAAAAAGGATATGTTTACTCTGTGACTGATTTAAAATAATGATATCTTATAGGATTTATTAGAGTACGTGTACCCCTTATTTCAGATTAAACATAATATAAACAAAATGGATACTCTCTTCTGCTTGCGTTATCTCACATATTATATCAACGTTAATCTCAGTTGTAGACCTGAGGTTAAGAACATTGTAGAAATAAATAGAGCTTTCAAGAAGCATCTAGTAGGTAATACAGTGTATATAAATTGGCCGTGAGAACACCATTGAGTCAGTCTAATTTGAAGCGTCGTTAAGTAAAGACAAATTAACTGTCTTGGCTGTATAGTCTTGTACATTATTAAACCCTGCCAGCAATTAGGTGATAGTTTTATCCACTATCAGAAAAATGACTCTTTCTAGTATTCTCAAGATGTTATTTTATTGATGTTTGATCTACTTATTCTACATTTCTTACTAACTAAAATATCGAAAAAGTCACTTAAAAGTTAGTTTTTGGATAAATATAAAATTACCAAAAACTGTCATCCATTAGTGTTCTCAAGATGTTATTTTCCTGATAGTAAAAAATTTTACCAAAACAAATAACATTAATTTCTATTTTCGACCTTCCGAAAATAAAAAACCATTAAATTAAAAGCAAAAAATGTGAAGAAGTCGATGGCACTTAGTTGGTGTGTTACTTTCAAAGGCAAACAATCGATTTTTTAAAAATTTTAAGAAAAAATTAAAAAAAAAGTGATAAAGTGAGATAAAAATACTACATATATATATATATATATATATATATATATATATATATATATATATATATATATATATATGTATTATGTGAATGTTGTTTATAATGAAGACAAAATGAAAACAAAATTGCGAAAAAAAATTTTGAAATTTTAAATTAAATTAATTTAAAAAAAAAATATTATTCAGTAAAACGAAGCGAAAATTCATTTTGAAGACAACAAATAAATTTGGATTCATTTCTTGCTTTTAATAATATAAAATTTCGAAATAAATTGCATTTCGCTCATAAAAATATGTATATTTTTTTAGTGAAAGTGAACCGATATATGCATGTTCATCAAACCTTTCAACTAAATTTTTAAAGTTGCTAGGCTCTTCGAAATCAAAAATATTCTGTTAAAATTTATCAAAATATGTCTATAATTTTTTTTACTAAGGTAAAATGTTTTAATTTTCCCTAACCCTAACCCTAAATGACTTTATTCGTCACACAAAAAAAGCAGTCAATAGTGTCATTAAAAAAGTATCCAAACTGCGATACAGTTTTGCCCGAAAGATGACTCCTTTTCGATAGGAAAATAACTTCTTTTTCTTTTACTATTTTAAAATAAATATGGATACTATTTAGTCAAAGTTTGGATAGTAATATTGATAGTATTATGTTAGAATTTCGACAGAAATAGTAACTTTTTCTGCTCCTCAAAATGACTCCAATTTGACACATAAAAAAAGCACTTAGTAGTGTCATTAAAAAAGTATTAGAACTGCTGCACACTTCTTCCCGCACGATGACTCTTCTTGGATAAGAAAATGATATCATATTCGACTGTTAAAAACAACTTGAGGTTACTCTTTAGTGCAAATTTGGATAGAAAATGTTGGCAGGGAAGTGTGTTGTTATAAAGTGTGTGTTTATATTAGAACGCAAGTGACTATTTAAACTGTTATTGTTGTACATTTTTAAATAAAATAAAGAGTCGTTACAATTTTTAAACTACTAAACTGCTGTTATTTGCAATCAAAGTACAGGTTTATTTAAAGGAAATAAACGACTGTTTTTAAAAGGTAAAAACGTAACAATATTATAATTGGAGTATATTTTTACCAGAAACAAAATTTTATAAACATGCAAAATTTTAATTATTTCTATAAACATTAAATGTTGCCAATATTTTTAACTGTTAAATGTTTGTTATTACAAATGTTATATTTTCCTCAAAAATAGAATCTTAGTTTTTACCATGTTTTGTTTTCCACAACTATTGAGTGTTTGCTTTTAAAACATATTTTTTCCACAATTATTGGATACAGATTTAACTTGATTCTAACATCCATATGGGATTTATGAACGTTAGAGTGATTTTCGAAAGAGGGGTTTATATAGCAGCTACGGTCAATTGTGGACCGATCTCCATAAAATTTGGTACACCGAATTTAAAATATTCTTATTTTTAAGCCATTTTTAACTATTTCAACTCTATTCCGGGGGGGACACTTGTATGGGTGCTAGATGAAATAATGGACCAATTGCAATAAACTTCCTCCTTGTGCATAAAAGTCACACGTGCCAAATTTCATTGAATTATCTTTAAAATTGCGACCTGTACTTTGTGTACAAGTTTTACATGGAACCGTCCAGCCAGCCAGACGGACGGACATCGTTAGATCGATTTAAAAGTGATTCTGAGCAGGGTTGTCAGATTTTTTTGAGCCTCTGTCACCTAATTGTTAATCAAAAATCGCCAACTTAAAATTTTGTTTGGTTTTTTAAAGAAATACTAAAAAAAATGAACTAAAATGTTAAGTGTCGTACGATTTTTAGTACTAAAATTTTTGTAAAATTTGTAAATGTAATTTCAGCTTTAACAAATCCAACGATAATTGCAATAGCTAATAATAACACTATGCTAGTTACAAATTTTAACTAGACACCCTACTAGTGCCTGGTACTGGTGATAGCCGTATTTGAAGTTAGCGCTCGTATTCGCGATATTTGGGTTTAAACTTAATTGTGGAAGAATCGAATTAATTGAAAATTAGAAACAAGAGGGACATTATTTATGTATATTAAGCAATAAATCGATTGAATACGTACTCCAATCATAAATTAAATCTGTTTTAGTTCGATTTTTAATGTTTTTATATTTTTGTTTGAAAAGTTGCTCATTGGTAACACTGGTTAGCTTCCTTAAAGAATTAGAGTAATATTTTTTGCCAATTTAAAGTTTTGTTTAAAACATATTTAATAATAAGAATTCATTATTATACACCACAATGGAATCTTAATTGTTTATATTGTTTAAATTCAAAAGTTCACAAACCAATTTTAAATTTAAAATACATTTTAGAGATAAAATTTTTATGAAAAACTTGATTTAGAATGCATTTTAAATTTAATAGTTGTTTGTGAGTACGGAGTAAAATATTAAACTTATGCTAAAAAACTTAATTTTCTTAAACTCTTTTTTAGCCTTCAAAAAGGTTAACACCACACAATTCAGCGTCGTTCATTTAGTTTAAGCCAATTTTAAAAGAGTTAGTCCCATTTTCGAGCACAGAGTAATTGAATAAAAAAAAATACAACTTAAATGCTCTTTTCTCACATATAACCCTCTTTTTTAGGTCATTAACTTTTAAAATTTATTGGACTTTATTATTTATTCATGAAAGTTTATTTCATTGTGACCGAAATCATTAATATCCTTAATATATTTGAAAGATGATGGAAAACAAATTATACATAAGTTTGTGAAATATATTTTTTGGGGATAAAATTTCGTAAACAAAGTTGAATCTACTTAAAAATTAAGGCTCTTCATTTTGCTAGATGGGCAAATACTACAAATAGTCGATTTCTAGTATGAAAATTTAATCGTTTTTTTTTTTTTTAATTAGCCAAACAAAACGCGAAAATGTCATATATTGCAAAAAGTTCGACATCCCTGATTCTACGTTCATTAGTATACTTTAAGGTGGGTGTTAGATAAATTTTTCTATGCGTTACAAACATCAGCACAAACGCATAATAGCACAACCACCAATGGTGGTGTAGGGTATAAAAAGATAATAAATTTTTGTTATTGTTAAAAAGTAACTGGTCGAAATTAGTTCATTGTTTCACCGAGTAATATTTTGAAGCTCAAATATCTTAAATACATATAAGCGAATTTCTATAAAATTCTGCACAAATAAAACACTTCATAAAAAAAATTGTATGTAGGTACATAAAATATAGTATTCAGTTTTAACACAGTGTCTACATTAGACAATTTTTTACAAAACAAATGTCAAACTTAACTCGAATTTGTCTAAGGTGGCAACAGTTGCACAAAAACAACAATATGGCGTATTCATTACAGTTTGGTAACTGTAACAACCAAAATAATACTCAGCTATTTAACTAAGGTTACCTTATTTATATTCGCACTGATTTTGACGTTTGTTTTGATAAAAATTTTACTAATGTAAACAAGATTAAACATAGCACCCATATAATGCTCTGTCATATAGTATTTCTTGAGTTTGTTTAAAAATAAACAAAACGGCAACACTGATTACACAGAAAGTAATTTTAGTGATATTTTCACTAAAAAAAGTATTCAAAGCATGCAAAATATATCTATTTTTAAGATTTTGTAACTTTTCCTGTATTTTTTGTCGAAAATTTGTTTTCTTAATAGCCGGCCCACAATGTCATATTTATATAAATTAGAACGACAAAAATACAAAATTAGAAGCTTAGTAATTGTGGTAAAAATATCATTTATTACGGAATAAATACCTAGAATATTGAAAGGTGTCCATAACGCGAATTGTGTATTTTCAAACTTGCAGGTATTGATATGATTTTTAGTGTATAATAAATGTATCCAAATCATTTATTATAAAATTTTTGGTAAAAATTAAATATTGAAGCTATTTTTTTCTTACACTACGTTTACACCGAACAAAAACTAGTAATTTTTTGCTTCATCCGCTTTTTGATTGAAAAACTTCTTGAATTTCTTGTTTCATCTATTAAAATAACTATTTATGATACATCCTGTAAAGTTGATTTTAGAACATTAAGCTTTTATATATAATGAGCGAAATGTAATTGTCAAATTTCTTAATAAATTATGTTTAAAGAAATCAGATTGTGTTTGAATAAAAATTAAAAAAAAACTAATTTGTCAACAAAAACCACATCGAGAGAAAAACAGGTATGCAAACGGTATAGTTGTTGAAATTTGTTTTCCACAAAAACCAATTAGTTTTTGTTTGGTGTAAATGATATTTAAAAGGAATCCTGTCGCAAAGTAGCTCTGGGTTGGGGAAAAAATCTCCCGTCATCGTAATTATTTCTTCGACAATTTTCCGTCTCACGCCGCATTAACTGAATGTTTGGTGTCGTATAACTGTTGCGCGTTACGGTTTCTCGAAGCTTGCGTTTGTCACATGTTTTTGAGATGGATAACCTAACTTTTTATAAAATTAGACTGAAATCAGGAGTCAACTTTGAGGCATCAGCTTCCTGCACGAAGGTGTGGGTCGAGGACTTCACACTTCTCATAGCCGTAACTGGTGTTGGCGCTCTGGAAATTTGCATGGCCAAATAAATCCCCTACATGGGGTAATTTCAAATCAAACAAACATAAAAGGAATCCTAATATTAAAAATTATATATTTATTGGAAATTCTATTTTTGATGGACTAGAACTAAAAGGTTCCGCCGGGTTCCAATTTAAGATACGATTATTATATAAAAAAACTTCCATAAAATTATATTTAGGAATATTGGTTGCGAATTTTTGCGATCTTTTCAAATATTAGAAAAAATGTGCGGACCTCATATTAGCAATTTTTTATGAATTAATTCAAAACTTTAAGATAATGGCTAAAAAACCTATGATAGTACATTAAGATATATGTGGTTATATCCTTCCACTCCTGCTTTAAATTATTAATTTTTTATAAAATTTATTAAAATATATTCGCAATTCAACGAAAAAAAAGCTTTATTTTAGTATGTGGGTATGTTTATTTCTTTGTCTGCTAACATAATTGCAGAACAATATCTCCAAAACTGGGTTATTGTCATTCTAAATCCACACTCTGTGGTACGTCTAAAAGCGGCCACGATAACATTACTTTTCTTTCTACCCAATTTTTTAATAACAAAAAATCTTTCATATGTGTTCCTTTTTCAAAAGTCTACAACTACAAAACTATTCAATTGCACTAAAAAATGTTCACATTTTCAACGTTAAAAGTACAATAACACTGAATCAATGCAATGCTTCTATTTCCAACTAAAAACGTCCAAAAACACTGAAAGTCATTGCAATGTTTCTTATATATGTTGGTGTGTGTATATCTTTTTATATGTGGGTTGTTAATGGACCGATATGGTTAATTTAAAAAAAATTAGAAAAACATGTTCAACAGATACGTTTTACCGATATCTTAGTTACAAATGAACCGATTTTGTTCATTCCTTCTGCAAACACATTAAAAAAAATCTGAAAAACGAAGTAACTCGAAAATAAATACGTTTTTAGAGTGCTTTTCGTTTTTCTTTTTTGGTAATAACTCGGCCACTATTTTTTATTAGCGTCATTCTAAGGAATATTCCCTATAATTTGACATATAAAACATATCCGATAACTGGGGCTTTCTAAAAACTGCTTTCAACAGAAAGATGGACATCGCTATATTGATTTCCCTAATTCTCCTAATTTCATGTTTCAAAATTCAAAAAGTATCACTTGAAAAAGAAAAAAGTACCACAAGGACCACTCCTGTAGATTCTCACTCACTAGGACCATGTATCTTTAATTTCATTCATTACTAGATTAATTCAAAAAGTACCATTTGAAAAACAAAAAGTGCCACAAAGTTACTTCTTGGGGACTTCAAGCAAGCATGCATTCTTAATTTCATGTTTCTAGGTTAATTATTACAATAAATTCAAAAATACTATTTGAAAAAAAGTACCACAAAGTCCCGTATTGTCGATTCTCACTCACTTTGGAACATGTATGTTTAATTTCATTAATTTCTACGTTAATTCAAAAAGTGCAATTTGAAGATAATTATTAAAAAATACAAAAAATACTATTGAATTGTCAAACTCTTAGGACCATGTATTTTTAATTTCATATTTCTAGATTAATTGTTACAACAAATTCAAAAAGTACCATTTAAAGAACGAAAAAGTACCGCAAAATCCTCGCTTGAGCATTCCCAATAACTTAGGACCACGTGTCTTTAATTTCATGTTTCTGGGTTAATTATTACAAAACAAAAAACAAAAAGTACTATTTGAAGAACAAAAAAGTTTCATATGGATCCATTTGTGGATGTTCACTCACTTAGAACAATGTATCTTTAATTTCATATACTAATTTAATTATAACAAAGTACCACAAAGTTCCCTCTTGTGGATTCTCACTCACTTAGGATCATGTGACTTTAATTTCATATTTCGAATTTAATTATAAAATAAAATCAAAAAGTAGTACTTAAAGAACAAACAAAAAGGTTATTTCTTTTAATTAATTAAAAAAGTACCATTTGAAAAACAAAAAAGTATTATAAAGTCCACTCTTGTGGATTCCCATTCACTTACGACCATGTATCTTTAATTTCACATTTCTAATTTAATTATTACAAATAAATTCAAAAAGTACCATTTGAAGAACGAAAAAGTACAACAAAATCCTTTTTTGCAGATTCTCACTCATTTAGGACCATGTATCTTCAATTGTATATTTTTAATTTAATTATTACAAAAAATTCAAAAAGTACCATTTGAAGAACCAAATTGTAGCACAAAGTCCCCTCTTGTGGATTCCCACTCACTTAGGACCATGTATCTTTAATTTCAAGCTTTTAATGTAATTGTCACGAGAAATTCAAAAAGTACCATTAGAAGATCAAAAAAAGGCCGCGAAATTTTAATTTCATGTTTCAAAGTTTAGGCTTTGATTTCCTTCTTTGATACCATTAAACTAATCATTAAGCACTATTTTTATGATTTCTAATTCACTTGGATCCATATTAACCAACTTTTATGTCGGCAAATTTATCTTTTATTAGTATTTTCTGAGGCCAAAAAATGTTTTTTAAATATCCTTCGAAACAACAACTTTTAATTTTAAATTTTGTATGCATTATAATTTCCTTTTTTATAACTGTTATTTTCCATCCCTATTATAAATCAGAATACAAAAAAAACAAAGCAAAACTTCAGTCAAATATTTAAAAAGTGAGTGAAAAATTTTAATTTTAATTGTGGAAAAAATAAAAATAATTTGAAATAATGTAAAAATTGTGAAAATATTAATGTATTATGCACACAAACTAAGGAGAACTGAATGATGAACTCGTCCGTTCAGCAAATTCAGACATTGTTTATGATTTTTATAAGCATTTCATAAAAAATAAAATTGAATATCAAAATTTTAAAAAGTGAAAATTTGGATTCTTATGATTTGCAGCCACGAGTTTATCTATTCAATTCGCTTTAAAACAAATAAATAATAATACATTTTTCAAATTTTTTAGTGTTAAATATTCATATATTTTTGTAAAAAGTTTATAAAATTATTGTTTCTTTTTTTTTTTTTTTTTTTACAGAATATTTACATCCATACAAGGATACGACCAACCAAATATACAATAGAAAAAATTATACAAAGAACATGCAACAAGCTAATGAAATACAATTGTAAGTTTTAAAACATTGTGTTTAAATTTTGATTATAATATATCGATGGCTTAATATAAAAAGGCAGAAAGAAGTATTTTCATTAAATATGCTAATTATTAATACTAATACTAAATTATCTAGTGATGTTTTAAAACTATTATTATAAGTTAGGTATTTATCATCATAGCTTACTTAAATTTTTGAAGGTGTATTTGAAAGAAAACTACCAGAAAACTCAATTGAAAAATCGAAATATGCCTTATATATATTAATCTAACGATATTTAAATATTCTGATTTTAAGTTAATTTAAAATTCAAAATATAACTAATATTTCTTTAATTTATTTAATTTTGTTGATGTATTTTGCCAACTATAAATAACAATGGAAAATAAAAGTTTACGGAATGATTATGCAATGTAACGGAATGTTAAGGGACAATACTATACAAGTGGTTTTTATTACAACACATACACAGGACCGTTTACAATACATTTTACAACTCCATGCTACTATTACTACATCGGACATATTTATTACCCACTTATACATAAATTCCATATACTCAGATACAAAATAGCGTTACACTAACTAACAAAATACATTCCAAATCAACACAAACTGAAACAACTATTGACGTACAAACTCATACAGACGTACTCAAAAAGACAGTTGCATTGCATACCATTCCTGTTGGCAACATCCATATTACCATATTAATGAGTAATAAAACATTAAATTAATTTATTATTTTTCTTAAGAAAAAAGAAACCTTTTTTTTTTTTCTTTTTTAGGGATCTACAAGAAAGGCAAATGAAGTTCAACCAATTATAAATAATAATGTAAACTTAAAAGATAATATATAAATATGAAATAAAATTGATAAAATAATTCTACATGCCCTAGTCTATGATTTAAATTATAGCTTGCAACAAGACAAAGGTAAAATAAAGAAACACACATATATATATACATATATATATATATATATATATATATATATATATATATATATATATATATATATATATATATATATATATAATTTATATATATTTACTTATAATTTTTTTTACATTTTTCTTTTTAAAGGCTCTACAAAAAAAAAAAAACCCCGGAAAATGATCCTGTTATTACACGAATAATGCCAACTTACAAAGTAATATATAAATACATATATAAAAAAAAAAAAAAAAATGGAAGAAATAATAACAAAATTATTCTACATATTCTATTTTAGGTTGCTTACGGATAATAATAATACACTAACTAATAAAATACATTCCAAATAACCACAAACTCAAACAACTGTTGACGTAAAAACTAAAACAGACGTACTCAAAAAGATAGCTGCATTGCAAACCACTCCTGTTGGCAACATCTCAACTATACCTGTACCACAAGAAAGACAAAAGAAACTTAAAACATGAAAAAAATTTTATTAAAAAAAAAAAAAAAAAAAAAAAAACAATGAGTGAATATATATAAAAACTTGTAAGAAATAATAACAAAATTATTCTACATATTCTATTTTAGGCCTATTCAAATTGGAGGCAAGATAAACAAAAAAAAGAAAGTTTTATTTTTTTTAATATCAAAATGTACTTATATAAATAAAATGTATAAATATAAATGTTAAATTTGTTACTCTTATTTTTTAATTGTAATTTAATGTAATACATAAACATATTTATTTTTATATTAATTTCATTGTAAATATTATTAAGTTGTTTTTAATTTCGTAAATAAAAAATAAAAAAATAGATGTATATAAAACACTAATTTTATTGTTATCGTTTTAATTAAATAATTTTTATTAATTTTATGGTGTATTCTTTGGTTTTATATTTAATGTTAACATGATTGATCTTTTCTGTGTAAAAGTGCGTAAAATAAAATCTATATATAAACAAAATAGTTTTAGCTCAAATATTTTATTTAATAAACAAAAGTTATTTTTGTAAACGAAAACATTCAATGTCAAAATGATTTTTGACAATTCAATTGCCATTGTTGTTGTAGATTTGTCGTCACATTATTTGTGTTATGGTTTAGAATGTATTTTGGTTTGTACTTTATAATTATTTGAAAATTTTATAAAACTCGAACATTATAATTTTATAGCAAATTTTCTTAATTTTCTTGTTTATTTCATAACACATATGTATTTTGTAGCTTCTAATACAATTTGGGAAATATACTATTTATTAAAGGAAATTTTCTTATTTCTTATAAACATCATTATTTTTATTGTGTTCACCTAATTTCGAATATACTATAGAACTAACAGTAAATTCTATATCATTTCTTTGTTGCGGACTTAAATTAGCTTCATTTATTTTATTTGCTAAAAGCATAAACAATCGAGATGTTATGGCTTTTGGATTAACAGGTTCGGAATTAATATTTTTTGCAAAAGATTTTTCGAAACATTTTTTGGTATTATTTTTTGAACTTGATTTTTTGACTTGCTGCTGTTCGCCATCATCATCATGGTTTGACAAATCAGTGCTTACCTCAGGCTCAGGAATGTTTGTAAGGCTAAATCGAGATCTAAAAAATAGAAAATTGGTATATGTGCATAAAAAAATTTTTTTATGGTTAAAAAAATTCGATTACATTCGTTCTGTAGCATAATTATCCAAAAATTTTAATATTTCAGCATATTTATAGGTTTTAACAAAACCGCTGGTAGTAAGAGTTTTATGTTTATACTTTTTGTAAGCATCCCTGACACTTTTCCATTTGCTTTTGGCAAGTTTACCTTAAGATACGTATATTAGTAAATTAGTTTTTATAAGTATGCTACTTACTAGTTAAACCAAGTCTTTTTCCAATTTTGTACCACAAACGTTCCTTATATTCTATATTGTTATATTGGGGAGATGCCAAGTTATAAATACATTCATATTTTTTAATTTCTTCTATTAACATATAATGTAAATCCTTTTTTTGTTCTTCTTGCTATGAATATGAAATAAGAAAAATTATTAGTTAACATTATATTAAGTACAAAAAATTTGTTAAATAGACTCATAAACTTATTCAAAATAAAAATTTAATGTATCATGGCATATTATAAAATTAATACTTAAGAACTTACGCACCACTATGACTTCAGAACTTTCTGCACATCTATCATTAACTTCAGAAACAGCTTGATAACCTTCATTATCTTCAGTTATACGTTCTTCGTGGACTTCAGAGGTATTATCACAATTTTCGTTATCGGTATTTGTTTGATGGTTTGTGAAGTCGTTTTCGTTATTTAACACACTTATTCTAAACACCTGTACAGCACTAGTAACTGGAAAATTCAAAGTATGACTTTCTTCTTTTTTTGTAGGTGATTCATCTATAAATTCCTGCATTTCATCGTCAGGTGAATTTTCTACGTCGAAATATGTTTGCTTTCCAAGAGTTTCGTACATAGTTTCACCATTGCTGGATAAATCCGTGCTAACTTCAACATCAGCATTCATAACAACACTAAATTTAAAAATTAATTAAAAAATTATATGTATGAAAAGATATTTTAAATTCATATAGATTGATGTTATTGAATCGTTGACTTACGGTCGGTGGAAAGTGATATTATCAAGAAATTTTAAATCATCTGCATATTTGTATTGTTTATGAGTTCCGGTGCCTTGCTGAATTGTTTTAACTAAGTATTTTCTATAGCTATCCCTTAAATTCTTCCATTTCTTTTTGACTTTATCGGCTTATAGAAATAATTAAAAAAAAAAATAATGTTACCGCTAAATTTTTTTAAGTTTTCTTACCGGTTATGCCCAACTCTTTGCCAATATTATTCCATACAATCTCTTTGTATTCTAATTGTTTATATTGTGGATTGTGCATATTATAAAGACATTCATGTTTTTTAATCAACTCTATTAAATTTATATTCAAATCTATTCTCCTCATTTTCAAATTATTTTTGTTTTGAAAACATTACGACAATTTAACGTTATTTTCTTATTTATTACTACAATTTAAAGTTTCAAATTGAAATTTATTATGAGATGAAAACAAAATAGGTCGTCTTTTCTTTAAAAAAATGTATATGGAAAACACGCCTTGCGTTTTTCCTTACGAAAAACGTTGACGTTTGTGACGTTCGCTTATAGCATTGCCAGAGTATTTTAAACGAAACACAATAGGATGAGAAATTCACAATGGCGTTTTGGCGTTTGACGTTGCGTTTCTGACATATAGCCGGCGACCAGAGAAACAAGCCGAGGCAAATTTTTCGGCGGCGGAAAGCATAATCAATGAAATGAAAATAAATCTGCAGTTTTCGAACGGCTGGTCCGATTTAAACCCCAAAGTTGGACACCTTGAGTATGAAGAATATTCGTTATATCTAAACCGATTTCAAAGATTTTTTTATGCGTTTAAATGTTACCAAATATATTATATGCGTATTTTGGAAATTACTAAAAAAAAAAACAATTTTTTTTTTGTAAAATTTTTTCCTTTTTGTGTTTGTTTTACATGTTAAAAAATATTTTTATAAAAATTGTGCTAAAAAAAGTGCGATTTGCTTAATTAAAAAGGACATGTTTACTATGTGACTGATTGAAAATAATGATTTCTTATAGGATTTATTAGAATACGTGCACCCTTTATTTAAGATTTAACATAATATAAACAAAATGGTTACTCTCACATATATCTCACATATTATATCAGCGTTAATCTCAGTTGTGGACCTGGGGTTACAATTTGTTAATATCTCTTAACAAATTGGGACTTGACTTTTTAAACTGTTCGAAAAAACATATTCAGAACTTAGTGCAAACATTAAGATGAAATATTATTAAAATTGTCAAAATAAATGAATTAAATACTGAGTAAAATCATTAAAAAAAACTTAGTCAAACAAAATGCGGTCTTAATATGCAAGAAATGGGAAAAATAAAAAGGCGCTGAATGGGCTAAATGATTGTTAATAGCGTTCAATTTACGCGTTTTTTAGTTTCGGGCTAAAAAATATTTTTAGCGTTTTGGACTACTAAAAATTGAATAAATTTATCACGAAAAGGGCTAAATTTTTCAAGAGGCAAACTTAGAGACAAAAAAGTTTGTTTTCATTATTGAATTCTTTTTTAATTAATTTGACTTTATTGAAACCTTTATAAAATAACTAATTACGTTAGACAATTTTTTATCAAGACAAACGTCAAACTTAACACGAATTTGAGGAAGGTGGCAGCAGTTGTTCAAAAACAACAATATGGCGTCTTCATTATTGTTTTTTATATATGCAGTTTGACAACTGTAAGAACCAAAATAATAGTCAGGTGATTTTGACGTTTATTTTGATAAAAATTTACCTAATTTGGACACTAGGAAAGGAAAAGTTGACTAAAAACATTTTACATACTTGAACGTTATAAGAATTTTAAAAACAACCCCTAATTATCACTCTTTAGTAAAAAAAGTTTTGGGAATTGTTTAGCAAATTTCTTATTATGTCATATATAAACGTTCTGTATTTTTCAATATTTTTCAAATTTTTATCAAGACAAACGTTAAACTTAACACGAATTTGAGGAAGGTGGCAGCAGTTGCACAAAAACAACAATTGTTTTTTATATATACAGTTTGACAACTGTAACAACCAAAATAATAGTCAGCTGTTAAACTAAGGTTACCTTGTATATATTCGCTCTGATTTGACGTTTGTTTTGATAAAAATTTGCCTAATACAGACACTAGGAAAGGAAAAGTTGACTAAAAACATTTTACATACTTGAACGTTATAAGAATTTTAAAAGCAACCCCTAATTATCACCCTTTAAGTAAAAAAAAGTTTGTTTAACAAATTTCTTATTATGTCATATGTCATATGTAAACGTTCTGTATTTTTCAATAAATGACAGAGTTAGTTCCCTTGCATAATGAATTGCAGTAGAATTATTTTCAGATTTTTATTTTGTATTATTTGCAGTTTTCTAGTTTTATCTTTATGAAACCAGACTTGGCAACCATAGGTTAAAATTGGTCGAATACACATTTTGTAAAAAAGAATCTTGTTTTTTAAATCAAGTTTAGATCTTCTGCTGAGTAATGAGTAAAGTGCATGACCACAATTAATTGCTTTTTTTCAAATATATTGTATATGTTGTTTAAATGAAAGTTTTTTTTATCTAAAATAATTCCTAGATGTTTGGTGCTATGTTGTAATGAGATAAAAACTCCTCTAGGATATAAATGTTTTATAGGAATATGTTTCTGTTAAATATTATATAGAAATATAATAACTTGTGTCTTACTAACACTAACTTTTATCTTCCATTTATCAAAGTATTTGTGGATAAATTTTGAACTGTCTTCCATTTTTTTGATTATTGCGTTAGACACTTTACCGCAGAAAATGAAACCACTATCGTCTGCGTAAAAAGCTATTTGTTGATTCCAGCGAACAGTAATATCAAACAACAACAAATGAGCGTTGATCTAAAAACTATTATATTTTGTAGATACGTTGGATAATTGAAGTAATTAAGTTTAAAAACTAGGCCATCATGCCATATTGAATCGAAAGCTTTTTCAATTAAAAGAAGATTAACAACTCTTTTTAGTTGATGTACAGTAGAATGTTCCTTGCGGAAACAAAACTGTTGAGTATAAATAATATTATTTAGACTCAAAGAATTCTCTTATTTATTATTTATTATTCTAATATAATATATTATATTAATATGCTGATTAGTTTGTAGCTCAAAGTTAGTTTAGTATCATTTCCTGGCTTGGAAATTAGGATGAATTTTGCCTTCTCACAATTTGTAGGAAAATATCCTTTTATTAAACAAGAATTGAAAAGTTTACCTAAGATTTCAAAAAATTACTTTTCTTAACTAACATCTTAAAAAAAAAAATAATAAAAAAAAAAAAAATATTTTTTCCAAAAAGCAATATTTTTAATATTTGTTGCAAAAAAAAATAATGATAATATAAATATAAATATTAATAATAACAATAATAATAATTATAATAATAATAATAATAATAATAATAATAATAATAATAGTAATAATAATAATAGTAACATAAATTTTTGTTCAAATTTGATTTAAAAATGTCAATTTTGGTAAAAATTTCTACTTTTAGTGTAAAACTTAATTTTTATAAGAAAATTATGATTTAAAAAAAGCTCATTTCAATTTAAATTTTAATAAAAATGTTCATTTTTATAAAAACATTATTAAAAAAAAAGGTTTTACATTTTTATATTTTAGAAATTAATATATAAATATTATAAAAATAAGTATTTCTTTAAAATATTTTAATACATATTTAATTATATCTGTACATTGTACCAGAACCACAACAAAATGTTAGAAAGTATTAACTTTAAAAATAATGTTATTTAAAAATTCTTCAAAACTCTAGGGTGATTTTAGCAATTGAATTTGTTTTAACAATTTAAATCGGTAAATAAAATTGCGTTTACTATTTTATTTTATACTATGTTCACGTATACGTGTTTTTCAAAAAACATTAGTTTTTTTATTATTGTTTCTTCATGTATTTGACTGAATAAAAAACTTTCCATTTTGAAATATTTAATTATTTAACACATAAAAAACATGATAATTTTATATTATATATATATGTTATTTGTTAATTTTTAGTTTTTTTAATAGTTAATTGTGTGTAATAAGAAGTGTACGTGTGAATAATTTTCATTTTGATTTCAAATTTATTAAAAATTTGATATACGGAGAAACATCTCAAGTTAAAAAACTTATAAAAGTATTATGTGAACGGATTGTGTTAAAAAAAAAAACACAGCTAAAAATGCTTATAAGTGAATGTGGGATAGAATTAGTTTTTCCATTCTTTAAATTATAAATTCAGTATTTAAAATGTATATGGTTCTTTTTACTTTAAAAGGTACTAAAATGATCAACTTTGGGCTTTTACAGTGTTGCTTTATTAATTTCAACACAAAAATCGCTAGCTGATATATCATCACTACTGAAATAAATGTAACATAGTGTCGATACTACATAAATTTTTGTCAAGACAAACTTCAAAATCAGTGCGAATCTATACAAAATACGCTATGTTAAACAGGTGATTACTATTTTTGATTGTTACAGCTGTCAAACTTCATATATAAAAAACATGAATGAAAGAATTCATCTTATTGTTGTTTTTGAGCGACTGTTTCCACTGGTTTGGTTTTGATGTTTTTCTTGATAAAAAATTTACTAATATAGACACCGTGTAAAAAACACAAAACAAGCATATTTGTATCTAAATTTTAGATTCTAAAATAAAAGTAAATATTTATATATTAAAAATAATACTAATAACAAAATGACTACCGATGTAAGAGATATTTTGGACATAGAACGTCCCAATACTCCTGAAATTACTAGGGATTCTTTTTTGTCCACTAAAAAACGAAACTTTGAAAAGTATGTATGCTAATTATTTTTTTTAGTATAATTCTACAATTTGTTTTACGTCTTTCAAACAGAGTTAAGGGAACATCTAAGCGTCCGGAAGGTATGCATCGTGAAGTATTCGCCTTACTCTACAATGACAACAAAGATGCTCCACCGCTTTTACCAACCGATACGGCCTTGGGTATAGGCTCCGGTTATAAACAAACAAAGGCTAGATTGGGAATGAAAAAAGTTCGTAAATGGGAATGGGCTCCATTTAGTAATCCTGCTAGAACAGATAATGCAGTATTTCATCATTGGAAGAGAATTACAGATGAACCAAAAGAATATCCTTTTGCTAAGTTTAATAAACAATTAGAAATAGCTTCTTATAATGTAGCCGAATACAATGCACATTTGCAAACAAATCCACAGAAATGGTCAAAAGAGCAGACAGATCATTTATTTGATTTGGCAAAGCGGTAAGTGTTTAATTTTCTTGCACGAGACATAAATTTAATATATTGATTCAACTCCGATATTTAATTTCTTCTATCATTAACTTAATGAAAAAATTTTTGAGTGCAATTGAGTAGTTTGGAAGTTATAGTTCTGTGAAAAACGAACTTTTAAGAAATATAATAAAAAATTAGTTTTTAAAAATTTTGGTTAAAATGAAAAATTATGTTAGCGATGCCGCTTCTAGACGTACCATAGAGTTAAGAACTCTAACGCCCGGCCAAAGGCCGTTTTTTTTTTATCAAGTTTGGTATATTCATACTTAAATTTTTAGGTTTTTTATAAAGTCCATTCAAGATTTACTATTTTTTTAAACTTTGAAGCCCAAATATAATTTATAAAACTTTTTCTTTAAAAGATTTGACATGCGTTTCATTATTATGGCTGATCGTTGGGATCGTTCGCAATTTGGTATTAAAAATGTGGAAGATCTAAAGGAACGCTATTATGAAGTCGCTGGCTTATTATCTAAAATAAAGGGAAATAATTCACAAAATGTCGGTGACAAAAAACCATTTGTATTTGATGTTGAACATGAACGACGTCGCAAGGAACAGCTTAAGAAACTTTTCGAGCGCACAAGTCAACAAGTAAAAGAAGAACAAAATCTTATCAATGAATTAAGAAAAATAGAAGCTCGTAAAAAGGAACGTGAGCGTAAGACACAAGACTTACAAAAACTTATATCACAAGCAGACCAGCAGGGTGATGCTTCCGCTAATGCTCAAAATGCTAGAAAGTATGAAAAGAAATTACACAAGAAAAAAATACACCATCAACCAAGACCATCGAAAGTGGATTCAGTGGTAAACGCTATTGAAGTCGGTACAAGTGGTATTAAATTTTCTGACTTAAGAGGCACTGGTGTATCTTTGCGATCACAAAAAATGAAGTTACCAGCTAATATAGGACAGCGTAAAGTAAAAGCACTTGAACAAGCGATACAAGAATTCAAAGTTGGTAAGTATTAAGCACTCAATTACTTGGATATGAAAATATGACAAAATTCACATATTTTATGTGTTCACAGACCCCACCCCACCGCCATCTGAAGAAATTTGTAATGCTTTTAATGAATTACGATCCGATATGGTTTTGTTGTGCGAATTACGTACTGCATTATCCACATGTATCTATGAAATGGAGAGTTTAAAACATCAATATGAAGCATCATGTCCAGGAAAGGTTGGTTAGAACCGTATAATTTGTTAAATAGATCTGTAAATTTATTTATTTTTTTAGACTCTTAATATACCTACATCATTAATACCTCCAGGACTTCAATTGAAAGCAGAAGCCTTTGAAAACAATTCATCCACTAGTACAACTTAATAATATAATTCTTAAATATTTTCAAATTTACTTTGGCTTAAAAAATTTTAATATAAATATATTTTCATTAATAAAAATAAATATTAAGGGTGTAAGATAAAATGTGTATTTTTTAATTTTTTTATTATCTAGTCGTGCTTAAGATGAATTCAATTTTAAACCGTGTTTATCCAAAGAGGAGGGTTTCTAGATTTCCCCTAATTTTTTTTACGAAACTTCATTACATTAAGACTTATAATTGCCAGATAAAATATTAAAAAAGATCCATCAGTTTGAGTATAGTTCAATAAATATGTTAAATCGATGTATCTGTTACTTCTTAAAATTTGTTTTAGGCAAGGATTGCTGCTGTTACCGCTAAAAAAAATTTAACTATCGTTACCGAAATAATTGGAAATACCGTTATCGCTATAATACCGGTACCAAAATAAACCAAAATACAATAAACGTTAAAATACCATTACCGAAGTAAAACAAATTATTGCCACCGCTAAAATACCATTGCTGTTATTACATAGTTTGAGGAAACAATAATTATTTTGAATGAAATTAAATTAAAACTTGTAAGAATATTATGGTTATCCCGGCTTGACCTTTTAATACTTGACTTGCTTTATATTCCATGGTTGTGAACCGATATTTGAGAAATTTCTGAAACCGAAATAACTGCACATACCGTTACACCCTTACCGAAATAATCAAAACTATCATTACCGTTATCTTTTTGAGTAGGTTGTTGCAACAGCTCTGCATGGAGCCCAAGTCCAAGAAATTTTGCTACTTCCACTGGTTGTGTCCATAAATCCGTTGGATAGAGAAGTATTGTTAGTTGGACAGTAGAATATGTTGCGCCAAGCTCGAGTTTTACCTCCTTGGTAAAAGTGGTGAAGAGTGTTGTTGAAGACTTCGTTAATGATAACTTCAGGTTACGCGCAGTGAAGAAATTGTGAATTTGGATGAGATAACCATTCACCGTACCACATTGCTCATCAACGTTGTGGTCCGTCGTCATTATAGTACAATCGTCCTCATATGTAACTCCTTGAACTGGTGCGGGGAGTTTAGAGGGGTAGTAGTTATACAGAAGTGGCGACAAGTCTCCGCCTTGCGGAACTCCCTGTTTAACTCTACGGGGTTTTGATCGGTTTGTCTAAACTCCACGAACAACTGTCGACCACTCAGATAGTTCACGATCCATTTCTTCATGTTGTTCATTGTAGACTGCAGGATGTCCTAGAAGAGCAGTGTCAAAAGTTTTTGACAAATCTAGCGCTACGACGATCATTCTTTCACAAAGTTGGAGGGTTAGGTGGGGAGGATAAGAGCTTCGAGTGTTTCCGCTACGAGTGAGGAGGAATCTCGGTCTGTAAAATAATATCTCGCTCGAGTTCTTACCAGCTTTTAAGATGCGGTTTACTTTAATAGTTTTCCTGGCATCGGGTATATTTAAGCTCCTAAGCCAGATACTCAACTTCCCGTTCACCATGGTGTTTTAATATCAGCATGGATATATTGCCTGGGGCAATCGCCTTGGATGGTTTGGCAGCGTTGATACCTCTTGCAACTTCCGCTGGTGTAAAGAGTTGTGGTTTGTCCGTGCTAAAATATTTTGAAGTTTGCGAACAATACTTCTTTTCACATTGTCTATCTCAGGGTGCTCAATAAATTGCCGGCAAAAAGCGCGTGCGCATCCCTTAGGTTCGGATATGGTGTTATCTGCAAACTTAATTGCGACCCTATCATCCTTCTTCGTAGTGTTGCATTAATAACGGACTGTTGACCACAACTTACCTACTCCTGAACATAAGTTTCTGTTCTTCAGGTGATCTAACCATCTCTCGCTTATCCTGATTTACCAACCTGCTGATGTCTCTGGTTTTTTAAACATTTGTTTTAACAACCGTGTTTAAGAATCTAGAAAATTAACATTAGCATTAAGTTGGACATTTCTACATTTACTATTAACATGATTTTAGTGTTAATGCTAAATGTGTTATGTTCAGTTAGGATCGCGAGACAGGGTTGGTGCTGCGAATCTCATCAAGTTCGTCCGCTAATGCTGCTGCTTCTGCTGGGAAATCTGTACTCACGACGGGTATTTTGCCAAATGGAGTGAAGCGAGCTACTGCTGTTGTGATGGTTTCGCATAATTTTCATTATGCGTCATAAACTTTGGAGGGAATCGGCATATCACTGAAGTGACGGTCGGTGAATTCTCTGAACCGTGCCACGATAGCGGGTTATACGTACCAGAATGACCTGAGATATCTCGACCAAGGGCTGTAAATTCAGCAAGAACATCTCTACAATTTTTTGAATCGGTTTCCAAAGTTTGTTGTTGGGTCAGAAAACTACAAAACCGTGCCGCTAAAATTCTGTTTTTAGACTTAACACAAAATCGATAACATCAACTAAACGTACTTCTTCAACAGCTGTGATTTTTACTGAATTGTACTACAAATTAATATAAACAACTTGTAAATACAACAAAAAACTTTCTTTTACATCAAAAGTGAAAAATTAATAAAAAGCAGGAGATATATTGTAAAAATGGGTGCTGAATCAAATCTAAAAAAATGTGGTGAAATATTAATCAATTTAAAAAGGAAAAATAAAAAATCTAAAACATACACGTTTCATTGTACATTTTGTGAGACGTCATGGGATCAAATGAAAAAATTTTCGATGCACCTGGAAGAATTACATTTACAAAATTTCGAGGAAGAATCAAATGATCTGCCAATGATTTACGAGCCTGAAATTAAAATTGAAACACCAACTGAAAATAAAATTCCAGAAATTGAAAATAAAATATTAGATGGAGATGTTGTTAAAGAAGACCCTTTGGAAACACAGGCTCCGCTTGTCAATAAGACATCAGAAAATCAAGAATATTGTGATGTTGAGGTAAAAGATGAACATGATATCGAGCTAAATATTAAAACCGAAGACATTTATGAAAATTATACTGATGACAATGATGAGGATTATAAACCATTTAAAAAAGTAAGATATTTGTAATTGAATTAAAAATATTTACCAGTCAATATAATTTTTATAGGATGACAGCTCATCATGTGAAGAAAGAATCGAAGATTCTGTTGATGATTCAGAGGTAAGTGCATAAATTATAATTATATTAATTTTTATATTTAATGAAAAGGAAAATAATAGAAGAAAAATACTACTTCTGGACCATAATTTTAAAATATATAGCCTTAATTGTACATGGATAATCAAAATAAAATAACTAACATATTAAAATAACTAATTTATGGTGTGAAGTCGTACAAATATATCATTTGTATGTTTGTATGTTGTACACATATGAACAAAAAATATAAATACACTTTATGGGAATATCATACATATTTATGGGAATATCGTTATGGTAATATTTTTCGATAGTATTGTAAATATAAATGATATTGTCATCATAATTTGAGGATCTTAATGTTTGAGGATCTCAAAAAGGTCCAGAAGCAAAAGGCCATTTTAAAATTAGTGTTCCATTTGTTTGAGGGGAGCTTTCATTGTTTGGATAAAAAAAAAAAAATAAATAACCAGTTACGATCAAATAAATGGGTTCACATCGTAAGCACTTAGGTTAGGTTAGGTTAAAAAGGGCGACGTATTCACGCCTCCACCCAGAGACGGTCCATTGTGATCCCTTTATAGATAATAGAGAAAGCTGGCAGATAAAGAAAGAGAAAAATCCTAGTAGAATATAGTAAAAGATGTGGAGAAAAATAAGAAAGATGTGGAACCTAAGACCCATCAAATCAACCCTGACTACCTCTAAGCCACTTTATACCCATTACAAACCCTATAAGGTTGCCGAGTTTTTCACCCGCAACTTCCTCTAGTTCGTGCAGAATATGGCTCCCAAACCACTTCAGTATACTTCGCTGAAGCCCTACACAATGACAGAGTATGTGCTCCACTGTCTCTAGCTCCTCCACATCATCACACGTCCTACAAAAATCTGAAGCGCCAGTGTCGTCCCACTTACTGATCATATTCCCTATTGCGAGGTGACCAGTAATCATGCCAACAATGATCCTTATGTTCACACGACTCATGCTTAGAAGATGTTTCGAATAAATTAAAATGTTTCCATAACGCTCTAGATACCTTGCAATCCGATCTATTCCCTCAAGCATCATTCGTTCTACCTATGGTCCATTCCCTTATGGCCATGAAATATGATCCAATCGGAATCCTGACCGATACCTCCACAAAAGACCTGTCCAACTCCGAGCCCTTACGAGCTTGCTCATCGGCTATTTCATTGCCGAAAATATCGCAGTGAAGAGGAACCTAACAAAGTCTTATTCTGTGGTCATCCATTAGCCTCCTAAATTCCTTCCTAAACTCCAGCACTAACCTGGATATGGCATACTTGTTATTGTCATCAGTGCTGTCTGACTATCCACATAGATCATAAGCACTTTTTCTTTTATTTCTGAAAAATAAAATACAAATGTTAAAAAAAGTTTATGCCCTGCGTTGCAATGCAGTCTTTGATAAACCATAACATTTGTTTACATTAAATAAGAGAAGGGGGAGATATACTTAAAATTTAGTGTTAATATTTGTCGAGCAAATAAATAAGTTCATTTGAAAAAAAAAAAAATTGTTATAGTAACACAAAAAACATTCAAGAGAGGAATATTTAGCAATATTTAATTAAATATCCTCTGTGTTATATACGAGGGCGGATCAATAAGTCCGTGACATTTCGAACTTCCCTCGTAGTTATATGAAATGCAATACTATTCCCATCAAGTACCACCTGTTAATAGACTACTGAAAAATTTTGAGCAAGTGTCGTCATTTACTTTGCGTAAAAAATAGAATTTTTCGAGGTCCTTAAAATAGAAATTTTTTGGTCAATAATTTCATCCTTGAAGCTGAATCTCTTTCCACCGAGCCATTGTGGAAAGTGTCACTAGGGGCTAAATCCGGAGAATATGGCGGATGAGGTACCAATTCGTAGCTCAATTCATAGAGTTTTGCCATCGAGACTGCACACGTGTTTATGGTCAATTGAGAGAAAACGCGGCACCCATCTTGCAGACAACTTTCTTAAACCCAGCTGATCATTTAAAATCGAAATGCCTATGGCATCAACAATCTCACGCACTTTTATTCTTCCGTCGGCCAACACCATATCGTGGATTTTTTTTTGACGTTTTCAGGTGTACTGACCTCAATTGGCCGTCCAGAACGTTCAGCGTCATTTGTAATTGTGCGACCACAGCGAAAGTCAGTAAACCACTTTTTTAACATTGAAATCGATGGTGCAGAGTATTCATCGAACTTCTCTTTGGTTTGATTGACGGTTGTTTGTTTTGAACAGCTGTTAGACGCAAAGTAAATGCGACACTTGCGCAAAATTTGACAGCAGTCTATTAACAGGTGGTACTTGATGGGAATAGTGTTGCATTTCGTATAATTACGAGGGAAGTTCGAAAAGATCCGCCCTGGTAGCTCCCAAGAACCTATATGTCATACAAGTAACCAATGCCTTATATGTTTCTGATGAAATCGATTACTAAGCATCCCGTACTATTGTCTATAATTTATCTTTGTTTGTGACTCTAAGAAATAAGATAACATCCTGGACAACTCTCCAAAATTTTCTTAATTAGATTTAGATCCAGTGTATGATTTTTCATTCTAAACTAATCTTTTACTATTCTCGAGGTTTATGAAATCGTGACTTCAGAGTCATTTTACATTCGGCATACGGCAGTATTGCATTGTTAAGAATATAGGAAAATAGATGTCGATTCATATTTTTCTTGTTTCAAAAACGATAATGGTGTGGTCTTACCCAACTGGCCAGGTAAGTCCTGACACTTAAATTTCAGAAAACCTTTCGAAGAGGAAAAAGACAACTCGCGATCAAAAAAAGTTTAAAGCAAATATAAACTACGAAAATTTTATTTAAAAAAACATAAGACGAAATATCAGTAAAGATTTGCCGTAAATACACTGCAAGAATGCTAAAGAAAATAGACAAAATCATTGAAAATATTAATGAATACACGTGATAGTAGTAAAATCGTGAAAATATTAAGAAAAAACACAAAAATAATTTAATTACATTTGTTTTATTTTTTAATTTGTTTATTTTTATACCTTCGCTGGGTGTACTAGCCTTTTTGTACAATCTTTTAATAGTTTTTCAGTAGCATTAATAGTTTTTTATAAAAGTTATTTATATTTTTAATTTAGTTTGTTCCTTCTATTTTATCTTTTTATGTTTTGGAAAAAATCGATATATTTTTAGCTTTCACGAATGGCAAAAGAAATTAATAAAATCTAAAAAACCCTACGTTTTTTGTAACAGAAATTTTAGATTTAATTTTTAAGATTTTTGTTTTTGACAAAAGTCCTATGCGTAGAAAAAAATACAATAAGAGTATTTTTTCTGAAGAAAATATACATATAGGACTTTTTGTAATATCGAAATACGCTTTGGTGGGTGGGTATATGACTAATGATGCTACAAGATGTGATAATAATAAAAATCAAAAAAATACGTATATGCCTCTTCATCAGCGCTTCGACGATTACAGCATATTTTTAATTTTTCTTTAAAAAATGTTCATGAGTGGTTGAAGAAAACTTTTTCTGCTGTATTTATTTTTTTGTCCCAAACTAATACATCTGAATGTCTTCATTTCTTTCAGCTGGACCATTTAAAAGACACCTCTAAAAATACGAATTTCTATCAATCAATTATCAAAATTTTTGATATAAGAAAATTGACTTCAAAATATAATACGAGTCATGATAGCACCTATTATATAAAAATTGTTACATCTCTTTTCATTTGTGTAATATTAAGATTTTATTAACGTTGTTTTTCATATATTCTTTATTTAAACATGTAATTTTATATATTTTGGACATTTTTCAACATATGTTGTGTTTTAAGGCAACATTAGAAAGGTCTATTCTGATACTATTGAAAATTACAAATAATTAACAGCAAAAGTTTCAGTTATATTTTGCAAATTAGTAGTATGGAAGTATTTATTGTACTTAAATATCAATGAATTCATGAAAAAATATAATAAATTTCATCGAAACCATTCCTGTATTATCCGGTGTTCCGCAAGGTAGTCATCTCGGCCCCTTATTATTCTTAATTTTTGTAAATAATTTACCAGCTTGCATTAAGAATTCTGGAATATTAATGTATGCTGATAATATAAAGTTGTTCCATAGCTTTAACTATTCCTATCAATGTTTCTTACACTTTATGATTGGTGTATGATGAATTTATGATGAAAGTGTAAACACATGACGTTCTTCAGAAGATGTCCAGTACTCTGTAGATACACAATAAATGAATATAAACTCGAGCTAGTGGAAGAATTTCTTGATCTGGGTGTATTGATTGTTTGTAAACTATCCTTTAATTCCCACGTTTCGTAAATCGTTATTAAGGCAAAATGAGTTCTAGGTTTCCTCAAGCGCTGGGGAAGAGAGTTTAATGATCCTTATGTTTCCAAGCAATTATTCACATCTATCGTAAGACCAATCCTGGCATATGCTTTCATTTCTCAGTAAATCCAATTCCCATTAAGAGGAGTATTTTTAAATTAGTTGAATGATTATGAAAAACATTTTATTGTAAATAGCTTTAAGAATAATATGAATGCTAGCCTGCAAGAAATCATAATTTCATTTTCTATTAAATAAATAAATAAATAAATAAAAATTATTTTAAAACCGTGGTAATAATATAATAAAAGAGAGCTTTTCAGTTTTTAATAATTTTATTTTATTTTTAATTCAAAAGTTTATACAAAAAGCCACGTTTGGCCAATTAAATGTATTAAAAAGAAATATACATTTTATCAAATAACTATGACATTTAGATTAATACTTACAAATAATACTTACAAATAACTATGACATTTAGATTAATACTATTCAATTTATTAAACGAACGTTCAAATACAAAGTTCTCCACAAAAAAATATCTCTTTAACAGAAAAAACATAATATGTGTGACCAATATAAAAAACATATATTTCATGTTTCTGGTGAAATTTATTTTCTTAACTATCATTTATTTGCCATTAAAATTAACTTAGCCTATTATAGACCGGTGATACCCTAAAATCTAAATTATGATGGAAAAATTTCCGAAATATTTAAACTTTAATAAAAAAGTATTTTAAAAAAATCATAGAGAGTCTTAATAAAATCTTAATTTCACGAGAATGAAAACATATCTGAAAAAAATTTAGCTCATAATGTGTTAATTGCATTGTGTCTATTATATGATGTGACTTTTTTACCAAAAGTTTAAAATTATGTACACTGTTGATTGAAAACTATATTTTTTTTAATGGTCCAGCTCACGGATGCGAAATAATTGAATAGAAACATTTTGTGAATTTGTTTATAACATATCAATCATTAATTTTTGGGGGTGCATTTGCAAAATTTGTTGTCCTCACACAAATCAATGCACTTTAATATATGTATATAAAGAATTCTTTTCCAAATATTTAACCGTATAATGATCTTGTTAGAATTCTTTTAACAAGAAGAAAATTTGATTGTTAAACTATATTATTGGTAAGGTATAACGTCAAGTTAATTTTCATATAGCAAATTTTCGCAATAAATTTCAGCATTTTTATCCCAACATCAAAAAGTGATTGGGGTATTTTGTGTTTGTCCGTGTGCAACATATCAAAATATTCGTCTAAGATATATATATATATATATATATATATATATATATGGTATTCGTAAGATTCTGAGTCGATCTAGCTATGTCCGTTTATATATCAGTCTGTTGAAAATCTGATAGGGCTCGGGGCGCACCACATATGGGACAAAATTTGGTTTATTTAAATATGTGCAAAATCCGTTAATAAACAAAAAAGTTATGGGCCAAATACTAGAAAAGTGTCCATCGAAAATTCAGGTCATATTTTGTATTAGTTCCGAAGTTATCAAAATGATTAACACATAATTTTCTATGGCTTTCATACAAAAAACAAATTGTTTTTTTTCTCTCCTGAAAAGTTGTTCAAAACTACATAGGATACTTCGTGTTTTATGTTATATAGAAATTATGTTCTGCAATGTAGCGAAAGTCTTTAAAACAAAACTGTTAATTATTTTCTATAAAGATGTCAAGATATTTGTAATAATGTTATTCTATATATATTTCTGCGATTCCTGTATACATTTGAAATATTACAATCCTTTTTCAAATAATTAATTACTTTTTAAACCTTTTCGAGGTCTAGTGGTCCATGCTCAACATTACTTTCATGATTTCGATGGACTAACAAATATTATTTAAAGATTTTATTAACATTTTTACCATGGGATATGACAATTTTACTTTCAATAGCTTAAAAACAAGACAAAATTATTTTATTATTTTTATTTTTGTTCTTACGGAAATGAGTTTTAAAGTGAAAATTTCGATATCTATGTTAACATCTATACATAAAGTATAATTATAACTGTATTAATCTTTAATTAAATATTTTCCCATTTCAATTTCACAGACAAAAGAAGAACCAAAAAAGTTAAGAAAACGCCGAAAAATAAAACTAAAACGCCATAAAGCTAATAAAGTTATTCCAGAGCTTGCTATAGATTCTAAGGAGAAAGAATTGAACATTGCATTGTTACAAGCTTTTGAGAAAAAGTCTTTTCTTTGGGATGTAAAAGAAAAATGTAAAAATGAAACTATCTGTGAGAAGGGCTATGAAGCGATAGCAAATGAAATTAATGATAAATTTTCGAACAATATTACATGGGATTTTGTAAAAAATCGAATAAACCTCATGCGATTTGAGTGTTCTTATGAAATTGAAAAAAAGCATAATGGAGAAGAGTTTAAATTACCCTGGTATTTCGATCATATGAAATACTTGCAACAAAATATTGAGACATTGACAAAAGACAGAGTGAGTTTAAAAAGAGTTTTTAATTCACCATCATAAGTAGTGATGACATTTAACATAATATTTATTTTCTATTTTCAGATTAAAAAGAAACGATTTGTAAGTACAAATAAATTGTATTTTTATTATAATATTATAAGCAAAATGTACACTTTTTCTCCATAGTGACAATTTACTTTTTTTTGCATTATCTTAACGTTACATCCGAAATAAAATCAAAATAGTAGAATATACTCTAAGGTTTAATTTAAAATATTTAAATACTAAACACTAATATAACCGTTTGGCTGATAGAAAAAATAACGAAAACTTAAAATATGAAAAATATGAAAAATTTAGAGGCATTCTCTGCTGCTTAAATTTGTGAATGAAATAACTTAAAAATATATAATTCAGCAAAAAGTGTCAAGTGAAAACAAACTTCTTAGGATTCTGTTGATAATATATAAGTACGAAATAGCCTGATTAAATCCAGAAGTCGAAAAAAATTAAAAACATGTCCCTAGATGGATATCCTCCAGAGAAATTATGAAGTACTAGAAAATATGTCAAACCTTAAATAAAAATAAAAGAAATGTGAAAAGATCCAAAATCTTTGAAGAATATTTTTTAAGAAATTAAATAACACCCCCCCCCCCCCCAAAAAAAAAAAAAAAAAAACTATTAAAATCAATAATTGCAAAGTTAGTGGTTGGACTCTATCCAGTTATCTTAAGAAAAATGACGCTATTGCGATAAAAAATTAAAAGAGCTAAAACTACCGAATAGACAAAATATAGTGTACTTTAGAAATTTCAAAAAGCACTATAAATCCTGGACCTTGGACAACTAGAAAAGAGTTTAGTCGCCAACGTAAACAGATAATAACTGATTTCGGTTCTAAATAGAAATTGCCATTACTGTTATACTAGCGTAAGAAAACTGTTAAACAAAGGGATGGTTATCTAATGGGTTAGGAATGTTTCTCATATTTTGGTGTTGGTTTGATAGTACTAATAAAATTTTACCAGTTTCTGGGAATATAATGTTGAATGCGTTGCATTTCAGCATAATGTTCAAAATCATGTTCAAATACACGACCTAACTTGTTCAAACTTGTCCAAACTCCCTTAAAACATGAAGTTGCATGTTATGAAGGGATCCGTAAAAAGTCCAGACTTAATCTAAAAGTATAAGAGTCGCATTAAAAATACAACTGGGAAACGTGGAGCAGCAGTCAGTGAGTATAAGAGAACTTGCTTCAACAAAATTTTATGATTTTAATTCATTTATTTTACAATTCATATTTTTGTATTATATTTTTATGAATATTTAAAAATAATTAATTTAAATTTATTTCTTATCGGGGACCGTAACTCTTATGACTTTTATTAAAAAAGTCAAATAATAACAGTTATTTTTTGATTTTTATTTTTTCGAGCAAAAATAAAAGTAATTTTGTGATTTTATATTTTCGAGCAGAAATAACATTTATTTTTTGATTTTTATTTTTCCAAGAAGAAATAAAAGATATTTTGTGAAAATAAATAAATAAAAGTTATTTTGTGAATTTTACCACAAAACAAAATTATAAAGATTAAGAAACCACAAAAAAAAAAAAAAAAAATCAAGTCAGAGTGTTATATTCGGCTGTGCCGAATCTTATATACCCTTTACCCGTGTTGAGATGCAATTCATTTTATTTTATTTTAATTTTTAGTATTTAATAAACATTTTTGAAACATAAATTACTCAAAACTAAATATTTTTATTTATACTATGTCTATGTAAGCACTAAAAAGTTTAAATAATCTACATTTTCATATAACCCAAGTTCCAGAACGCATGAAAATAGCCTGTATTTTGAAATTGTTCTCTGGAAGTATTATCTAGCCAGTACCCATTCTATGGAACGGTTCTAGAAATAGTTCTTTAATCAACGATTTTTGGTCGAAATTGTCACATTCAGAACTAGTTCTATGGAAGCGTTAGGGAAATATTTTTAAACCATTTCAATAAATATTTCTTCTTTTTTTATTCTTATTTTCAGAAAAATATAAAAGAAGCGCATTTACCAATATTCATTGAGCTTTATAAGAAAAATGAGGAATTGTGGCAGGTTAATGGTATATTTTTTGGAATTACCGCAAAAAGAGATGAAATATTCAATAATATGCTGGAAGAGCTGAAATCTAATTGGAATATAAACATAACTTTTGAGCGTTTAAGGAATCATATACAATATATAAATCGCTTGTATTCTAAAGATAAGGAGCTTCAAATAAAATGCGAAATGGCGAATACAGATTTTTCACCCTCATCCAAATTTTACAATGATCTTTCATTTCTTAGTGATTGTCAGGGACCATTCAAGTGTTCCCATTGTAATGAAATTATCAAAAAGTATGAAAACTATCATATACATGTAGCAGAACACACTAACTCTAGGCCATTTAAATGTCCACTATGTGAGCTTAGTTTTAAAAAATTCGATACATGCATATCACATGTAAAACGACATCTAAGCGAGAATAGTCATCGTTGTGATATATGTGGTAAAGGATATCCTAAAAAATCGGAATTGGATCGACATTTAACATATCATACAGGCGAAAAACCTTATCTATGCCAAATATGTGGTACTGGATTTAGAACTAGTCGTGACTATGATAATCACGTACGTCGACACGAAAACCGTTTTCGTTACGAATGTCACATTTGTAAAATGGGCTTCAATCACTTACACACACTAAATGATCATGTAAAATCACATTTAAATGTACGCGATATTTTGTGTAATATATGCGGTAAAGGATTTACAGCAACAAGATATCTTAATAATCACAAACTAATACACGATGATAAAAAGCATTATAAATGTCATATTTGCGGGAAGGAATTTGCTCAAGGAGCAGGATTACGTGCGCATCGTAAACTTCATAAGCCTCACACAACTACAGTTCAAGTGAAAAGGGAAAGAAAAGAATCTAATATGGAATAAAATCTTAAATTAAACTCAAACTGAATGGAAAAATAATACCCTATTAGAGATTCCCTGGCATTTATTCCTTCATACTTAAATAAATATGTTACCATTTACTTTGAAATAGCCTCTCTCACTTCAATAAAAAAAAACACATTTAAAAAAAATTGTCTTTATTATCTATGATAAAGTTATAATTTTAAATCAGCTGCGTATGCTTAAATTAACGAAAGTGCTTAAAATTATTTTACTGGATTATTTATGAAGAGCGGAGTTTACATCGCATTGCAAAACTTTAAAACAGACATTAAATATCATTTCGTCTAAGATTTCCATATAAATAACTTATTATTTATTGTCTTTTAAGTTCTACTTTAAATTAATATAAATTATTACATTAAAATGTAATGAATAGAACATTTTAAATTTTCAATTTTTTTTAATTAACCAAACATGGGCAAAAAATTGAAAAAAAAAATATTAACAAATAAGAATGTTACATTCGGCTTAGCCGAATCTATATACCCATCATCTGCAACTTTTTGTTCCACCCTAATATAAAATTTTGCTTACGTGGGAGGTGGGCGGTGAAGTAGGCAGATTACACCCATTTTTGGTTTACGAGTTTACATCGATTCTTGAATTATTTGTACAAACGGACGGACATTGTTAGATCGACTCAGAATTTTACGAGCACCCAGAATATATATACTTTATGAAGTATTAGACGATTTTTTCTACATGTTACACACATAATGACAAACCCAATATACTTGATGGTGGGTATAAAAATATACTATCCTAACAACTAAATTTTCATACACCCCTACACAATTCAACAATTGACCACTTATAGGTCGATTATGTATGGCAACTGAACTTAAGTTGTGTTGCTTATTGCCCAAATGATAGATATTACAGATAGCAAATGGATACTAAAAGTTCTCAACTTTAGTTGCCACACGGGCAATTACAAATTTCTGGTTGTTGAACATTTTTTAAAAGAAAAAATTGATTTTTTTTTGTAAAATGTTAATAATTTAAGCAATTAAGAGATCAAGCATATTTAAAAGTACTTAGATTCATCCAAAAGCTAGGAAATTGGATGCAACACGAGACATCTAACAGCGATTTTGCATGTCTGAATTCTGTATAGCGAGTGGTGTTGTTCCTGTGAGAGGATCCATTACGGTAATCTCAATCATAAAAAGTCGTGTATGAAGTCCTCAATCCTGGACAGTTCTATTATGAGCCGTTAAAATCTGGTGAAATTATCAGGGAAGATCTGTAACAAGTACAATTAATCCGTTTAAAGAGATCGTTGAACGAAAGACAGACAAATTCACTTTTATTTCATTTTTTACAATATTTATTTGTTTATTTATATTTATTTTAGTTGCTGAACTTTCAAAATAGTGTTCTCGATAAGTTTTTGGCAACTGAAATAAAGTTGCTATTTATAATATAAATTTACTTTTAGCTTGCATTACCAGTAGGCAACACAACTAAAGTTCGGTGCCTAACATAATCGATCTATTAATAGAAAGATACTGTGCTTAAACGCGATAAAAACTTCGTTAATTATTTTCTAAATTTTTACATAAAAACAGAAAACTTTTGAATTAAATTAATTAATCTTAAATTTTACCATTTAAAGTTCGTACAAACAATTTCCTAGCATGAAGTTACTTCACATTTGAATTACTTTAGCATATTTTTTTTTATAAAATCTAATTTAATACACATCATAAAATATGACATTTGACGTATTTTTGTTTAAAATCGGAAATTGTTTTTTATAGGTAGTTCGGTGTCCACAGTTTAACTTCTTCACTACTAGGGTTTGGGGTTTCCCGCAATATTTTTAAAACTTTAGTTATAAGAAAAAAGAAAACATAAAGCAAAACGAAACATTATAAATCATACTGAATCAACGAAAAATAAAATAATATAAAATTATAATATCATTTTTAAGATTAAAAAAAATTTAAATATTTTATAAAAATAAAATTAGTACCTTTCGTAATTTATGTTAAAAATTGTGTCTCAGATTTTTACGTTATTGTGTTTTTGATGCTAAAATTTTTTCGAAATATATTGCATAAATTTCATTATAAATGGCTTGCCGTTTATTTTCACTTTCGGATCAATCATAGTGTTCAGAAATCTGATGAAAATAATCTCATATACTTATGGATCAGAGATGTCAAAAATGGTCAAATTGTACCTTTTCTTGTACAATTCGAAACTGAAAAGTACAATGGTACACCAATGAACAATTTGGTACAATATAAATTTGATTCTAATTTCAATTTTTTATGAAGTTGCTATAGAAAATCATCTTATATGCAATATTTCATCTTTAATTGCAAAAATGTAAAAAATAAATTAGTTAAGACAAAGCACTATGATTATACTTGAGACCCAGTCTAAGCTTTTTATTTTAAAATTTTCGTATCAGGGTCTCATAAACACTTTAATAGTCGGAGACATATTGTCATCAACAATTTATATTATTAATATTAATTGTTTAATAAAAACTCTGAAGAGATTAAGAAGAATATTTCTGATAGGATTAAAGAAGAAATAAAAAGCATTTATTGGCAGGAATTATAAATTGCTATCAAAATTTATATGTGCTGTCCAATTTGGACACTTTAATTAAACAATTAAATTTTTTAAAATTTTATAATTATTATATTAATAATATAATAATTATATAATAACCCGGATTGCGCTATATCTCACACAAACTGGGATATAGTACGTAGGAAGCTGATGGGAGTCTTCTGGAAAGTTCTGAAAAAGAACCCCGAATACTCCCCCCAATGTCATGATGCAGGATGGTATCGTAACCGAGTAAAATTAATGACCTGCTCAAATGAACTATCAGCACTGCTTCTAAAGCAAGCGATCGCTATTTTGGATGGCCTAAGGGAAGGCGCTAGACTGGACGTAATTGCCATTGAAGAGATCCCACGTCGGTCCAGAGCCATGACCCGTGTACCGGACGAACCTTTCAAACAAGAGGATATACTGGAACTTATTCGGTTCGGAAATCCGGAGATCCTTACCGGCGACAGGAAGGTGACCAGAGTTTCCGAATCCGATGGAGCATTCATAAAGACTGTGATCGTCATGAACAAGAATTCACTGTCCCCCCCCCCCCCTCTTCGTGAGAAATTAATTTTCCTACAGATCTACCGAGGGGATGTCAGAGACGGGCCGGTTCAGATCGATGATAATGAAACTCCGGAGGTAATGTCTTGTGAGGGCACCGCTAGTTCTATTGCTTAAGAGGGCACCCACTCAAACTCCGAGTTTGTAGGTGACAAAGTAGTTGAGTCACAATCATCCCGAAGGACACACATGGTGAAGAAGACGCAAGTTAATCTTCACCATTCTAAAGCAGCCTTGACTGCGTTGCTCCTCCGAATGGTAGAAAACGGAGAGGAGCTAACACTAGTCCAAGAACCATGGATCGTTGGCGAAAGAGTTTTCGGACTAAGTGCGGACAACTACAAGTTGATACACGCTGGGGTATCAGGTAGAATACAATCGTGTGTAGTAGCAAGCAGTAAACTCAGTATCTTCATTCTCTATGATTTCAGTGATGAGGTCACTGTAGTAGCGGCCTGGGAGACAAGTTCTGGCACTATTTACATTGTCTCCAGTTACATGGCCTATGATCATCGCGATTCACCATCAACTAAAGTTCGCGAAATAACCAAGGCGACTAAAGAAAACAATACACTGCTCGTAATTGGAGCTGCTGCTAATACCCATCATATTGTTTGGGGAAGCTCTAACAAAATAAAAGGGGTGAGTTTTTATATGATTTCATTCTTTGTAGTAGTTTAGATTGGTAGGGAACCAACCTTTGTAGTAGCTAATAGAAGGGAGGTTTTTGATATTACGCTAGTTAGTACTAGGCACTTTAATATGATTAAGGATTAGTGGGTTTCCAATGACTGCGATCGTGGTGATATTGAGACATAGCGACTTCTGTTGCATGTAGGCCCAAGGAGTAAACCACACTGATGGATCTCCGAGATAGGCGAAACTCGTAAAGAATGTCCCCATCTATTTAATGAGGCTAAGAGACTAGGAGATTGGTCTACTTATAAGTTCTCAATAAACAAGTTTAAAAACTAGATAAGAAATGCGAAAGGCAAATCCTGGAGGTCTTTTTGTAGCGGAACATTCTGAGACTTGCGGTTTTCGCAAAATCCTGGCATCTTCACCCACTGTTTCAAGTTTCATCCAGAAACCATGTGGCAACTGGACAACAAGCGGTCAAGAGGCTTTAGATGTCTTAATGGACGGCAGCCTCTCTTTAACGGTATCTTTTGAGATCATCAATGATGTTCCCATTCCCATAACGGATAGTGAACTGAGATGGGCTTTGAAGAGCTTTTCCCCATTTAAATCCCCGGGCCCTGATGGCATTATATCTGCGGACCTGCTGTACAATGCAGATATAATAGTTTGAACTAAATGTAGAGTGATGTTTATCCCTAAAGAGGGTAAGACATACAAGACCTATCAGTCTATCGTCCTTCCTCTTAAAGACATTGAAAATCTACAACTTCGTAGAATGATTAACTCTAACCTATTATCAGCGTCTCAACATGCTTATATAAAGGGCAAATCTGTTTAGACTGCATTACACTCGCTCGTGGGGTAGTAATAAGCATTAGTGGCCTTTTTTGATATAGAAGCGGCCTTCAATAATGAGACTCCGGAGGCAATAAAAATGTCCCTGGAAATACTGCACATACACAAGTTGATCATAAGCCTCATGTGGGGACTTCTAACCAATAAGATTATAATAACCAACATGGATGCGCCTACCATTTACAGGGTAGCAAATAGGAGTACTCCGCAAGGTGAAGTTTTATCTCCATTTCTTTGGAATATCATTGTAAACTCATTACTCATGGAACTAGATTCACAGAAGTTTAAGACTGTCGCTTACGAGGACGATGTTGCGGTGGAAAGCAAACTGTTCTGGGTCTAATTAGTACATGGAGTACAATTACAATTACAGGAAAAACGGAACTTGTCATCTTCTCTAGGAGATATAAGATTCCACCTTTCCCACTTCCACGCCTAAACGGTTTTGAACTAAAGGTGTCAGATAGTGCAAAGTATCTTAGGATTATACTGGACTCCAAACTATCAAGACTCCAGAATACACAGACCAGAACCTCAATACCGGCTTGTCCTATATATGTATAGCAAAGCCATCGGTAAATCTTGGGGGATACGAAATGGCTCTTCGACACGGTGATTAAGCCCATACTTATGTATGGAGCGATAGTATGGTGGAAGGCTATGGAGAAATCTACCTACATCGAAATCTTTGATAGGATTCTACGTAGTTCAGCGCTACTCATAACAGGAGCGATTCGTGCAACTCTATATCGAAAGCTCTATTTGTTTTAATTAACTGTCTACCGGTGGTTTTTATGGCCAAAAAGATCGCCATTATGTCGGCGACTATGCTTAGAACTATAGGTGCATGGAATGATAGTGGATTTGGCCATGCGACCTTTCTAGGATTCCTTAATAGCATTTCTTGCAATATTGATTTTTGTATTTCCACACCCTTTTTCGGCAGAAAGGGCGGTGAACTGGTTAATGTTCTATAGGGTATTCGGAGTGAATATCCAAATCTGTACAGACATTCAAGTCATAATTAAATCGCTCTCGGCTGTCTTTTCGACAACCAGGCTGGTACATGAATGCCGAACATTTCTGGACGAGATGGCGAGACATTCAACCCTGGAGCTGGTCTGGGTTAGGGGTTATTCAAACACCTCAGGTAATTTTATTTCGGATTAACTAGCCAAAAATGGCTCCCTTCTTCGATAAGAATATAAGAACCAACAGGTTGGAGTACCACTTTCGTCCTGCAGATCAATAATTCTGCGGAGCTTATCGAAGATTGCACAAGATAGATAGACAAATGAATCCACATGCTTAATGATGAATCTCGATCTAACTTCATCATGGGACTATCAAGACATCGGTTATGAATTCTGATAGCCGTCGTCACAGAGCATTGGATTGTTGGTGCGCATGCTAGGAGACTAAGGCTCTCTTTCAACTTCTTCTGTAGAAGTTGTCGCAATGAGGAAAAGGAGGAAACGGTGGAGCATCTTTTATGCCACTCTCACTGAGATTAAAACTGCTAACTTTGGCAGTCCGTTTGTGCATGTATTATAAGATCTCTCTGATATTGACATCAGATGGATAAATTCTTTCATACATGCGTCGGGCTGGTTCGATTCGAACACTGTTACGGACACGTGAATTAGTAACACATGATACCCCAGAGTTTCACAACGAGACCAAATTGGACCCAAGTGAGCTGCCTCCTATTGATTAGACTGCTGCCCACTGAACCTAACCTATATTAATAATATTAATATAAGTTTAGTTTTGAAAGCATTGAATTGAATTCTATTACAAGAAGTTAATATCGTAATATAAAAGAACGTTGTTATTACTAAAAATTATAGCACTCGTTATAAAATCTAAAGTATTAGTTACAATACTAATACTCTAATAAAAATTCTAATTAACACTTACTTACTTTTTAACTAATGTGAAGTGAGTTACTTACTACCTCTGTTAGATACTTACCCCTGAATTGTAACTCAAACTAAAATAAATTATATGAAAAGAAAATCACACATAAACACTTATTTATTCTACGAGCGGCTACCCTGAAAAAAGGTGATAATAAACTCTAACTTAATTATCCTTTTTTATATATCTTTCTTTTCTTAAAGTCTCCTAATTATAATTACTCCGTCTACGAGTAATTATAATTTATCTCTTTATAGATTAATTAACCTTAACTCTACCCCTGTACCAAATCTATAAGGAGAACTAATAATGCAGACATTATTACAAATACCATTACAATTCATCAAAAGATTAAAGGTTTAATAATACTAGCTGTGTTTTGTTGCTCCCGCTGAGTGTTAACGTTGACTGTTAGCAAAAAACGACATTAACCCAATTTGGGAGGACTTTATATTTATTTGTTAATTTCACTACAAAATTTACACGATGTTATTTATAAAATTAAAAAAAAAAAATAATAATTGATTTTAATTTTATTTTTATTTTTTGTAATTTCTACTCATTCCTATATTCATAATTATATTTTTGTTCATAAATCGGAAGCAATTTTATCGACGTTAAAGTTAACATGTATAATTATACACGCTAACTCCTAACGTACATATATTTAAATTTTTTATGAAATTATCTATGAACAACAAATGAGTAACAAAACGCAGTTACTATTTATACCCTACACCACCATATGTGGTTGGGGTATTATGAGTTAGTACTGATGTTTGTAACGTACATCATCCAACACCTACTTTAAGTTTACCAATTGACTCAATCATTTTTTGAGTCGATCTGACGATGTCCGTCCGTCTGGATGGCTGGACGACTGGTTGTCCATGTAAACCTTGTGCACAAAGTACAGGTCGCAGTTTTGAAGATAATTCAATGAAATCTGCACGTAGGACTTTCATGACACAAGGACGAATCCAATTGAAGTTAGTTATCACCGGTCCATTATTTAACCTAGCCCCATACAAATGTCCTCCCGGAATAGGGGTTCAACGATCAGAAATACCTTAAATATAGCAATATTTTAATGAAATTCCCTGTAAGGAAGTTTTGTATAAGTATCAATTTTTGTACCAAATTTCATGAAGATCGGTTCATAATTGACAATAGCTCCCATATAAAACTCTCTTCCGAAAATCACTTTAACGTGCACAAATCGCATACACATGTTAGTATCAAGTTTATGTATAATTTTTTTATAACTAGAAATAACAGTGATAAATTTAATGACGTTCGCTCCATAATTTAACATAGCTTAAATCACCTAAAGTGCATAAATTCAAATAAATGTTAATATTAACGTAATATTCTGTATTCGTATATTTTATTTTACACTTAGTAAAAGTATCAGTCCACAATTGTCCATACACAATGGTGTGGGGTATCATGTGGTCGGGCTTGACCGACTATATCTTTCTTACCTGTTTCTTTATGGCGATGAAAATAACTTGAAAGTATTATGTTTATTTCGGTACTTCTACGGCATTTCTTAACTTCAAGTGATAATTTTATAACAATTTTCTATTTTGGTACAATTATGGAAAAAAAAATACACTTTTATGCTATGTTCACATATAGAGGTTTTTTGAAAAACGAGTCGATTTCTCAAAAAAAAAAAAAAAAAAAAAAAAATTTAAATCGATTATTATTTGTAAAATTAGTAAAAAATTAAATTAATTAATTTAGGTTATGTTTTAAAGGAGCCAGAGAGTGTACTCTTTGAACCAAACATTTTGAGGGTGTAATGCATTGTATAAAATACTCGTATGACTGTTGAAGAAGATCAAAAGATAGTAGAAAGAATCGATATATTTATTATTAACTTACTTCCGATCGGTTGTAAACAAATTGATTTGTTTTTTCATATATTTCAAAGCAAAAACAAAAAATTAAAAATTATTGTATATTTATATATGTTTAAAAATTGTATACATATTTTGAATTAAAAAGGGTTTGTGTGTGAAACCTTTATTTAACCCAAAAATTTGTGAAAATATGTACCTATTTTGGCAAACGAAAAACAGGCCAAAAGGAAAAACACAATAAAATGATATGTGAACGGTTATGTTTAAACTCATTGTGTTTTTTCAAAAACAAGTAAAAAAGTAATGTGTGTGAACATATTATTAACAGCTGTTTAGTACAATTAAAAAATTTCAATTGACATCCCTAGTATGAATATAACATTACATTAGTTTTTTATAAGTATTTTGAAGTTATAACATTTACATTAGTAATGTTTATGTAATGAGTATTAAGTATCGAGTACTGAGTATTTGCCCTTCTTTTCAGTGCTCAATACTGTAAAATAGTTACTCAATAGTTTCAGAGTCTAATTTTATAATGATATCCTATTAAAAATATAACGTAGAAAACATATGAAAATAAGTTTGTTAATTTATATTAAAGTTGACTTTAAAGTTAACTTTTTTATTATACCCTACACCACCATAGGTGGTTCGGGCATTATGCGTTTGCATTGATGTTTGTAACGCATCCAACACCCACCTTAAAGTAAATCCGTCTGGTTGGCTGGCTATCCATGTAAACCTTGTGCACAAAGTACGGGTTGCAATTTTAAAGATAATTCAATAAAATTTTGTACGTGGGACTTTTATGATACAAGATATAGTCGGTCTTCACCGAGTACTCATATAAATGTGTTTGCTATGTATTTTAGAAATTATATTTTTATTTAGATATTTTGTGGCTATTGTTTTCAATATATCACGTCGAATTTTAAAGTAAATTAAGGTGCTTATCAGTAAAATTATTATCATTTCAACTTTAATAATTTTCAGTTAATCGGCAACACTCAAATTTTAAGTGACTGATCGATAATAATCTAATAATAGTTTCAGTAATGATCCAAAAATTTATGCTACAAGTACAAAAACGATATTTGATAGTCGGATTTTGGTCCATCTGCTCTGGAATTGTTTGCATAAGTGGTAAATTGTATTAATTAAATAAAACTACAAATCTTACTGTACAAAATAACAAAAAGCGTTGCAAACAGACTAAGTCCATATTAAGACGAAAGCTTTTTTCAAAAAAGGCCATGTTAAAATTTTTATTTTAATTGCTTATAAAATCAGAACAAGTCATGGTAGGCTAAAAATTATATGCCAAAAATTACTGCTTATTAATCTGAATAACAAATCTTACGAGTATATAGGTATTCTTCGCAAAATGTTAAATTAAAGAGTAATAGCGCAATAAAGACTTTAGTTACTTTTAAGACCTTTTTTGAATATTCACTGATTCCAGAATGCATTCGAAATTAGCATATACTACAAATGTGGTTCATCTATTTTTGCTTTTTAATTCTTAATATATAATAAATAATTTGCTGGAGTAGGCATCTTTGTTACCATAAACATCAGGTGTATGTGTATACACCTGTTTGTGAGTTGACTTTTAATTAATCTATAGAAGAAAAAACAGTTTTTAACATAATTTTTAAATTTTATTTTAATATAAATATGAAAAATATACCTTGAAATATATTTGAAAAATATATAATGAATGTCTCCATTTTCTATTAACAAAAAGTTGATGTATTTTTTCCGATTGAATGAAATAGTATGGATCAACTACATTCTTATCCTCCATTCGAAAGACGTTTACACTTATTTCTGAATTATTTCAAAATCTCTTATTTTCCAACGTTATAATTTCATCATGCATATAATTTGGTTGGAGCTTTGTTCAATGTGTTATGTTTTTATTTTTGAGTTATTCTGATTCTTATTAGTGTTTCTACGATTTCAGTTTTGGTGGAATTTGTTTGCTTTTATATTTATGTATTCTTCTTCAATGAATGTACTGTCAGCTGTTTTAATGTCAATGACTGTAAGTCATAGTGGAATAGGGGCTTCTTAATGTAGAATCGACTGTGTTATTGTAGGAATGTTACCATATCATTTGAATAACATTTGAAGTTATATTTCAAGACCAAGAGAGAACGGTCATTGACACCTAATGTCTTTAAAACCGTTTGCATATTTGTATTTACTCACCGGTACTTGTTTTTTACACATAAATTTAGTATTGTTTGTCCATTAAAATTTTTTAGCTAATGAGTGAACAAGGAAGTTAAGAATATTTGAAATCATTGGCTAAGCGACATACGAACAATCAAGAGTAACAAAGTTCATAATTAAATAAAAATCTTTTAAGAAATTTTAATATGTGCTAATTTAAAAATAATTTTTCTTTATACCCAGCAAAAACTTTTTCGTTTTCGGTAATGGCAACTACTTATTAGTTGTTAGTAGTTTCTTGGTAATGAGGCGTCATTATTATTTGATTATTCTGTATTACATCAATAAGTACTCAATAGTATAATAGCACAGTAATATTGTAATCACGTGGATGAATTGGCTAGAGCTTTCGATTATCAACCCCATACTGATGTTGTTAGTTTTTTATAAAAAGAATGTCTAAAAACATATACTTATACTAAAAAGTTTTTGTCACTTAGAAAATTAACTACCGGTTTTTATAACACGAGCGCAAAAATGACTCGTCTAACTTACATTTAAAACAAAAACAAATTTTGAAATTTTGTAAGCTGTAAATATGAGATGGTGTACTGGGTAAGACGTTAGTCATTAAAAACGCTTGGTTAATTTGTGTCCAAGTTCAAATCTCACTGACAGCAAAATTTTTTACTTTTTATTTTCGTTTAGGTACATTTTTTTAGTACTCCTAGAGTCTAAAAATAACTACATGAATTTGTGGACAACTCGAACAAAAATAATTAGTTATTCAGGCAAAAAGTAAGTAGTTTCCAATTATAACTGCTAGCTTACCAGGAAAGCAAAGTTTTTGCTGGGTATATTTAAAAAACATAAAAGCAAATAATATTATATATAAAAGTAAGTAGTGAATAGTAAAAAGGAAAAATTTAATATAATTAAATAATAAATTAAAGAATAAAACTTTTGTGTAGAAACGCCCGAGTTATGGAAACCGCCAAATAAAACAATTGCTTAATACACATTTTATATCTAAAGAATTGTAACAACAAAATTAAATAAATAAATTCAACTAAACAAAATAATAAAACATCAATAAAACATAATTGATAAATACACATTTTTATTTCTAAGGAATTGTAACAATAAATTAAATAAATAAATGCAAGTAAGCAATAATAAAACACAAATACTCAAATAAAACATAATTGTTAAATACACATTTTTATTTATAAGGAATTGTAACAATATACACAATAAATACATTAAACTAAGCAATAATTAAAATTAATTCTTAAGAAATTGAAATTTGTAAATTAGTTTTTAAATTTTCATTTTTAATACTTGAAGAAAAATAAATCAGTTTTTAAATAGCAACGAAATGATCAAGTTGTATATATTTTTGAACTCTGTTAGTAAAATAACATAACTGGCGCAGTCGAAAAAAAAGTTGAAAGCATACCAACTTTAGCTCCGTAAATAAAAACAACCCGAAGGAAGACGAAATCATCTATAAAAGTCAATCTCGTAATTAGAGTACATAATAAGAGAGAGAGACCATTGATAAAGCAACCCGAAGGAAGACTAAATCTCATAATTAGAGAGAGTCCATAAATAAGAACAACCCGAAGGAAGACCAAATCACCTACTACAATCAATCATCAGAACAATGAAGGTCCTAATAATAATAATAGGGTAAATAAGTAATATTTTAATTAAAATATAAGTATAAACATAAGTATAAATATAAGTTAAAAAACAATATTTCCTTTATACATGAGAAGAACACACCGTACTAAACCATACATGAACGTTTTTAGGACACTTAACACCAATTCTTGAAAATAGAGAAATGTCGCTAAATAATAACAACGCTTCGGGGTCAAACCCTCAAATTTCAAACCCACTTCCATATCCAGATCAAATATTTGACTCATTAAGAGTCCCGGACGCAGTGAAAGACCTCCCAAAATTTGACGGAAACCCAAGACTGTTATACGAATTTTTAACAAATGTAGAAGAAATTTTAGGATATCTGATTGGCATAGACGGAACAAACTACGCGAAAATAATACTAAGAGCAATTAGGAATAAAATAGTAGGACAAGCTAACGAAGTTCTCAATGTTTACGGTACCCCTCTAGTTTGGGAAAACATAAAAAACAACTTAATTCTACATTATTCAGATAAAAGGAATGAAACATCCTTAATAAAAGATCTACATAACTTAAAACAAACTAATCAGTCGGTCCAACACTTTTATAGTTCAATAATAGAAATACAATCATCTATTAACAATAACATTTTAATTCATGAAACCAATGCTAGTGTCATAGAAGCAAAACAAAAACTCTTCGCCGAAATGTGCCTAAACACATTCTTATCATTCCTTAAAGAACCTTTAGGCTCAAACATTAGATCGATGAGACCTAAAACACTAGCCGAAGCCCTTTCCTTCTGCATACAAGAACAAAATATATATTATACTAAAAAACCATTTACAAACGCACATCCTGTTCCGCAACAGAGTTACCCACCTTCTCAACATTACCATTCTATGGTAAACAATCAATACAGACCCTCACACCAATTCCCAAGGCAATACTACCAAAATATACCCCCATATCAAACCAATATGGTTAGATATCAAAATCCAATTAACAACGCTCAAAAACCCCATATTAATGCACCTGTCAATACATTTGGACAGAAAAATATACCGAATAACGGACTTGAACACACCAGGACATTCTACAACAATAATAACCCTAACTTTGGACAACAACAATATCGTTCACAAAACTCACCACCTCCAGAACCAATGGATGTAAGCTCAGGATATACTCATTTGAGAAAACCACCAAGCATGCAGACACAGAGAATAACAAGTGGTTTAAAACCTCATGAAATTCACAACATTAACACAGACGGAAATCCTTATACAAACTTGGAAGAATATTACTATTATCAGCAAGATAATATGTATACTCAGAACGATTACAGTCAAGACTTTACTTTGGAACAAGTTAACCAATATGACCACCACATTAGTAACACAATTAATGACAGTCAAAATTGTCTACTAAATGCCTCCCCGGACCAACAGGATACCTAGACTTAAATAAACATGGACATACATTACCGTACATAAATATATCTTCACCTTTCGGTAGACCATTAAAATTCCTAATTGACACTGGAGCCTCTTCATAATTCATAAATCCAGAATTTGTTAACCAAGACGAATGTCAGAGTTGTGAACCAATTATAATTATCACTATTTTAAACAAACACTCCTTGAACAAGAAAATCAACTTACCATACTTTGTAGAATTCAAAGAGGAAGTCAAGATGGAACTATTTGTCTTGATATTTTAAATAAACTTAAAGCCAAAGTAGACTTAGGCAGTAAAACTCTAATCACAAATAATTCTATAATACCACTACAATTTAAACCTAATCTGACTTCAGGAAAATTTATAATTCAACCTTGTTCAAAATTCGTCATTAAAATACCAGTAGATACTCGAAACGGCGATTTTTTAATGCAGAGAACATTTCTCGAACCTGACTTATTTATTTCGGAAGGTATTTATTCCTCAAAGGATTGGTATAGTTTTGTTGAGATATCAAATATATCCAACCAAGAAAAAGTTGTATATATTGAACAACCTATAAAAACCATTCCATACCAAAATTTCATTGAAATTAATAACTTCACCATAGATTCAAACATACCCCACCAAGATAATATAACTAAATTCCTGAGAACGGACCACTTGAACCAAGAAGAAAACAAAGCGTTAATGAAAATATGTAAAGATTTCGATGATATATTCTTTAAAGAAGGGACACCCCTTAGTTTCTCTAACCAAATTAAACATAAAATCCAAACAACGGACGATATCCCTATTTTTACAAAATCCTATAGATACCCTTATGTTCATAAGGAAGAAGTACGGGCACAAATAAACAAAATGCTACAACAAGGCATTATAAAACCAAGTTTTTCACCTTGGAGTGCCCCTGTATGGATAGTTCCAAAAAAGAAAGATGCTAGTAATGTACAAAAGTGGAGACTAGTCATTGATTATAGGAAATTAAATGAGAAGACAATTTGTGACAAGTACCCCATACCCAATATTGCAGACATATTAGACAAATTAGGTAGAAGCATGTATTTCACTACCCTGGATCTCGCCAGTGGCTTCCACCAAATAGAAATGCATCCAGAACATGTTGCAAAAACCGCATTTACCGTAGATGAAGGTCATTTTCAATTTGTCAGAATGCCCTTTGGTCTTAAAAATGCACCGTTTACTTTCCAAAGAATAATGGATAATGTTTTGAAAGACCTTATAGGTACGGTTTGCCTTGTATATTTGGACGACATAATCGTTTATTCCACGTCATTGCAAGAACATATGTTAAATTTAAGGAAAGTTTTTGAAAGACTGAGGGAATCAAATTTAAAAATTCAGTTAGACAAATCCGAATTTTTACACAAAGAGTGTGCGTTTTTGGGACATATTATTTCCACAGAAGGAATAAAGCCAAACCCTGAAAAAATTCACGCCATAAAAAATTTTCCTATCCCGAAAACTCAAAAAGAGATAAAATCATTCTTAGGTCTATTAGGTTATTATCGAAAATTTATACAAGACTTCTCAAACTTAACAAAACCTATGACTGAATGTTTAAAAAAAGGAAGGAAAATAATTTTAAACGACCGATACCTAAAAACATTCGAAATGTGCAAAAATCTATTGACCAATGACCCATTACTTCAATATCCGGACTTTTCAAAACCGTTCATCTTAACAACAGATGCAAGTGATTTTGCTTTAGGAGCAATTCTTTCCCAAGGTCCTATTGGAAGCGATAAGCCGATATGCTACGCTAGTAGAACATTAACGGACAGTGAAATAAATTACTCAACAATAGAAAAAGAACTATTAGCTATTGTATGGGCAACGAAGTATTTTAGACCCTACCTTTTCGGACATAAATTTAAAATTGTAACTGACCATAGACGACTTACATGGATTATGAGTCTTAAAGAACCAAACTCCAAATTAGTAAGATGGAGGCTTAAACTCGAAGAGTTTGACTACGAAATCGTTTTTAAAAAAGGTAAACTCAACACAAACGCAGACGCTCTAAGCCGTATCAGGATTCCAGATCATAATCCTCTAAATAATGAAGAAGTCAACATTAATACAATCAACAATGACTCAATTCAAGGAACAGCGAGAACGACCATTCACTCTGCCGACGAAAACAATGATGATGGTATTCCAATTTCAGAAAAAGCTATAAACGGATTCAACATTCAAATTATTTTACAAGTGAAAAACGAAGGTCCCCCTATAACTCTCCAGACTGTATTTAAAAATAAAACGAGAAAGATAATAAGAAGACCAGAATACAACGAAACTATAATGACTGATATATTTAAACAATACCTCGCCCCCAATAAACTCTCTGCAATAATGACAGACGATGACACATTTAAAATTGTACAAAGCACATACTCTAAATAGTTTGCAAATAGTAAACTTTTTAAACTCATTCGCTGTAAAATCTTATTACAAGATATCCGAAACACCGATGAACAAGACAAACTTGTGAATGATTACCACATCAATCATCATCATAGAGGTATACAAGAAACATTTGAACATTTAAAACGCGAATATTTCTTTCCTTATATGAAAGAAAAGATAACAATGTATTAATCATTGTAATATATGCCAAACTCTTAAATATGACAGAAGACCCCTAAAACCTACATTTGAAACCCCAGAAATACCGAAAAAACCACTAGACATTGTACACATTGACATATATAGCATAAATAAACGAAACATTCTCACCCTTATAGACAAATTTTCGAAATTCAGATCAGCATACCTTTTAGAATCTAGAAATAGCATATCAATCCTAAAAAAATCTTAAACATTATATAAGCCTACACGGCTTCCCAAAAAAAAAAAATTGTGTGTGACCAAGGCTCAGAGTTTAACGCATCTATTATAAAGGACTTTTGCAAAATTAACAAAATTGATATACATTACACATCATTTCAACAGAGCACTAGTAATTCCCCAGTTGAAAGACTACATTCGACTATGACAGAAACTTATAGAATCATTATGCAAAAATATAAAGAATCAGAACTACCATTAGATCAAGATGAAATACTTTTCGAAGTAATCATGACATTCGAAGTAATCATGACTCAATACACACCGCGACAAAATTAACACCATTTGAATTGTTCTACGGAAGAACACCTTCATTTGAAAAAGATTTAAATTATAATACGAAACATGAGTACTTACAACAACTAAAAGAATTTCAAAGCAAATTAAATGAATCAATTGAAAAAAAAATTGGCACATGACACAGACAAACGCATTGAACTATTAAACCAAAATAGAGAGAAACCTGAAAGCCTTTTAGAAAATGACAACATATACAGAAAAGAATGTAGAAGAAACAAAATAACCCCTAGATTTTCAAAGAGAATTGTAAAACAAAATAACAGAGTGACTCTTTTAACACTAGACAACCAAAAACCCCATAAATCCAAAATAAAAAGAAAACATAAGACTTAAAACTCACTTTTTTCTAGATTTATACTGACACAAGCCGATGTTGAAATTATTGACATTTCTCCAACACAAGGAATCATTCCATTAAAATTAGGAACCGCTAGAACAATTACCGACTATAAACATCTGATACATATAATCAATCTTGATTCTTACGCAGACAGTATACAAGAAATAGAGAAAACTATATCCCATTTTGAAATCACACAATTTGCCAAAATCGCTCTGAAAACAACAAAACTGAAATTAAAAGAACTCATTACAAAACTAAACCTATTAACACCCAGAAATAGACAAAAGAGAGGACTAATAAACGCATTAGGATCAACAATTAAATTCATAACCGGAAATATGGATTACGAAGATGCGGAAAAACTAAATAGAGACATTGAACGCCTATTAATGGAAAATGGACGAATAAACAATACACTAAACCAACAACTAATTCTCAATACTGACATGATAAAAAGGTTTGAAAACATAATTAATCATATAAACAATGAACAAGATATTATTACAGCATCCATAAAAAACATACAAGACCAAACCCGAAATTCACTTAACCCTACAATAAACACAATAACACAAATTCAACATCTTAATCAAATAAACTATAATATCGACATACTCACACAACACTTAAACAATATCGCAGAAGCAATAGTATTATCCAAATTGAATATCATTACAAAATTAATATTAGATCCTATAGAACTAATTCAAATTCACAAAACACTAAATAACACTATAAATATACTCTCACCTGAACACATATTTGAACTTCTCGAATTAACTGCATACTATAATAACACTAATATAATTTTTAACATAAAAATCCCAACACTATCAAGCCATAAATATACATTGTACCATATCATACGAACACCAATCAATAAAACATTAGAAATTATAAGCGAAGAATATGTATTGATTAATGAGAATAATTCGATATTTTATAAAGATAAATGTAAACATATAGAAAATGAATTTTATTGTAAAAGTACTCATGAAACGGAATTTGATATGAACAAAGATTGCATTAGAAATATAATAAATAAGAATGAGACCGCTTCCTGTTATTTACGAGATATAGGACAAAAAATTGACATTATTCACCCAGAACCCAACTACATTATCCTCATTAACCCTCCAATACAACAAATTATTACGATATGTAACAATATTACCAAACAATACACAATTAATAACACCACTCTAATTCAATTTATCAACTGTAAAGTTGCCATCAATAACATATGGTACAACAACGAAAACAACATATATTGGGACAATGGAATCTTTATTGAAATACCACCCAAATTTAACAATAAAATTACAGCCCTCTCAAACAAAAATGAAATAACACTTCCAAAATTAAATGAATATAGATTCCAAGATAAAAAAATAGTTGAAAACCTACAAACAGATACAAAAATACACGAAAAAATTACATATTCAGCTTTCGGGTCAGTAGCAATTCTTATCATAATATTAATAATTGCAATAATAAAAAGAAAACCAATGACTATAACTTATTTATTCGACCAGAAAATTAATGAAATTCCGGCTACAAATTTTGCAAAGCCCCTTTGGCCGTCACTTCATTTTAGGGAAGGAGGAGTTATGGAAACCGCCAAATAAAACAATTGCTTAATACACATTTTATATCTAAAGAATTGTAACAACAAAATTAAATAAATAAATTCAACTAAACAAAATAATAAAACACCAATAAAACATAATTGATAAATACACATTTTTATTTCTAAGGAATTGTAACAATAAATTAAATAAATAAATGCAAGTAAGCAATAATAAAACACAAAAACCCAAATAAAACATAATTGTTAAATACACATTTTTATTTATAAGGAATTGTAACAATATACACAATAAATAAATTAAACTAAGCAATAATTAAAATTAATTCTTAAGAAATTGAAATTTGTAAATTAGTTTTTAAATTTTCATTTTTAATACTTGAAGAAAAATAAATCAGTTTTTAAATAGCAACGAAATGATCAAGTTGTATATATTTTTGAACTCTGTTAGTAAAATAACATAACTCCCGCCATACAAAAGAATTAAATTACGTTGCAAGCGAATGAAGGACAGTGGATGGCACTTTATATATAGAGGAAAACGGAAATCTATAAATTATGCATAAAATGCATAATGAAATAAAAAGGTAACATTTTTTTAATTTTTATAATAGCCCAATAATAGATAGTGGTGGCATCGCAAAATTAAAAAGTCTGAATAAAAATTACCTGGCAACGGTGACCGCTAGTCACCCTCGTCTTTGTTGAAAAGTTTCATTCTAAAGATATCGTTTCCTTAGTAAGGCCAGGTTAAAAATAATATAGACGCAAAACAAAATAAGTGTGGAGCCTCCATTTAAGAATATCCAGTAAACCAAATTAGCGAAAATCGGTTAAATAAGGAAAGGAAAAAAGTACAGTGAAACTGTTATTAGGCTAGATTTATATCTTATTAGATAAGTTTCAAATAACAGAAATTAGATTTAAGATAAATACTCGTAGATGTAGATTAACTAGTGATAGTGGTATCTGCATGTTTTTTGTGAAGAGGGGTCGATCGAGTTAATATAATTAAAAAATTCGTCCGGAGAGAAGAAATAAGAAAAATTATAAAGTGCATAGACCATCCTCAAAGAGGTCATTTAGGATAGATTAACGATAAAAACCGTGTCAGGCGTAAATATTAATATAAGCCTGTTGTTTATGGGAGTTCGTTCTTTTGGGTTTTTTTTTTGTGTATAATGTTAACTTATTTTTGGTATATATAGTTTTTAAGTATAATTTAATTTCTTTATAGTATATTTCAAATTTTTTTTGTGAGATCATATAGAGTGCTATATTCGGCTGTGACGAATCTTATATACCCTCCACCCGTGTTGAGATGTAGTATAAGAAAATACATTACATTGGATGTAATTACAAATATATTTACCTACACTATATCTCTATAAACGCTAAAAACTTTAAATAATTTGCATTTTCATATAAAGTTGAAATAGAATCAAGATTTTATAAATCCTTATATCCTTATATATATTATAAAAATGAGGTGTAAGTTTATTTGTTTGTTTGTGTATTAATCACGTCTAAACGACTGAACAGATTTTCAGGAAATTTGACACACAGAAAGTACCAGTGGTAATGGGCTTTGTTAGATCTCGATTGGACATAACACTCACATTTTACGTCTACTTTAAAAAAATCTATATTTTAAATTTTATTAAAAAAGTTATTGTTAGTTATGAAATGTGACGCACAAAAAGTGCTTGCACTGAAGAATGTCATAGGTTATGTTGGATCTTGATCGGATTTTACGCCCATATTTAAGCCCACTTTCTTAAAACTCTCAAAAGGATGAACCGATTAGCTTAAAATAGACCGATTAGCAATGGGTGTAATACTCCCCATATAAAGCAAATATTCATTATGGCATATCTAAGGAACTATTACAGTGAATGCCCTCAAATTTCGTGGGAACCTTTATCCTATCCTATGAAAATGGGACGGAGAGGTCTAGGGAGAGGTCGCCCCCATACAAAGAATATATAAATTTTCTCATCTAAGAGACTATTACAGTGAAAGTCTTTAAAAAATGTACAAGTAATTTTCATATCAAATTTCGAATAAGATGAATAGGTACAGGGGGAGTAGCATTTTACCGATTTGACTGATTTAAAAATCCGAATTTGGAAAAAAATTTGTGATAGATTTATGCAAGAACGAGGCCCATAGCTTATATAGGAGCTTCAAAAATCTAATAATGCGTTTTGACCCACAACTCGGTTAATACTGGATCTATACAAAAATTCTTAAAAAAGGTCCAATTTTTCTGTGAAAGAACGAAGTCTCTAGCTTACATAGGTGCTTCAAAAAGTTGAAAAAAAAAAAAACAAATATGACTTTGTTTATTGTTGTTGTTTTTCAGTACCCATGAAAACAACAACTATAAAGGAGGCAGATATTAAATAAATAATAAATAGAATTGGTTGACTCAAAAAACCGAAATTCAAGAAAAATATTTGTGATCGATCTATATAAGGACTAAGTCCGTAGCTTATTTAATAGTTGGACATCGGTCAAAATGCGTTTTGGTGAAATTCATAAAAAAATTAAAAATAACTTCCTTATCAAATTTCGAATAGGGTGAATAGGTCCAGGAGGAGTAGTAGCTCCCATAGGAAGTAATTATTAGTCATCTCATCAAATAGGGTAGTTTTAAGCGCACCGGTAAAAGCTAGTAAATAACAAATTTAATACTTTAGAATTTACAAAAGTTTGCACATATTTAAGGAAGATATAATCACTTCGGCGCAGAACAAATATTTTATAAATGTAAGCAAATATTAAACTATACAAGTTATGAGTTCTATATTCGGTTGTTCCGAATTTTATATACCTTTCACCCGTGTTGAGATGTGTTATATGAAAATGAAATACATTATGTTGGATAATTACCTATACTATATCTGTAAACACAAAAAACTTTAAATAATTTACATTTTCATATAAAGCTGAAGTAGAATCAAGATTTTATAAATCCTTACAGTTACAGACAAAAAATAGGGTTAAGTATTTTTATTTTAAACTTTTTGAGTTTCGATATAATTCTTTAAAACTCGATAACGATATTAACAATTAGAAACTGAAAAATAATAAAAATAATTTATGATCTTTAATTCCGAGACTATTTGTGTCAAAAAAAGATGTATTGAATAGGAACTTCAAAAATATGGGGAAAATCGAAGGTCCAAGGAAATTCTATGTACAAAAATTGATAGATATAGTTAGAAAATTTCATTTTCAATTAATATATAACATTCGGAAACAATTTGAAAAGGTTCGGGGTAAAAAAATTTACTTCTTGGGGACGGAGTTAAATATTAAGCCAGGAACCTATAATGACTTAAGTCGATTCAAAATTCGCTAGGAACAAGAATTTCTTCTAAGAATATGAGAAGAAAATTGAAGTAAACGTAATTTGTTCAAAATACCATTTCTGGAAGACCTGGTCTTACAATACAGAGCAGGAAAAACCTGAAAAAATATTCTAATGTACCCAAGGTATAAAAATTACTTGCTTTGAAGTAAAATAACAAATATTTATTATATAAATGCTAAATTTGACCACAAAACTTTCGTAGGGATCTAAAAATACAGAATTAGGAACATTATATACTCCCTGTACAATTAAGCAAACGGTGTTGACAATATAACACTATGGGTTACTACTTTGACAAATTATTAGGTCGATATCTTAGCGTCAGCACACTCAAAAATAACCTTTCAGAGAAATAATATTTCCTTCAATTGTTTTCTTAGATTCCCAGAAGAAGTTTATGTTCATAGTAGATTTTGAACCAACTTAATGGAATTAAAAGTTCCCGGCTTGATAAAATTTGTTGAACATTTTCTGTTCCAGAGGAACTTTTTTAGCACAAAACCTTTTTAAATGGCTCTTAAGTGCTGCCTTTTATTATTTAACTATAAAAATCGATTTCGGTACTCAACATTTTTTCGGATCCAATATTTTTGACGTTCTTATTCTATAGCTCCTTTTTGATAAAAATTGTTCTCGGAATTAAAGATCATAAATGATTCTTATCATTTTTCAGTACTTAATTATTCATATCGTCATCTAGATTTAAAAAGTAAATGTTTCGAACAAAATTTTACAAAAAAAGTTTGACGAATTTACTGTCGACACTGAAAAAGGACTATTTATATGTACCGTTGTATTGGAATAATTGGTTATTGGAATAATGTTAAAAGTTTTATTGTTTTTTATGCAATTTTGTCGAAAACTCAAAAAGTTTAAAATAAATTTAATTGATCCTATTTTTTCGTCCGTAGCTGTATAGTATAAAAATTAGGTGTAAGTTTGTTTGTGTATCAATCACGTCTAAACGACTGAACCGATTTTCATGAAATTTGACACAAAGATAGTGCCGGGGTTAGTTGTAGGCTACTTCAGATCTCGATTGGACATCACATCCTCATTGTACGCCCATTTTAAAAAATCTATTTTTTCAATTTTGCTTTTACTAATGTGTTATTTGAATGGAATTTGACACACAGATATAATGTTATAGAAAGCTATAGGTGCACTGTAGAATGTTATAGGTTATGTTGGATCTTCATCAGATGTCACGCCCATATTTTACGCCAACTTTTTTATAACTCTAAAATGGATGAATGGATCCTGTATGTCCCTAAATTAAAATATGATATTTTATTTTCCGATTGGAGCAGTAGTAACCCAGCAAAAACTTTTTGGTTTTCGGTAATAACAACTACTTATTAAAGTAGTTTGTTGGTAATGAGGTGTCATTATTATTTGCCTACTCTGTATAACATTAATAAGTACTCAATAGTATAATAGCACAGTAATACTGCAATCACGTGGATGAGTTGGCTAGAGTGTCGGATTAATAACCAGGAGGTTCTTGGTTCAACCCCATTCTGAAGCTGTTAGTTTTTTATAACAAAATGTCTAAAAAGATATTTTGAACTAAATAGAGTTTTTGTCGCTTAGGATGCTATGTGCGAGATGGTGTACTGAGTAAGACGTTAGTCAGTAAAAACGAATGGTTAGTATGTGTCCAAGTTCGAGGTACATATTTTTGAGTACCCCTAGAGTCAAAAAATAACTAAATGAATTTGTGGACAAGTCGAACAAAAATAACTAGTTATTCAGGCAAAAAATAAGTAGTTTATTTTTGTTTCCAATTATACCTGCTAGCTTACCAGGAAAGCAAAGTTTTTGTTGGGTTTCTACCAATATTTTTTAAGTTTAAGTAAACATAATTTGATTTTTTTAATTCATCTTAAATTACCTCCAAATGATTAAATTAAATCTGAAGACTAGTACATTTTGTTAAAAAAATGTTTTGAGTATCTTTGCGAAATAAATCTTTAAAAAACGTATAAATAAATTTTAGGTATAAGAATTTCTTTTCCTTAAGGGAGATTTTTTGGTGCATTCTAGAGAATTTTTTTCGGAATTTACTAAGATGGAGGTAAATTCATATAAACATATATTTTCAGTATTTTATATTTTATTTGACATATCAATATTTTCTTACCAATATGCAAAAAAAGTACTCTTTTGAATTCAAATTTCTGCGAAAAAAATTATAATTGCTGGTAATGAACAAAAGATGAAATTTTAAAATGTTTAAAATATTTTCTGTTCCGTATTAAGTTCATCAATACGCATCGTTTGATGGAACTTTCTAAAAAATTTCCACGGGACATTTTGTTGACATTCATAAAAGGAAAAGTAAGAAACATAATACAAATATAAAATATGACTAAAACATTCAGAATGATACTCTTACATTAGTTTATTTTATATTTTAAATATTTTTTTAATATTTACTTATATTAACATATTTATATATATTTTATATTCTTAAATTAGAACTAACAATAAATATTTGTATATAAGTGTTTAACCCTGTAAGGCTATACTTCGTCGAATCGACGACGACACATTTTAAACTCGTTTTAAAAATTACTTATGAATCAAAGTAATTATTTAAAATTTTACTTAGTTTTATTGTTTATTATATTTTGTTTCAAATTAAATTAATTTATTAGGTATTTTCAGAATTATGAACATAGAAATTATAATTTTTTGTCATGACTTTTAACTTTTATTTTACAGTACGTACTGTGTATCGCCATTCCAAGAAAAAAAACCTACTTAGACATCTCGAACGGAGCTGAGCATCCGCATCTCCACAAAATTAAATAAAAAAATAAATACTATGGAAAATCGCATAAAAATAATTATGCGTAGTTGATTTAAGGAAGTGTAGCCATGCAGGGTTAAACAAATAAATTTATATAATTTTAAGATTCTGTTTTTGAATAAAATATTTTTCTTAACCCGTTAAAGGTCATATGAATACTTCCATGACGATTTGTTTTACAAAGACAAGTTAGGAAATATTCATACATAATATATTTTATAAATATTTTATATTACGGAAAAAATAATCAGGTATGTGATGAAATTTGATTGTTTTCAAAAGTAAATCGAATTCTTAAATCGATCATGTTGTGATGAATTTCGATCGATTTCATTTTCCATTTTTGTTTCTTTTCCATGTGCTTCTTGTCAAATCAAAACAAATTAATATTGAAATTTGTTTTTCATAATTTAAATAAATTTTAATTAGCATTACATTCTCTTTTGCGCGGAGAAGTAAAAACTAAGTTTTCTTTTGTGTGTATAACAAAATTTTTCAAGTGCCTTATAGAATATTCGGCATCTTGTGGCTTCCCTTATATATATATATATATATATATATATATATATATATATATATATATATATATAAGTTAACAACAGAAATATTATAATATCAACAACAACAACAACTGCAACAGGTAACAACCTACAAAACGCGCTAATGTTAAACTGGCTGATTCAACAACATCAAAGTTAACAACAGGAAGAGTATAATTTCAACAACAACAACAACTGCAATGGTAACAACCTACAACAACGTGCCAATGTTAAACTTGCCGATTCAACAACATCAAATTGCTCAACAATAAATATTCACAAGCGAAATTTAATCCACACATGCAGTAAGTGCATGAGTGGCCTGATGGTGGGAAATGCAACATCAGTAGTTTGGTAGTTTAGTTGATTGTCTTTAGGAATTATAATTGTAAATTCTTTGCAGTCAGTTTTGTGAATTAAATAATAAAGGTTCTATTGTTAACCCTCCGTTAACAATAGAAAAAAATATTTTTTTAAAAAATCAACTTGTATTAAATTAATTGGCGCCCGAGCAGGGACCCTTAAAAAAGGTCCTTTTTCGTAAAATAAAACCCTCGGAAAAAGGGTTTTCCCGGTAATTAAATTAATAGATCGCGGAAAGAGTGCGCCTTAGTAGCCTCTTACGAAAACAAGAGGTAAACCGGAGGTCTCACGGGAGACCAGCGGCCGCGACATAGCCTAAGTGATAAAATTTTTTTTTTTTTTAAACAACTAAGTAAACATAAAGGTTAACATAAAAGAAAAGAACAACTAAAGTGAACGTTAGTAAAAATCCTAAACAAAAGGAACAAATTAACAAACAAATATAATAAACTAAAAATTATTGAAATAATAAACTGTGTAAAGAATTGAAAGAGCAAACTTTAAAAAGCCAACAATTACGGAATCAGGAATATAAAGGGAAGTCTGCAATCATCATCCCTCCATCATCATCCAGCTATGTTCCAGATACTAATGTAAGACTATTATTAAGTACATTATTAATTATCTTGTTTAAATTAAACCATATTAAGATTTTATTCAAAAATTAAATCCATCATCCCTATTTTTTTTGTATTAACTATTACGATCTTGAGTTAGTTGAAATTTTTTTAAGTAAAGGAAAAGTCTCATAAATATTCGTTGTTATCAATTTTGTTTTCTGGAGTCGGTCTTAAAAATTTTATTTTTATTGTCCTTGAATCTGATCGGGATTTGTGAAATTAATTCGATTTTTTTTTTGATCCTTTTATTTCGAAATCATTTAACCGGTATGCCCGACGAAACTATCGATCAGCTGACCGAGAGACTAAGTAGGACACTGACAATGGCACAACCAGTAGCACAACCGACCGAAGCATCAGTGGGTTTTACCACACTGCAAAGGGAACAGATAGCCCTCATGATAAGGGAGGTTATTGAAACATCGTCCGATCATTTGACGGACGAGGGAGCTGATCACCCCATAGGGACAGTTACTGGCAGGTTAGATGAACTGGACAAGGTTCCCGACATAGTTAGGTCTTTGAGGGAGTTTTCTGGTAAACCGGGAGAGTTTAATTCTTGGCGAAAGTCCGTGGAGAGGGTTTTAAAGCTTTATGATTCGGTAAAAGGTACTGGAAGATACTACGCAATTCTACACACCATTCGCACAAAAATCGTGGGTGACGCAGATACCGCCTTAGAATCGTATCGGACACCACTAGATTGGCCACGAATTAGAAAGTGTCTCGCAATGCATTATTCTGATAAGAGGGACATAGGAACGCTAGAATACCAGATGATGGTATTATGCCAAGGGAACAGGAGCATAACGGAATTTTATCAGGCTGTTTACCAGCATCTTTCACTGTTACTTGACAAGGTCTCTTCCCTGGATCTGGAGGAAAATAGCCTTCACGCCATGACGAATACCTACAGGGAGAAAGCCTTGGACACATTCGTAAGGGGATTAAATGGAGATTTACCGAAATTGTTAAGTGTGCGCGAACCAACGTCCTTGCCGCAGGCACTACATATTTGTCTAAAGTTGGATAATATGACATTCCGGAGAAATTACGCTCATGGACAATCTATCAGGAATAATGTACAGAAGGATAAGATCGGTGCGACGACTTTCACAAATGGGAGAGTATTCTATCCCGAACTTGCTTATGTTGGTGGAACACCACCCATTAGACCACCTATACCACCTCGCTATAATCCCGTTCCAAACTTTAACCGTAACCCAAACCTTCATTCGAACTTCTATCCAACTTACAGTCGCAATCAAAATTTTGGTCATAACCCAAACTTCCAATCTAACGCTAACCCAAATTTCAATCGTAATATTACTTATAATCATAACCGAAACTTTCCTGGAAACTCTGGATTGAATTCGGGCATTCAAAATAATCCTAAAAGCCAACGAGTAGAACCAATGGATGTGGATAAATCAATCCAAACCCACCGGGTCGATTATATGAATAGACCACATAACAATTTAGCAATAAAGAGACCAACAGCAGCGTCTTTTCAAGCTCCAGCGAATAAATTTCAACGGAATTTCCATATAGATACGGATAATATGCCGGAGGAAACCTATTATGGTCGCTATCCACCGGAAGAAGGTGACGTCAACCATCGTCACGAGAATGTGGAACCTGAGTACGCTCAGGATTATTTTCAACAAATTCCTGCGGAAGTAGCTACGCTCGAAAGACAGGAAGACGAAACTGATGATGTCCAGCTTGCTGTTAATTTTTTAGATTAAACTGTTCCTCATTACCTTATTTCGAAGCAAAAATGGGGAACGACAAAAAATTGAGAATATTATTAGACACCGGCAGCAATAAAAATTACATCAACCCTAAATTTATAACAAACCCTAGACAGAACGAAAGAAATTTTAAGGCAAAATCCGTTAAGGGATACATCGAAATAAAACAGCACAAATTTTTGAAGTTGTTTGATGATACTCCCATAAAGTTTTTCCTTTTACCAGAATTAGAGACATTTGACGCAATATTAGGAAACGATAGTCTGAAGGAATGTTCGGCTGTCATTTATACAGCCGAGGATTATTTCACCATTAATGGGGGTAGGAAAGTTCCAATTAAACAGCTCATTTCTCAGAATGTAAATAATATTGAAATTAGGACAAACCATCTTTCAGGGAGTCGAAAGAAGTTGTTGGAGAACATCGTCGATCGCCATAAGAATCTATTTGCGGACCCCGACGAAAGCCTTACGTACACGACTAGGGTCGTAGGCGAGATAAGAACAACAACTGGAAATCCCGTCTATTCAAGAAACTATCCCTATCCAATGGCTCTCAGGAGTGTTGTTGACTGCGAAATAGCTAAATTACTAAAGGACCAAATAATCCGACCATCGCGTTCTCCCTACAATTCACCAATTTGGATTGTTCCAAAAAAACAGGATGCATCCGGAAAGGACAAGTATAGAATTGTGGTAGACTTTAGGAAACTTAATACGGTAACTATCGCAGATAAATACCCCATCCCCGAGATAAATGACGTGCTTTCCCATCTGGGAGGGAATAAATATTTTACAGTCATCGATTTGAAAAGTGGGTTTCATCAAATACCCCTTAGGACGGAAGATATAGAAAAAACGGCATTCTCAGTCAACAATGGGAAATATGAATTCTTACGCTTACCTTTTGGACTAAAGAATGCGCCATCGATATTCCAACGTGCTCTGGACGACATTTTGAGGGACCATATCGGTAGGAGGTGCTATGTTTATATCGATGATATTATTATTTTCAGCAAAGACGAGGATTCACATTTTAAAGACCTGGATGCCATTTTCGAAACACTAAATGGTGCGAATATGAAGGTACAGCTGGATAAATGTGAGTTCTTCAAAGAGGAAGTTGAATTCCTCGGTTTCATCGTTTCCCATAACGGCATAAAAGCTAACCCAAAGAAAGTTCAGGCAATTGTGGAATTCCCTTACCCTAATAATGTGAAGGAACTTCGATCGTTCCTTGGTCTTTCGGGTTATTACCGAAGATTCATAAAAGGATATGCAAACATCGCAAAGCCACTGACGAAACTCTTACGAGGAGACGGAGGCTTGATATCCAGAACAGAATCAAGCAAGAGGAAAATTGAAATGGATGATGAAGCGAAACATGCAGTTGACAACTTGAAAAACGCCCTTATATCTCAGGAAGTGATATTATCGTATCCTGACTTCCAGAAAGAATTCCAGTTGACTACAGACGCATCCAATGTTGCTATTGGAGCAGTACTAAGCCAGGACGACAGGCCGATTTCCTTCATTTCAAGAACATTAACAGGATCCGAGGAAAGTTATGCAGCGAACGAAAAAGAAATGTTGGCTATAATCTGGGCTTTAACCCATCTAAGAAACTACCTATACGGATCAGCCAAAGTTATAATTTACACCGACCATCAACCCCTAACTTATGCTCTAAGCAATAAGAATAATAATGCGAAGATGAAAAGATGGAAAGCGATACTGGAGGAATACAATTATGAGATGCAATATAAACCAGGTAAAAGCAATGTTGTGGCTGATGCGCTGTCTAGACCCCCTGGAACGAATATTAACTCTCTAACGGGAACAGTGCATAGTGGCGACAGCTCTCCAGAAGGACTCATAAATAGTGTTGAGGTGCCCATAAATGCATTTAAAAATCAAATATTTCTTCAAATCAACGATACTCCAGCATACCAGTTTCAAATAATTTTTCCGGGTTATCATAGACATTTGATTATGGAACCGGAATATGATACTGAAAAACTAATTTCCATTTTGAAGAGATACCTTAACCCATCGGTCATAAATTGCATTAAAACCCCAGAGTTTATTATGGGGAAAATTCAAGAAATTTACCCACATCATTTGGGAAATTTTAAAATTCGATTTACTCAAAAATTTGTCGAGGATATATTGTCGGAATCTGATCAAGAAACCAAAATTGTGGAAACTCATAACCGCGCACACAGAAATGCTGTAGAAAATAAGATGCAAATACTGGAAAAAGCGTACTTTCCCAGCATGTTCTCCAAAATTAAGAGAATATTGAAACTGTGCTCCACATGCAAGAAAAATAAATACGATAGACATCCCAACCAACCAAAATTGAACGCTACACCAATACCAAACTATCCAGGTCAGGTTATTCATATTGATATTTTTTCAACCGATAGGAAATTGGTATTGACGGCCATAGATAAATTCTCAAAGTACGCCCAAACGAAAATTCTTCAGGGAAAATCAATAGAGGATATTAGGAGACCTTTGAGGGATATTTTGTTTTTCTATGGAGTTCCCAAAACGGTTGTCATGGACAACGAAAAATCATTGAATTCTGCAACCATACTTTTCATGATGAAAGATGAATTGGGAATAGAGGTATTTACAACACCACCATACAAAAGTGAAGCCAACGGTCAAATCGAAAGATTTCATTCAACATTGGCCGAAATTTTAAGATGTCTTAAAGATGAGGGTATTTGCAGGAATTTTGAGGAACTTTTGGAAAGATCCGTCAACGAATATAACCACTCCATACATTCCACGATCGGTAGGAAGCCAGTGGATATGTTTTTCGGGAGGACTGTGGATTTTTCACCTGGAAGCTATGAAAGAACCAGGGAAAATAACATCACGATGCTGAAAAAGAAACAGGAAAAGGATTTGAACTACCACAACAAAGATAGAAAAGACGTTAAGCAATACATACCCGGACAGGAGATTTTTGTTAGGGTTAACAAGAGACTTGGCACTAAATTGACTGAAAAATTTAAACGTGAACTAGTGAAGGAAAATAAACATTCGACCATAGTGACAGAGAGTTGGAGAGTCGTTCATAAGAAACATATAAGGAACTAAATATTGTTACATTTACTTACAGGTTATTTCTGTTACCTGGATACTCCGTCGGCGAGTTCCAGATAATGGATTAGTCCAACTCTAGACTAGTCGTGATCAATACGGGATCAGCGAAAATTCAAAACGGCGTATTCAAACTTGTCCATACGATTGACTTGGGGGAGTACGAAGATCTGATAGAGAAATTGGAGAACGGAATTGATTTACGCGACAACGATGATAGCTCATTATTACCTTACCTATCCTATACCTTATCCCAAATAAAATCCTGTTTATCCAGACTAAAATCCAAGACGATGACAAAAAGGTCTCTTGACTTCATTGGCAGCGCCTGGAAATGGTTAGCCGGTAGTCCGGACCACCATGATTTCGAAATAATAGAGGATAAAATGAATAATGTCCTAGTTAACAATAACAATCAAATCGTAATTAATCAACTAACAATAGATAAAGTAAATCAACTCTCAAAGATTACCAATAATATTTCTAAATTATTAGAGAATAAAGATAAAGAAGAAAAATTGTTAGATTTTAAGTATAAACTCGAAATTATTAAAGAGGAACTATCTAATATTGAATATGCCATTCATTGGGCCAAATCAAACATTGTTAATTCATTTATTTTTTCTAATACTGAGGTTAATATTTTGAGAGATATTTTTTATAAAGATAATATTCCATTCGGTAATATGGATGAGTTACTAAATTTTTCGAAAATTAAAGTCGCTTCAAATAATAATGAAATTGTTTATATTGTTAATATCCCAACAACTGATAATAAAAATTGTGACAATTTGTTAATTAAACCTGTAAGGAAAGATAATAGGATAGTTAAGTCAATATTTAAAAATGTTTTGAAATGTAATGATAAGATATTCGGTATTAAGAATGACTGCAAGAATTATAATAAGATAAGTATTTGTGAAATTGATAATATCCTAGACATAAGTAAATCTGACTGTATCCCAAATCTGCTAAAGAGTAAACCATCCCGCTGCACAACAACCAACGATGAGCATGTGGCATCAGTGGAAGAAATAGATGACAGCATGATATTATTGAACGATTACAAAGGGCAAATTGAAATAGACAACTCAACAATCAATATAGATGGCACCTTCATAATTCATCACCTGAATTCTACAGTTCGAGTTGGAAATCAAACATATTTAACAACCCAGGTCTCTCTCACTAAACCTTTACCTGCCCTGCTGCAGCCAAGTAACGATAGTATTCAGGAACAGGTGATAACTTTGGAAAGAATGGAAGCAGTAAATGTTAACAACTCTCACATAATCGACAAACTGCAAATCGAGAATAAAATAAATCTAACCATCAACATTGGACTGGTAATGACTTTCATAATATCGGCTACCATTATCTACTTAATAAAAAGGAAGAATAGAAATGGAACCCACGAAGATGGAAATAATCCACCCAAAGGAAATACAGAGTCCACTAAAACGGAGCAGAAAATAGAAATTATAGAGAATGTTCAACTAAGCACCAACCCAAAAACCTCCTTGTCATTACCATCAAGAGGTTCAAAAAACAAGAGGATTCATGACCTTCCATTTTTCTGAAATATGGTTATTCATGCGAGGACGCATGAGCTTAGAGGGGAAGGAGTTAACAACAGAAATATTATAATATCAACAACAACAACAACTGCAACAGGTAACAACCTACAAAACGCGCTAATGTTAAACTTGCTGATTCAACAACATCAAAGTTAACAACAGGAAGAGTATAATTTCAACAACAACAACAACTGCAATGGTAACAACCTACAAAACGTGCCAATGTTAAACTTGCCGATTCAACAACATCAAATTGCTCAACAATAAATATTCACAAGCGAAATTTAATCCACACATGCAGCAAGTGCATGAGTGGCCTGATGGTGGGAAATGCAACATCAGTAGTTTGGTAGTTTAGTTGATTGTCTTTAGGAATTATAATTGTAAATTCTTTGCAGTCAGTTTTGTGAATTAAATAATAAAGGTTCTATTGTTAACCCTCCGTTAACAATAGAAAAAAAATATTTTTTTAAAAAATCAACTTGTATTAAATTAATTTATATATATATATATATATATATATATATATATATATATATATATGTATATATATAGATTGCTTTTAATATTTATTCATTGCTTTCATTTTTGATCTTACATTGAAACTATCTACATAGTGATAATGGATGTGGAGATGGTCCACTGACACGCAACCGAGAAGTCTCTACGGAAAGGAAGAAAATAAAAACGAATAAGAGTACGAATACATCAAAAAGCAATAGGTAAGTCCAATTCATTAAGTCAACCCCTAAGTAAGTGCGATCAAGAGACCGTGGCAATTAACGTGGACAAGAACACTGTCCAGACCCAGAAAAACGAACGCCGGTATGATTATAAATATGATGAATATCATAAACGTCCATACATGGTTTATGCCGATTCCTACGACCAGTCGAGCTTCCGAAAATTTTTAAGTGCTTTGACAGTGAGTAGAATTCTAACTAAATTAGAGATTCCAGATATATTGGAAGTGATGAAGATAGGTTTTGGACGTTACAAAGTGGTCTTCAGGAACCATTCCACGGCCAAAGAATTTGTAGATGACAAGAGGTTAATGGAACATGAATTATCCTCTAAATTTTTCGAACACTTCGTATCGAAAATTGCAATTGTTTTCGACATCTCGATTGATGTAACTATGGATGAAGTTAAAAGTGTTATCGAATCTCCAATAGAAGTGATCCGGTGCATTAGTGTGATCAGAAGAATTAAGGTACAAACGAGAAGAAAAAGTGAGTGAAACCAGAAATGTTAAAATAATACTCAAGGGAAATGAAATTCCAAGTGAAATTGTTTTTATTATGTAAGAATCCCTGTGAAGCATCATATTGTTTTCGCATAATGTTACAGATGTTTTAGATTCAACCATTTTGCACAACATTGCAAGCAAGTCTTTGAACTTTGCCGATCATGTTATAGGCAACATAATAAGGAGGAATATTGCCATGAAGTTAAATGTACGAATTATAAAGGTAACCACCCTCTCCCACTGCTAGGACATGCCCAGCCCGCGAGAAAGCTTTTGCGGTGGAGAAGTTGGTGGTCATTGAGAACCTTTCTATAAAGGAAGCTAGACTTCGATTCGAAGGAATCTTTTCAAACAACAGGTTTGCTACTTTAGAAGATGATATCTCGGAATTTCCCCCATTTAAGACTTCATATAAATGTAATATTGTCAACAATTATGCTGCTGCTGCTAAGGCTGTTCATGACGTAATAATATACTCCAAGGTTGTGAAAATTAACCATATTAGAATGAGAGAAGAGGAGAATGCTAGTAAAACGATGAAAATGATTAGATAAGAAAATGAAGATTATAGCTTCAAACCATCATATGACAAAGTACGATATATGGGTAAATCTGACAATACAGATGTTTACAAACATTGATGCTTTTTCAAGACCCGTTTGGAAACCAAAAATCAGCCAAAGAATGCCTTAACAAAATATCAAAAGAAACTTCATCATTCCCAACAAATTTAGATAACGCAAAATTCAACAAGAATACTATAATTAATTTACTATCATCACTTTGAGATAGATTCACCGTTTGACACACTGATAATAAAAATGGTGATGATAAAAACAATCAATCTAAGGAGGAATATAAATATTATTGCAAATTATAGCTCATCAAACTTATCACAACATGATTTTGAGAACGAAATGAACAGGATATTCTTCGTTGCTAATAACAGAAGTGGCAGTACATTATTATGCGGAGATTTCAGTGAAAAATCATATCGTTGGGGTTCACCTCAACTAGATGCTAAAGGCACTTTTTTGGAAAGTCTAGCCAACAATTATGGATTCTTATGCCTAAATAATGGAAATCCTACATATCAGACGACTATTTCTAACTCTTTTTGTCCCATTGGATTACCAATGGGAAGTCATTGATACGAAAATTACTGGAAGTAACATACCTATCCTTATTTCATTAAATAACTGTGGTAAAATATGAGATAACGATAGAATCTTCCTAAGAAACAGATTCTACAAGGAAATTAATGAATTAATACTAGATTCAGATGTAAATAATATAGGTCATTGATAACATTGGAAAAAAGAACACTATTAAAGCATCCCCAGGAAATAAATACATTCCAAAAAAATGGTGGAACTCGAACTCGTTCAATCAATTATCTTAACAATCTGACTAATGTTCCTGTTAGTAATCTAGACAACGTAACAGTCCAGTCTGAAACTTCATCGGTGATAATCCCATCGTTTCAATTTGAAGAATTTATAACGTATATCAAATCTAGGAATCCCAACTCTGCTGGAGGGCAGGACAATATCACATATAATATAATAACATCACTACCAATGAACGGCATTGAAAAAAAATATTTGACTATATAATGTAACAATGGAGGATTTTCATAGTACCAGAGGCCTGGAGAGTTATTAAAATGTGTCTATCTTAAAGAAGAAACGTCACCCATCGAACTTTGCTAATTATCGACCTGTTTGTCTTATGTCTACTTTAATGAAATTCCTTGTAGCACTCATTAAACTACGTACAGAAAGGCATTGTGAGGAAAACAGAATACTACCTGAACGTTCATAAGCATTCAGAAGGAACCGTTCTACAACACAATATATAAATGATGTGATCAATTCTATATATACATTGTGTTGATACAGATAAAGCATATGATAACATCGACCCAGTTCTACTTAAGGATTTACTAATAAACTTGGACTTTAACATTCACATAGTAAGTTGGATCTACTCATTCGAGAATATTGATCTCTTGGCATAAAGATTTTACAGAGACAATTAATATACTAATGAACAAAGTGAAAGAATTGAAAGACCTATGTAAAGTCTTTTCAATAGAAGAATTAGAATGTTGAATATTATGGTGAATACCCAAACTATTCTCCAAGTCAACTCCATCAAGTACCTAGGCAGATATATAGCACACAATAACAACCATGCAGATCATGCCAATTACGTAATAAAGGAAGTTAAAAAGACATGCAGCTTTCTTAGAATTTTAAACAATAGAACACATGGTCTGGAGCCAAGACGTTCACTTTAGATATAGACCCAAAGTTGAGTCTGCAATGTCAACTATGTCGGATATGTCTAAAAAAGCACTTAACACAATAAAAACGTATATCAATGATGCACTAAGAAGGGCATATCCTTCAATCTCCTGATATCTAATTTATCCTTAGCTCCCTATCAGTAAATACAAGCATTTCAAGGTTTTTTAATCGATTTAAAATAATCTATTCGGTTGTTGGTATATGCAAGGATGTGTCTTCCAACCAAATGCATTTTCAATATTAATTTTTACGATAGTGCAGTCACTAACCAAAGTATGGCAAATTCGGAGGTCGCACATGCACTAGCCACTCAGAAAACAAACTCATTGATTGAGAAAGAATTTGAAATACTTTTCACAGATGGATCGGTCATGCAAAATTCCACAGTCTTTGCATTCTATCACTATAGATCAAAATCGACTCAATGTTTTATCACTAATAAAGTACTTTCATCAACCACTGCTGAATTATGTGCAATTAAGGAAGCTATTAACTACACAATCAAAGTTCAATTTACAAAGGTGGCAATTTTAACAGACTCTAGATCTGGTATTCAGGTAATCAAGAACACAAATAATAAGAATTATATAGTTCACGACATCATTTCGAGTATAAATGAATCAAATTCGAGAATCGTTGAGTTCCATTTTATCCCTGGTCATGCATCGAATCAAGGGAAAGAAATGTCAGATATGGCAGCAAAGGCGGCTCATACCAATGGCGATCATACTGCTGTCAAATGGTTAGTCCACGATGACATCAGGCGATCGGAGACTCTACTTATGGGTGATTGGCAGGAGGATTACGACTTACAAAGAAGATCTAAAGGCAAACTATATTGTAAACTATTTCCACAAGTAATTGAAGCCATTTGGTTTGATAAAATACAACCCAGTATAGGCAATCGTAAAGCTTTACACATACGTACCATAAATCGTATTATATCGGGACATACATTTACCAAAGCATCCCTCTTCAGATTTGGAATTGTAACATCGGTAACATGCTCCTCATGTAATGATATTGAAGATGCCTCATATGTAGTCGTAGTCGTTATACATCTCAAAAAAAAGTAATTTCCCCGAAATTTTAAAATATGGCAATCTCGAGTTTTCTTGAGAATAAACAACTAGACAATATATTATTATTAGCAAGATTTACGGAAATTATTGAAGCGAAAATTTGACAATAATGTTTTATATATACATATCTGATTTTTGTTTTTCATTTTAATGCTGTTAACGAATAACGAAATTTTGCACATTATTATATTGGAGACCAAAATGATCAGAATTGGCGATGGCTGTATGAATAATTCAAGGCTAAATAAGAAAAAAAAATTTCCACTTCACCGATCCATACATAGTATACTGTTGGAGAAGTAAATTAAATATCAAACAAATAAAAAATAATTATCTTTATTCTATTAGGATGATTCACTTGATATTTATTTTTTAATACAAAAATTATCAAAAATAAAGTTTTGTAGTTTCTGGATGAATCTGCCACAAGGCAGACATCCCTTGCTTCTGGACAAAGCGCAATTTTGAAAAAAAAATTGAACAAGAGAAATAACGCTTTTTGAAGAGATAATAGATTTGCGTTTTTGGTAAATCAGCTTATCCAAACCTTTAACCTTTCCCTAGTGAAGTTTTCCATTATGGAGTTTCAAATGTAGAAATTTTCATTTACTCAAGTTTTTCTCTATAAACCGACTTCAGAGGGTTAAGTGTAGTTTTTGGAAAGTGGGGTAGCGCAATGATTCTAATAATTATCTGTGTTCTATTTTGTGATAGATAGATAAATAAATTAAAAAGTGATATGCGGGGTTACAGTTGGTAGTAGGTTTTTTACAAATATGACGTCGAAACGACGAAGATATAAAAATAAGACTTTTCAGGTACATCATGCTAGTACATCGCTTCACCATCAGTGCCATCACAAAGTACAAAACACTTGTATATATGACACCTACGCTATGCATTTTCAAACTTAAAACTTCAGTATTTTAAACGTCATAGAATAAAAAATTTTAAGATTTACAAAATTCCTATATTTGTCTTAAGTTTCTGCAAAACTATATTCTTTAAAAGGTGTTATTTGTATAGCTTTTTCTTTTATTTTATTTTTTTTTTATTTTTTACTGAAATGTTTAGTGCCATGAATATAACACATCTGCAACAGTTTTAAACAATCTCGATTTTAAAAAGGGGAAACAAGTTTTATTCGATTTGAAAACGATAAAAATATGTTAATTTGGTTTTTCAACACAATCTAATGTATTGTGATTTTTATAGAACCAAATGGAAAATAAAACGAAAATTAAATTCAAAAATGTATGTGTATCACTGCCATAGATTAATTAGTAGATATTTATGTGAGAGAAAAAACCTGATTCAATTTTCAAAAACCTAATTCATGCAACAACAAAATACATGTAGTCACATATATTTTGTTTTTGTGTTTTGAAAAAAATGAGTAATTTTTTTGAAAATTTAGTTCAAAGTGCCTCTCACATAAACTTCTAGTTGTATTCTATAATCACAGCTTGTTTCGTTTTTAAATCGTTTTTGGATCGAAATCGAATTTAATCACATACCTGAATATGGAAAAAATATTGGAAAAAATCAAAAAAAATAAATTCCAAAATGCATATTATGAATAAAAAAAATTCATATTGAAATTTCATAATTTCAAAACTTTAAGATTTAGGGTCTCATTTTGTAAACGAAACGAAAATTAGTTTCGAAATTTTATATAAAAAAAAAAAACAAAAACTAAATTAAAACTTTTTGTTGTTTTACAATACAAATTGTCGAAAAGAATTTTCGTAAAAAATTTTAATAGGATGACATATTTGATGATAATTTGTATGATAATATGGATTTATTATGGTATTCACTTTTTGATTTTACCGATTAGTTTATCATGTTATCTTCAATTGTACCTTCGATTTTTTTCTTTATGGCTGCTGCTATAAATTGCCGAGTTTCGCATAGGGTATATGTAAAACATTTTTTACAGACAGATATAGATTGACCAGGCAATTCAAAATAGTACTTGTAGGTATGCGTTCTTGTTCTAGAATTCGTTAAACTCTTGTTTTGGCTTGGCCATTGAGTTTCTTCTACATCAATTAAACTCGCAATAAATTTTTGCCTATGATAGTGTGATTCAAGCTTCCAATAAGTATTAAATATAAATTCTTGCTGTTCTCTAGAGATTTTTTCTTTACATCTTCTTTTGCAATATTCTAAATCTCGCACTTTACGCTCAGAAAGTTCACGCTTTAAAGTTGTGTACATTTTTCCAGAGGTTTTTACATTCTTTTGTATATATTTTGATGAATTTGGTAGCAATTCATGTTCAACTTCGCAAATATTTCGATCCTGAAATATAATTATTTTTATGTTATAATTTTATAATATTTTTATTATTCGTATAATTATATTCGGATGATCCGGAATATGAAATATTCTTTAAAGATTCATTTGTATAATCCTTTTTCATATTATGTAACAAAACAAATTAGTTCTTCATATACAACTAAGAGCATAGTTTGTGCTTTTTTCTGAGTTATTAATAATTACTTCCAAAAAAGTGAAAATAAATGTATTTTTTTAAAAAAGGTTAATAATTTCTAAGAAAATAAAAATTTCACAAATGTAAAAGTATTATTATAGTCTTTTAATAAGGCTAAAATAGAACTTTTATAAAAAAAGTTATATGAACATAGTTTTAAGAGAAGTACTTCAAAAGCAATGAACAAGAAACATAGAAAAAGAACATCTTACCAATTAAAACTTCTGCAGCACTTTTTCAGCACTAAGTACTTCTTTCCACTGACAACATAATGTTAAAATCATGACTTTTTCAGCTCTTTTTGAGTTATTTTTTCGCTGGTTATTGCAATTTCACAAAATACTCCTGAAAATCTATTAAGTTGGGCCTCTGCATGTAAATGTTATATCAAAACAAAATCAATATTTTATATGAATTGCAGATAATATTATCTTTATCAAAAATTACCAACAACAACGAAAATTTCGTCTTTTATCAGACAACGACAAATAAAGTTGTCAACACTCGAAATTTGACAACTTTGTCTTGGCACTGCAATAATACTGACAAATTCAGTCTACACCAAGAAAATTTTTATCCTGACAAAATTTTGCAATGTTGCAATATATGAATTGTCAGCATGTAGATAAAAAATGATAAATTTCCCAAAAAGATTTTCACAAAAAAAAAAAAAATATATACACACACATATATATATATATATATATATATATATATATAATAAATCTTCAACTCGTCTTTACATTATTTTTATTCACAACTAAGTAAAAATTCCCATCTACCTAAAATTGCATTCATTAAACTACACAGTGGAGCAGAATCGAAAATAAATAAATCTATAACTTCTAATCGGCTGATTGAATTTATAAATATAATTACGTATATAATTAAGAATTACACCAGCTAAAGAATGGTCCGAAGTACTTTTTGTAATTTTCGAAATGCAATAACTCAGAAATTCATAAATATATTTTCACAATTCTTTCACAACCTAACCGATATATAAGTCCAGATAATATGTGTAAATTATTTTACTGCTCGGAGTCGTATTTACTAAGTTATTATATATAGGAAAAAAGGAGAAAAAAATGTAGGATATTTTGGGTAAAAATAGTGGTTTAATTTAAAATTATGCCAATTATAATTCTTACGTGTACATTTGGGGGAAAAATTATAATTTTAAATTTGCAATAAATCTGATTATTAAATAGAAGAAAGTAATTTGTTTTAACTAATTGTGTATTTGACTAATTGATCACACAAGTTTATAGAGTTCATTTAGAATTTCTTCTATTTCTTCTAAATATATATATATATATATCACAAGTTTATAGAGTTCATTTAGAATTTCTTCTATTTTTATTCAGCAGAAATAAAAGAAATTCTAAATGAACTCTATAAACTTGTGTGATCAATTAGTCAAATATACAATTAGTTAGAACAAATTACTTTCTTCTATTTAATAATCAGATTTATTGCAAATTTAATTTAATTTAATCCCCAGCCATAACACAAAATATAATGAAACAGAAGAGTCCCAAAGTAGCAATAAAAACCAATTATTGAAGTTGAATTATCAAATTTAAGTGCTCTTCAGAAATAACCATAAAAGTAGAAAACTACAGCCAATATTTTCTTCTTCTTGATTGATAAATAATTTCCACTATCAATGTTAGTGGAAGAAAATTTTCTCACCGAAAATATATTATTTCAATTTTGCAAAATACTTTTTCACAAAATTGAACTAAACAGAATCACGACTGAATTTATGTGTATAATAATAAATGATCATCTAAATTCCTTCTAAATATTGAAAGTAATTGATTAATAAATTATAAAGTATTGTAAAATTTGGTGGACAGAAATTATTCTGAACATTATAACCCATTTTTGTGTGTTATTTAAAGCAATTCAAGTATTTTCATAAGTAAAATGTAATTTATGATCAAAATAATTAATAAATATTAATAAAGTTACTAATTATATACATATTAAAAAAATAGAAAGTAAATGTACCATTGAAAAAAACATAAGATAGTTTTTGTTAGTAAAAAGATTTTATTAAATATAAATATTTAAGTTTTTCAAATTAATTTTTCAGACTTATCATACATGTTTTTTTTTTATATTAATACTTAATACAAATCAATAACTAGTTATATACTACTTTCTTAAACATACATATATATAAATTCTTAAACTATATTTCAAATGGTAAGCTTGTCTGGATTCATATGAAGAAACATAATCTGAGAAAAGATGGCGGAATTGGAGTCAAGATTCGTTCTTTTTTCCGATAACAATTGTCTAGCAATTGAAAAAACTCTTTCGGAAGTTGCACTACTTGCTGGAGTAGCTAATAGTTTGCAGCTTAATTTGTACAACAAAGGCAACTGAGTTCGATGTAAATACCACCAACTGATGACATCGAAGTTTTCTTCGTAGGGAACGTTCATGTTTTGGTATGTTTGAATTTCTTCAGCTATTTTATCTTTGGATGTTAAATTTGATGTAGGCGTTACAAAATTCTTGAAATATGACGATATGATTGATGTTTTAGATGATGTTGGTGATTCCATGATTTTTTCGCCTTCATTTTTCCAGTGAATTTTTAACTCCTCTGCACATTTTGATTTTATATTTTCCTTTTCGTCTTCCGAAAATTGCAACAGTTTATTCGCGGGTGGAAAAAGGAAATGTGCAATTTTATGCGTCATGGATATATTTAAAAATACAGTTGTCTGTATATGTTCAAATAATGCTTCCTTAAACTTTCTTACGACTTCAATATCATCATCTTTAGATATGCAAGTATCCTTTAATCCATTTATGTATGCATAAACGAGATGTAATGTAGCATATTTTTCTCCTTCTAAAGTTTTGGACGCCTGTTCAAATGGCCTCATAACATTCACTACTCCTTTAATGTGGCTTATGTTTATTTTTTCAACTTTTTGAAGTTCATTTTTTTGCTGCAGTATATTGTTGATATCCATCCAATTTTTTTCCACAGATTCCAAAAGGTAATACATTGTGTTCCACCGCGTGGGAGGATGACTTTTTAACGTTTGGCTTAATTTGCAATTATCGCTAGATTTTTTAAAATATTTCACCAATTTCGAGCATAAATTACATATTTCAGTTACTTCCTCCACTTTTTTAATAGCATTTTCGATTATATTATTAAGTAAATGGTTAATGCAATATATGTGTGGAAAACAATTGAACGCAGCAACCATGTTGGAACCTCTGTCTGTTACCATAACTCCATCTTCCAGTTTGCGGTCATATTTTCCCAGTAACGTTTGAGTTTTTAATCTCATGGCATCATCTAAAATAAAAAAATAAATAATTATTAAATAATTATTATAACTTTTTAAATTTACTTACGTGTACATTTTTCTCCATTCATTGAATTAAGACCTATCAGTCTTGAAATTAATTGACCATTTTTTGCATAATGGATAGTTAACGAAATATAACTTCTCCGTAAATAGTTGTCCGTCCATATATCTGAAGTTAATCCAAAACCATTTTTGCAATCTGCTTTAATTTCATGTTTAACATTTAAAAATGTGGCTTCATAAATTTTTTCAATATTCTGAGATATTATGGTAGGGTGAGGCAGTAGTTTTTCTACATCAACATTTGATCCATACTTCGCTCCAATTGAAATTAAGAACTCTGAAATCTGTATGAACCCGGTATCTTGCACAAATTGAAAAGACCGACAATTTTTTATACACCATTCAGAAAACAGTCGCATTGCTTCTTTTTTTGTCTCCTTGTTAACCTCCACTTTTTCTATATTATTTTCCCTCATGGTGTAATAGCACTTATGTCTCACCAAATTTGATGTACTTCTCGAATCGTATTTAAAAACAGAAAAACACTTTGTGCAGGCAACTTTGTTTGCTATTTCGGTTCCTTCATCATTTACAATATTTCCAAATATGTCCCAAATCTTGCTTCTGCCTTTTTTCGTTGTTAATTTGAATGTTCCTGACAGAATATTTTCTTTGATGCTGGCAGCGTCCATTGATTCGTATGAAATGGTGGAAGTTGAATTCTAAATACATAAATATGATATATTTTGTTTAGTAAAGTAGCTTTTAAAAATTTAATTTTTAATTTTATTTCTTACCATTACTTCTGCCATAATAAAGTATATGAAGATATGTATATGAATTTTAACACGATTGTGAAAACAAATAATTTATTGGAGCACAAAAAACTCAATTCTGAACACAAGGACACTTTTGAAAGATTTTCATTCACAATTTCATTTATAGTATATTATATTAGAATTTTATTTAAAAACAAATATTTGCACTAGGTAATAATATGTATAAGCCTTTTTTTAGAAACAACTTTAGTCCAATGTAAAACGGGTACATTTATTAAATTTATATCTATTTTTCAAAAAGCAAAAATTTGACAATAAAATATATCAATAAGAAACAGGTACATATGTAAAAAGAGTAAAGTTATTTTTATAATATAATATATTGAAATAATATAATATATTGAAATATGTACATATGAAAGGATACAAAAGTTACCTAACAGTCTCAAAATATTTCATTCATAATTTTATTACAGTGCAGATGCTCCACCTTTACCTAAAACCAATTTATGAATGGACAATGCCTTGGACCTTGGACATCGCAAAATTAATTTATTCATTTTTTATTATCGTACGAGTGTCAGATAAAAAGACATTTTTCACAGGAAAATTAATTCCGAAATTAGGAAGTCTTTGGATATTCATTTCCTTAAAATTAAATATATTTTCTTTTAATTTTTTGTTACTTTACGCATTAGCTAGAAATGATGTATTGAATAATTACCTACTTTTGCGATGTAAATTAAATATAAGGCCATAAAATTTATCATAATAGAAATAATTGAAAATTTTAATTATTTTAAAGAACACAGAAATACTAAAGTAAAAAGATCGACGGTATTGAGTCATATACTTCTTAATTATGTAACCGAGATTTTAAAATTTTTAATAACATTAATTTCTAGGTTCCAATTACTTTTTTAATTCCTAATTATGAGTAATTTTTAATTACTATATGAATTAACCCTTTTACATTTATTAAAAAAAAAAAAAGAAAAACCAACAATAAAATATAGACCTACATATATATGTATGTGTGTATGGAAGAACATTTATAAAACTTCTTTCCACACATTGTGAAGATTTTTTGCCACATATAGCAGGTACGTATTACAAAAAAAAAAAAAAAAAAAAAAGTAAATCATTAAAAAAAACTAGCATATCTTAAACACTTCCGCAATGTTTTGTATTATTTGCTTTTTTTGCCACACTACTTGTTTGCGACAAATGCCTTGAACGCCTGTATTTGCAATCGTTCATGCAGACGACTCCATTTGCCTTGCTTCGGTCAACGAACAGTACAAACAATATTTATTGTTATTGTACATGTTGGCTATGTACACTTAAAAAGCAAATGGATTAGCTTTTCATATCAACTTACTTAGGGCTTTAATACTGACCCAAACAACATCTACACAAAAAATTTCATATTCATATCTTCAAAAATTACTTCAATATTGACAAAAGTCAAAAGGCCGTAACATCAACATCATAAGCGAAACAGTTGTAAAATTTGTTCCATTTAAGAAAAATTTGGTTTTATGCTTTATTTATTTTTGCTTTAGGTGAACGATTAAAAATTTTACTTAGGACCTAATATTGTAAAGGAATTCACCTCACTGAAAAAATTTTCATTGTTTTTGTTTTTAAAAAATTTGTATGGAACATTTTTCAAAGTGAAATGAAGCGATTAACAAAATACGAGGGTTAATTGTTTAAATTTAAAGCAAAATATTAAAAATTGTTGTTACGGTCTTTTGCATTTTAGGTGACGCTATGTATGCACTATGTACAGATTTTAATATTAAGAAAAAATTTTGGCATAAATCAAGATTATCAGCACACTTGATGTTAAATAATTTTGATGATTTTGCCCGCTCGCTCTTAGTTTACGAGTTATGAGTACTTCAAGTTATAAAAATGCAATTTTCACCTTCTTACTTTAATGAATATGGACAACATGGGTATCATTGGATAGGTCTTAAAAAGGAATTTCGATTCAAATATAAAATGTGCCAAATTAATAACCAATGGTGAGACAATATGATATTGTACTAATTTTTCAAAATATTAATTCTTAAAGTGAAATATTTTTACTATTTAATTGGCTAAGGGTGTGATGTGGGGATCACATGAAAGCCTGAAATGTTCTCTAAATGATTTGATGTATACGAGAGTACCGTTATATTAATATATTTTTGAGAAAACGGTACTTTTGTAAAAATTCAAAATAAAAAAATAATAAAATAGCATTTTGTTATACTATGGTTTAATGATTTGGCACATTTTATTTATCAATCGAAATGCCTTTTCAAGATCTTTATAATGATACGCATGTTGTTGATATTAATTAAAGCATGAAGGAGAAAATTGCATTCTTATATCATAACTTCAAGTACCTATAACTAGAAAACAGAGCGGAGAAATTTTTTATGTAACTTTTTTTTTAACAAAAAATAGAGCTTTTACCGAAAAAAAATCACCAGTTTCGAAAATCTTGATTTCTTCCAAAATTTTTAATTTTAAACTTATTTAATGTGTATAGAATGGTAAGTTATATTTACATTACATTCCGCATCTTTTGAGTCATCTGAATCCAGTTCGTTTGAGTTGGCCTAAAAATTAAGTTAGTTTATAATTCCTCTTTAATACTTTATATATGTACATTTGTATGTATATATTAATTAAATATGCATATTACCTTTGGTTTTACATTTCTGTCTTTTTTAGCTCCGCTAAGCTTTCTTTTTTTAAGTGGCATTTCATCCAAATCATCCTTATTTTCATCTTCGCTGTCACTATCAATCTCCAAGAGTTTATCCTCACTTGTTACACTAATAAATTCAGGATCTTCATTTGTTTCTTTATCACTAGCATTTCCGTCCTCAGTGTTTTTTATTAATTCGTTTTTGATTTCACAATTCAAACTTTCGTTATGAGAAATTGGGCCTACTGTGTTAACTGTATCTGTAGGATCTGCATTTACATACGTTTTATTTTCTTTAGAATTCTCGAAAATTTTATTATCGGTCTTTTCAATGTCAGTCAAGGTTTGAGCTTGAAATTCCTCTGGCTCGGCTTCAAACTTTAATTCGGCCTCCATTAGAATGTCTTTAGAACTCTCAAAATTTTTGTTGTCGCCCTTTTCAATGTCTGTTACTGTTTCAAATTCCTCCGGCTCGGTTTTAATTAAAATCTCCATTTGAATATCTTTAGAACTATCTAAAATTTTTTTATCAGCCTTTTCAATGCCTGTCAATATTCGAATTTTCTCTGGCTGGGCTTCCAATCGACTATCTTTAGAACTGTCTAAAATTTTATTATCTGCCTTTTCAATGTCTGTCAACTTTTGAATTTCCTTTCGCTCGGTTCTGATTAAAGTCTCCATCAGAATATCTTTAGAACTGTCGAAATTTTTATTATCGATCTTTTTAATATCTGTTAATGTTTGAATTTTAATTTCCTCTGGCTCGGCTTCAAACTTTAATTCGGCCTCCATTAAAACATCTTCCAGATTATTTAAATGTTCTTCTTCAACATGAAGGGAGAATTTTTTTAATTGATCACATTCAGTATTGCAATATGTACAATGAAAAATGTATATTTTCTTTTTTCTATTTTTTGTTTTTATGTCTATTAATATTTCACCACATTTTTGAAGATTAGCATTTTTGTAAGCACCCATTTCACCTACTTTTAATTTATATTTTGTGCATCAAATATTTTAAATTTTCAAGAAGAAAAAGCTTAAAATTGTTTATATCACATTATATATACACACATACATACTTACATGTATACTAAGAGCACGAAGCTGATGAACTTTAACGCCGGCGATGGCTTAATATTAAAATATGCGGCGGCTGATAGTAGATTAAAGCCCTTTGGCTTTTTTGCCGGCGGCGGCTAATAGAAATATTTTTAAACTAAGCTATTAACATAGTGTCTACAATAGACAATTTTTTATCAGGACAAACATCAAAATTAACCCGAATCTATGAAAGGTGGTAACAGTTAAACATTTTATGCTTAAAGTTTCTATGCAGTAGATCAGTAGAATATCTGGGGTGTAGGTTATGAATTATTTTCAGATTTTTATTTTGTATTATCTGTAATTTTCTTTTGTAAGTTTTAGCAGCTTTATTAAACCAGACTTGGCATCCGTAGGTCATAATTGGTCGAATACACATTTTGTAAATAAGGATCTTGTTTTTTTAAATTAAGTTTAAGTAACATAGTGTCTACATTAGAGATGTTTTTATCAAGACAAACGTCAAACTTAACGCGAATTTGGGGAAGGTGGCAACAGTTGCAAAAAAGCAACAATATGGCGTATTCATTATTGTTTTTTGTATATGCAGTTTGACAACTGTAACAACCAAAATAATAATCAACTGTATAACTAAGGTTACCTTGTATATATTCGCACTGATTTTGACGTTTGTTTTGATATAAATTTGCCTAATGTAGACACTAGGTAAGGGGTAAAGTGCACGGCCACATTTGATTGCTTTATCACAAATATGCTGTATGTGTTGTTTAAATGATAGCTTTTTTTATCTAAGATAATACCTAGATATTTGATACTATCCTGCAGAGAAATAAAAACTCCCCTAGAATATAAATGTTTTGTAGGAATAAGTTTCTGTGATCTATTATATGGAAATATAATAGCTTGTGTTTTACTAACATTAACTTTTATCTTCCATTTATCAAAATATTTATTGGTAGATTTTAAACTATCTACCATTTTTTTGATGATTGATTATTGACACCTTACCGCAGCAAGTAAAAGCACTGTCGTCAGCGTAAAAAGCTACTTCTTGATTCTTGCGAATAGTAAAATCGGAAATATATATTGAATAAAGAGTAGGTGATAATACCGATCCTTGCGGCAGACCTGCAGGGATTTGTCTATCACTAGATAGCGTGTTATCTATAGATACAGCAAATGAGCGCTGATCTAAAAAACTCTTTATTATCTTTTGCAAGTACGTTGGATAATTGAAGTAATTTAGTATAGAAACCAGATCTTCATGCCATATTGAATCGAAGGCTTTTTCAATGTTAAGAAGAATAACTCCAGTGCTTTTACGATTTCTTTTGTTTGATTCAATAAAATTAACGACTCTTTTTAGTTGATGTACTGTGGAGTGCTCCTTGCGGAATCTAAACTGTTGAGGGTTAATAATATTATTTTGGTTGGAAAAATCTAAAATTCTCTTATTAATTATTTTTTCAAATACTTTATCCAATAGGCTTAGGATGCTGATTGGTCTATAGCTAGACGGTAATTTAGGATCCTTTCCTGGCTTAGTTATTGTAATAACTTTTGCTTTCTTAAAAATAGTTGGAAAATAGCCTTCTATTAAACAAGAGTTGAAAAGTTTACATAGAGTTTCAAAAAAGCAATCGGGCATCTTTTTAAGGATAATGCTATTAATGCCATCTAAACCGGGGGCTTTATTATTTTTCAATAAAAGCACAAATGATTTAACTTAATCTAAATTGGTAATCTCTACTTTAGATCTGTCAAGAATTGTGTCGTTAAGATGATGAATGAATCTTGAGACGACTGTGTTCATAGGTGAATAATTATTTATAAAATACATTTGCTATTGAATTGTCTTTTTCATTGCCAGTTTTTAAAACTTCACCGTTTACATGAAGATCAGTAAAAGGCATTTTGTTTAGAGCCCGAGGGTAAATTCGAAATAAATTTTGACCAGAATTCATTGCGGTCTTTATTAAGGTAAAAATCAATAAGTTTATTTAATAGCTTCAAAATGCTTTTCAATTGATTTTTATCATTAAAATCGCTACATCTTTGAAACTTACGATTGTATTTATTTTGTCTGACTAAATAACATTTTACTAATTTCAGAGATTTCTCGGTGCCACGAATTTTTATGACCGACAGGTATTTTATTAAACGCTTCTTTAACTATAAATACTAATTTGTTAAAATAAAAATCTAGATTACATGAATTTGTAAAGGGTTGATCATTGTTCTGACACCTAATTTCATTTTCAACCCTGTTTCTGATTGCTGACCAGTCTGCGCGATAATACAAGAGAACTGAATGTGTCATGTTTTGAACCTGGCCATAAATGACATAAAATATAGGTACATGGTCCGACTGTAAAACATTTGGATATGTCTCAAGGTTTGAAAAATCTAGACACGAGTTAGATAAAAGAATGTCTACTGTGGACGGTTGAACGGGGTTGATATTTTGTCCAAAGCGAGTGTGTCCATTCGGGTAATAAATGAAGTAGCTGGATTGAAGACAATGGCAGTAGAGATCATTCCCAGCCGAATTATTTGACAACAATTCCAATGTGTATGTTGGGCATTCAGATCACCGAAAATAAAATAGTCTTTTGAAAACGAAGTTAATTTATCCAAATCAGTTTTAAAATTGGTAGTATGAACTGGATTATATGCTGAAGTGAATATAACTGGCCTTCTATTAATCATAAATTGTACTGAAATACTTTCAGCCGTACTTGTTTTTATTTTTGGTAACAACGTATGCTTAATGTTACCTTTAATTGCAATTAGAACTCCTCCGCCATGAGTAGATCGATTCTCTCTATATATTTTATAACCACCAAGTTGAAATTTGTGGTACGGTTTCAAAAAAGTCTCATTTAAAAGGAGAATATCGATTTTCCTTTTGTGTAAAAAGTATTCCAGCTGGGCAGCTGCTGACTCAGTTGTTATGCCTTGGGCATTCTAATGCATAACATGAACATTGTGTCTACCGGTTGAATTATATGGAAAATCGTGATCGTCCTCTCTAAAACATGTTACGTTAGTTCTTCTGCTGGTCGCCTAGATTTAGATGTTACTCGATGACGGATCTCTAAATATTCTTGACGACTTGGGCACTTTGGGTCATCAGCTCTATGGTTAACGTTTTTTAAGTTCTTCTTTATGCCCTTTAGAGGTTTTCTCCAATATACAGATATATTACAAAAATATCTTATTTTCATAACCTCTCTTTTTGAAACATGTTGACGATCAAACTCAATGAGATAGAGTGCGTCATCTACACTGGATCTTTTTGTTGCTAATTCCTTAATGCTTAGCGGGTTTATGTTGAGCGAGCTTACGAATTATTCGCCAATTATCTTTGTGTCCAGTTGTGGCAGGCCAAATAAAACCAATTTAAAAGTTTTTGCATCCCTCAATTCATGCGTATAATACTGGAATTTTTTGTCTTTGTGAACACTCAAAGCTTCATTGTACAACGATAACGAATTTGATACAATTTTTGTATCAAGAGACATCCGTTTGTAAGTATACTTATCCCCAATTAATCCGATCACAGTTGAAAAACTGTGGGTAGAATCCACAATTATTGGTGGAATCTTTTCTTTGATAGCAACTGCTTCTTCTTCATCTTCAGATAGAAGTTGAAACCTGTTGGAACTAGTGCTGGGACCGCCTATAGTTTTTGCCACCTTGAATTTAGGGCTATTGCCCCAATGCTTTCTCCTTTTTTTAGCAAACATTGACAAATAAAAGAAGGTTAAAGCAAATTTAAGTAGTTTTTTTACACTTTTTAATTAAAAAATTCAAAAATTTTTCAAGTAAAAATTAACACGATGTTTTTATCTTGAGGCAGAGATGCCTGATGTTTTTAACTATGGTTACCTTGTATATATTCGCACTGATTTTGACGTTTGTTTTGATAAAAATTTGCCTAATGTAGACATTAGGTTAAGCATAAAGTTGAGAAAAATAAATAGAGTCCCGTATATAGTTAAAAAAATATTTATAATAATTTTTGTCTTTTAGATTAAATTTAGATTTCGAAATATAAGTTTATTAGACTAGAAAAACTTTTTATATTAATTGAATTGGAATAAATAAATACGAATAATATTTAGTCTTCATATCGCTTCAAACAATTATTTTATGGTGAGTTTAGTATTTAAAATTTGTTGTGAAAATTGTAACAAGTGTGTATATTGCATCGAAATGTATTAATATTAATAGAAAATAATAAGTTCACTAATTATTTAATTTCGTTGCATTTCGTTGATTTCAATAATTTTATTATTATTGTAAACAATGACCTGAAATGTCAAAACGTACTTTGACAGTTCAAAGAGTATTTTTACAAAAACAAAATGTATGTTTTTTTTTTGTTTTATTCGATATTTTATAAGATTCTATACTTTCTTGGCTCTCAATTTGATTTAATTCTCCAAAAACTGCACTTGTCACTTTCAAACTCGTTTTGGCACATTTTCCATTTCAATTTGACACTAAAATTTTTCTATTCTAGATAAATTTACATAGAAAAAAATCCACAAGAATTTAATTAGTGTGAACACACTGCAATAACGGGTGATACAATTATGGTCGATTCCAATTGTGAGTCACACCTTAACGTTAAGATTTTTGCCCAACTTAATTTGACATTTCTCTGTTTCAGGTTTTGACAAATTGAACCATGAAGTGGTACACAATTGAGAAGTTACTGAAAAACAATGTTTTTTTTTGTAAAATTGTTTCCTTTTAGTGTTTGTTTTACATGTTAAAAAACATTTTATAAAAATTGTGTTAAAAAAGTGCGAATTTTGTAAATAAGAAGGACATGTTTACTCTGTGACTGATTGAAAATAATGATATGTTATAGGATTTATTAGAATACGTGTACCCCTTATTTAAGATTTAGCATAATAAAAACAAAATGGTTACTCTCACATATTATATCAGCGTTACAGCCCGTCTAGACGTAACATAATATGTAAGATTTTTGTGTCAGAGAGTGTCAAATTCGCTCTCTGAGAGAATTAAATCACGTGTAGATTAAAATTTTAGTATTATAAGATGTATTATGAGACTCTTGTGATGAGATTTCTCTACACAACCATCTTATAAGATGAATTGCCAAAAAATACACATACACGAAAGTTTGCTTGTGTGTGTGCATGTGTATTTTGGAAATTATTAAAAAAACAATGTTATTTTGTAAAATTCTTTCCTTTTAGTGTTTGTTTTACATGTTAAAAATCATTTTTATAAAAATTGTGTTAAAAAGGTGCGAATTGCTTAAATAAAAAGGACATGTTTACTCTGTAACTGATTGAAAGTAATAATATCTTATAGGATTTATTAAAATACGTGTACCCCTTATTTAAGATTTAACATAATATAAACAAAATGTTTACTCTCCTCTGCCGTCGTTATCTCACACATTACATCAGCTTTAATCTTAGTTGTAAACCTGGGGTTAATCTCCTTGTAGACCTGAGGTAAAGTTTATTTGACATCACTGAATATTGTTTATTTATTGTGTATTTTATTTTTTTATTTTACAATACCTACAACAAAAATGGGTGCAAGCAAAAATTTTGATCTTCAAAAATGTGGAGAAATTTTACTAGATATTAAGAAAATAAAACACAAAACAAAATCCTACACATTTTGTTGTGCTTTCTGTAGTGATAATTGTGACCAACTTAAAAAATTTACTAAGCACCTTGAGGAAAAACATTTACAAAATTTTGAAGATAATACTGAGGATGTTCCAGAAGAAATATATACCGAGAGTCGTCCAGATGATGTTTTTGAGTCGGAGGAAATAAAAGTTGAACAAAAATTGTACGAAGATGAATTCGAAGATGAAACAGCCGTTGCGAATAACTCTATGTGTCCTAATGTATATAATGATACCTTGGTGTCGGAAAAAATTGAAACAAATGAAACGTTAATTAATTTATGTACGAATGTTTACAAGGATCCCTTAAAGACGGAAAAAGTGGACAATAGAATAAAAAATGAAACACATAATGATAATTCCAAGAAAAACAATTCTATTAAATGTCAGAATGTGTTTAGTGATGCTATAAAGACCGAAGTAAAGGACATTAAAACAAATGAAACATTGAATTCAGAAGAAAATGTAATCACGACTAGTAATGTCATCGATAGTAAAGAAGATGCTATAAGTTGTGATGATGATAGTTATTCGATGGAACAAGAAAATAGTACAAATAGTGATAATAATAACATAGATGAAAACAATACAAATAATAGTGATGCAAAGGAAGAACCCATTACTAAAAAAGTTAAAAAAGTCATTAAAAGAAAGAAAAAGGTTATATTTAAGCGTATTTTGTTTTAAATTATTCAACGATAAAAAATTATGTTTTTATTTTTTAGTCATATAATTCCGATACAAGTTCTGACGATTCAAGAGATTCCGATTTCGATGTAAGTATTCAGAGTAAAAAATAGATTCTTAAATAATTGAATTTATAACTTTTTTTATTTTTGTAATAATTCTGAATTTAGTTTTTAAATATGAATATTTGCTCATCACTAATAACTTCGTTCATATTAAATAACTATATAGCTGTTCTAAAGGAGACATTATTTAAAACTCATTATTCTTTTCCACTTTAAAGTCGCATTCCTTTCAATAATAAAATATCTTTCATTCATATGTATAAATAATATGAGATATTTATAGTTAGCTCAGTTAACGAAACAATTTCTTAATACTAATTTTAAGTATAAAATGCAGAAATATTTTGCGGTGCAAAAAGTGTCTCAATATAGTTCACAAACTCTCATATGATACCTTACGCCAAGGTATAAAAAATTCGTTCCAACTCTTTAGAAGTACCTTATCCTAATTATGTGTTAGTATCAAAAAATTATAGGGATTTTTTAATTTTGCTCACACGCTCAAGTTTTAGATTTAGTTCACAAACTCATTTGAGACCTTATACTAAGGTATGAAAAAGTCGTTCAACTCTTTAAGAATACCTTATTCTAATTATGTGTTATTCTAATGCGTGTTATTCTAACTATGTGTTAGTTTCAAAAAATTATATTTGCTAGAATTTACATCTCAACTCCGTTTTAATACAACAACAAAAATTTAAAGTCAAAAAATAAAGAAATGCAAATAAGTCAACAATGTTCGAATAACATTTCTTGAAATTTAGTTTATATTACATTTTTATTAATTGTTGGATTCACACACCACTAATATGTTTAAAATTCATAGTCAAACTATTTCTTATACTTGGCATTAAACTAATTCAAAATAAAAAAAAAAAAAACAAAAAAACAAAAATCTACTCCAATATTTTGATCACTTTTTTAACTTTACATATTTCTAATTTTATTATCACACTATTTTCAGATTGAAAAAGAACTTCATCGTGATAAAAAGCCCAAAAAACTGAAAAAGGAATCTGTAAGTAATTTTTGTTTTTATTAAAATCACTATCTAAAATATTGCTAATTAACAGGAAAAAGTGTCGAAAAAACAGAAAGAACCCAAAGAGGAAATCGTGAGTATTATACAAAATGTTTTCATTTTATTTATATTATATATTTGATAAGAAATTTTAAATTTTCAGATTGAAGATAATGAAAACACAACACTTGATTCAAATAGTTTAATGGCGAAGTCAAAAGTAATTTTTATGATAAAAAAATATTGAAATATCATTTACAAACTAATAATACAAACAATAATTTAATTTCAGCACATTATTAAACCTATTTTACCAATATTAATTCAACATTATAAAGATTGTGAACTACTTTGGAATGTAGATCATATTGAGTTTGGAATAAGAGCTAAAAGAATTGAAGTACTCATGAAAATAGCTCAAGAAATATCGTTAAGCTTTAAAAAAAAGATAAACTTTGCAGAAATTAACCATCACATTAATCATTTAAATCTTTTATATTCAAAAGATAAAAAAGAAGAATTTGTATGTAAAAAGGAAAACAAGGAATTTACACCTAAATGCAAATACTATAGGGATTTGTCGTTCCTAAGCGGCAGTCAAGGTCCATTTATATGTTCAATTTGTAATGAAATGGTGTCAAAATATGATCCTTACTGTCAACATATAGCGAAACATAGTGGAACACAACCATTTACTTGCCCGTCTTGTAAAATGACTTTTAAAAAATTTGATAAATTGATTATTCATAAGAAAAGGCATTTGGGTTTATATAATTTCCATTGTCCTGTATGCGGCAAAGGGTACCCATTTCAAGCAGAACTAGACTGGCATTTAACCTCTCACACAGGCATTAAACCCTTTTTGTGTTCCATATGTGGTGAAGGATTTAGAGGACGTCAAGCTCATGCTAATCATGTTAGACGTCATGAGAATCCCTTTCCTCACAAATGCCATATATGTCAAAAGGGATTCGTTGGTATTACTGGTCTTAACTCACATATAAAACTTCACTTCAATGTACGTGATATACTTTGTAAAATTTGTAACAAGGGCTTTACACATTCTAAATATTTAAAACGACATGAACGAAAGGCTCACCCAAATAAATCACTCAGCTGCAATGGATGTGGACAATTTTTTTCTTCAGAAGAAACCCTTCATGATCATCAGATAATATGCAATTCTTCATCATCAAATAAAGATATAAAAGAAAGTTAATGCCAAATAATTTCATCATATTTGTTACAAATTGAGAAAATCTAAACTAGCGTTGGATCGCTTTAACTTCGAGTAGCTAAATATCAAAATGCTAAAGAAAAATGTTCTCTCCTCAACGTTTAATCTGAGAGAAAGTGGGAAATTTTTAAATACTATTTAATATATATTTCAAACAATTTAGGTCTGTAGATTATTCCAGATATGTTGAGCTTAAATGCTATTATAATGTTATTATTTTGTAATTTTTTTTCTTAATATTATTAAACTTTTGAATAAAAAAATGTGGATTATATATTAATAAAATTCAAAATTAAATTAATAAGAGTTTGGCTTAACTATTTTTTTTAATTACTATATAGCTTTGATTATTTTAAAATCGTTTGTGAATTTTGCTATTGTTTTAAAAACAATTTTAATACTTTATTAGTCCTTGCGTACACAGAAAAATGTTCTATTAAACGATAAAAATTATTCCAATTACTTCTTTAATTGTATCAATTATTCAAGTAATTAAAAATCAAACTATGTGATATTTTTTTTACTAAAAAAAAAATAATTTCAATTATTTTTATTATTGTATCAGTTAATAAATTAATCAAATATAAATAAAAAGTGATAATTTGAATAATTGAATATACATTCTTTTAATAGGTTGAATTTCAATTAATAAAATAATTGAATATGTTTTATTTGTAATTGAAATTTAATTTTGGATTTTCCTATATAAAAATATTTGAAATTATTTTAAAATTCTGATTAATAATTAAATTGACGTTTTCTCGAAATTTTTTTTCTGTGTGTATATTTTACAAAATTTGTTGAAAATTATTTTATATTAAAATCATTTTAATTTCAATTAATGTATTAAGAAATTTATTAGTTATATAAGTTTTGGACCGACTTTCTAATAAAATTTCTTATGACAACAATCCATTTTTAAGCAATATGTATGCAATTATTTTTGTTAAAAATATCTTGAGATATCCGTACTTATAATTTACTTTAAAAATTAATTGTAAACAATTCATAGTAATAATTTTTAATAAATCTTTTTGTTTTGATTTCCAAAAGAATTATTTAATAAATTATGTTCTCTATTTTTAAATGTTTATTGATTTAAAATTAGTCATCGTTTTTTAATTTATATATTTATTTTTATTTTTTCTTTCAAAAACAGTTATGTGAACACCACTGCAGTAGCAGAACTGAACGTACTATAATATTTTCAACATACGTTGAACATACATTTTATAAAATTTGTATATGGAGTGGTGGAAAAAATAATAGAAATGAAATAAATTCTTTAATATAACTTCCTATTTCTCAGTAAAGAAGCATGTAATCCGGTTTAGTATTTGGTGGAACCAGTCTCATTTCGTACTTCTCCAACACATAGAATTCATAAGTTTGTAACAGATACCTATGGTATGGAATATCATACTTCTTGCATCATTTCCTACCGTTACCACTTATTTTGTGGGTGGGAAAATACATAATAATACAGGTCATAGGTGCTTTATACGATTCAGATCAAGTAACTTTGTTTGCCACTCCATTATCTTCACTTTATTCCAGACAAAGGAGTTCTTCACAGGATGGGATATATGATTAGGGTCGTTGTCCTGTATAAATTCCCGTATTCTAAACCAAACCAAAATTTCCGTAAAATTTTAACAAAAAAAAAAAAAAAGAAAAAAAAAAAACATTAAAATTAACAGATTTTTTCTTCAAATCAACTAAAAATTTTTTGATAAAAATATATATTTTTTTTTTTTTTTTGTAAAATATGTTAATTTGAATAAAATTGATATCAACGAAAATTTATTTAAATTAGCAGCACCTATTCGTAAGTAAAATATCACAATTTAATTGAATTTAACGTTCTTAAAATAAGTTACTTTGAAAAAATTATCTGTTAATTTAACTATCTTTTTTTTTGTCAATTTTAAAATAAACTAATAAATTTTTGGACAATTTGAATAAAATTCTTCAACCTGACTAAGAATATTTAAATTGACTAAAGACACATAAATTTATTTCATTCAAATTGAATATAATTCATTAATTTGAATAAATATCTTAAAATTGACTAAAAATTAAAGAAAATTAGAGAAAATTCTTCATAACCAGTTTGTACCAGCTTTTTTAAGATTTAATTTATTATTTTGAGATTTTTTAATAAACACAATTACAGTTTTTGATAATATTTAAAAAAAATATACGGGAATTTTTGTTTTGATATTTTCAAAAGGTACATCAACGTTATTTTCTTCCAATGTTAACTGGCTTTAATGAAACACAAATCTGCTCGCGTAAATTACTTTTCATGAACGCGTCAGTGTTATGAAGGTTTAAGACAAAAAGCTAAAAAAAATTGCCGAATTCTATTTTCAACAATATATTGCTACGAAAATGTACTTGAATTCAAATATAACGGTTTTAATGGCTGGTTTAAATTTTAATAACACTTCTCAACCTTTCTCAATGCTTCTCGACCTTTCTGTTTATGTTAATAGCAGTTTACATATCTAAAGAAATTATTAACATAGCTGTAAACATACAACATTGAATGAAAAACTTTCGCCATTGTTTGTAAGTACGGCAACACTAAATGTTTAAGCTGCTAACATTAACATCGAAAGCTCTAGAATTCGAATATTCTAGTTTGTCCATTGTAAAACATTGTAGAAATAAATAGACCTTTCGAAAAACATCTAGAAGATAATGCAGTGTATATAAATTGGCCGTGAGAACACCATTGAGTCAGTCAAATTGGAAGCATCGTTAAGTAAAGACAAATTAACTGCCTTGGCAGACACAAGTGACTATTTAAACTGTTGTTGTACATTTTAAATAAACAACTTTTAAACTACTAAACTGCTTTTATTTGCAATCGTACTTGTGTCATGAAAGTCCTACGTGCCAAATTTCATCGAATTGTCTTCAAAATTGCGACCTGTAGATTGTGCACAAGGTTTACATGGACAGCCAGGTTTGCAGCCAGCCAGACGTCGTTAGATCGAAAAGTTATTCTGAGTTGATTGGTATACTTTAAGGTATACCAATCATCACAAACGCATAATACCCGAACCACCTATGGTGGTGTAGGGTATAATTAAAAATTGTTTAAGAAGTGAGAAAAAAGTTTATATATATAAGTTTATATATATATATATATATATATATATATATATATATATGTATATATATATATATATATATATATATATATATATTGTTACGTTTTTACCTTTTAAAAGCGGTCGTTTATTTCCTTTAAATAAACTTGTACTTTGATTGCAAAAATAACAGCAGTTTAGTAGTTTAAAAATTGTAACGACTCTTTATTTTATTTAAAAATGTACAACAATACAGTTTATAAGTCACTTTGTGTTTTAATACACACACACACTTAAATTACACGCTTTATACAGCACACTTTAATAATGTACAAGATTATACAGCCAAGGCAGTTAATATGTCTTTACTTAACGACGCTTCCAACCAGACTGACTCAATGGTGTTCTCACGGCCAATTTATATACACTGTATTGCCTACTAGATGTTTCTTGAAAGCTCTATTTCTTTCTACAATGTTAACGGACAATCTAGAGCTTTTGTAGGTAATGCCATTAGCATAAACATTTAGTGCTGCCAAACTAGCTTATGATGATAGTGCCAGCAGCATAAACACTTAGTGCTGCCAAACTAGCTTTTGATGATAGTGCCAGCAGCATAAACACTTAGTGCTGCCAAACTAGCTTTTGATGATAGTGCCAGCAGCATAAGCACTTAGTGCTGCCACACTTAAAAACAATGGTGAAAGCTTTTTATTCAATGTTGTATGTTTAGAACTATGTTAATAATTTTTACAGCTATGTTAACAGCTGTTAACATAAACGGAAATACCTAGAAGATTTGAGAAAGATTTAAACCAGCCGTTAAAACCGTTATATTTGAATTCAAGTACAATTTCGTAACACTGCCCCCCGCTTAAGCCTGTTCGTCCCGAATAGGCACGAATTCACTTTTCCCATAGGCAGCTAGTCGTTCTAGATGTACAACCTTCATTTTAGATCTCGGGCTCTTCTTTCTGTATTCTGTACACCACGTCGTTTAATTTCTTAATCACTTTGTATGGTCCATCCCAATGGGTTTGTAGTTTGGGAGACAGTCCTTTCTTACGTTGTGGGTTATACAACAGTACAAGTTAAATCTTTCAGAAGTCGCTGCTCGATCGTATCTGGCTTTCATTTTATCGCTGGTCATTTTTATTCGTCCGCGTACGAATTCATGTAGCTCGTTCAGGTCATCTTGCTCTTGGGAAGTGTTTTCCCTATTTGTTGATGAGGGCTTAATACCGAATTCTAAATCACCAGGCAACTTGAGTTCTGTCCCGAAGACAATTTTTGCAGGTGTTCGAGAGGTTGAGTCATGAACAGCTGATCTGTATGCCAATAGAAATTTCGGTATGTGTTCATCCCAGTCCTTCTGATGTGCACTGACCACTTTTCTTAAATATTCCTCCAGAGTGCGATTGAATCTTTCGACCATGCCATCAGATTGAGGATGCAGTGGCGTTGTTCTCGTTTTTCTTATTCCGTATAAATCGCACATTTCCTTGAATACGGCAGATTCAAAATTTCTACCCTGATCAGAATGCAACTCCAGTGGAACACCATAGCGGCACACCCAGTTGTTCACAAATACACTTATAACCGTTTTAGCTTCTTGATCAGGTATGGCATATACCTCTGGCCATTTGCTGAAATAATCCATAACCACTAGAACGTAACGATTTCCGGCATTGCTGACGGGAAAAGGGCCTGCTACATCCATTGCAATCCGCTCGAATGGCGCGCCTGAGTTATACTGCTGAAGTTGTCCACGACTTCTTCTTACTGGGCCCTTCGCTGCTATGCATTGTGGACAATTGGCTACCCAATCGGCTACTGCTTGCTGACAACCCACCCAATAAAAACGTTGTTTTAACTTTTCTAAGGTTTTTGTCACACCAAGATGACCACCACTGGGACCGTCATGAAACTCTTTCATTACTTCGTTTATTTTAGAGGATGGTACTACAATTAGATTTGTCACTGTTTTACCGTCAGCACTTTCCCATATGCGGTATAAGCAGCTATTTAACAACTGTAGACTATTCCATAGGGCCCAATATGATTTCATTAATGGACTTTCGGCGGATATTTCATTGCGGGCTGGCCTTCTACCTTCTTCTTTTGCCGATATTATTTTTGCCAGTATGGGGTCATTTCTTTGCGCTACAGACCAATCTTCACTGGACTCTATATGCATTAGTCGAACATCGATGATACATTCCTTTTCCTCGATTTTTGTACAATGCTTACATTCCACGTTGCAGGGCCGTCTTGACAGCGCGTCCGCATTGCCGTGTTTCAAACCCTTCCGGTGCTCGATGCTAAAATCATAGCTCTGAAGCCGCTCTATCCAACGAGCCAGTTGTCCTTCAGGTTGTTTAAATTGCAGCAACCACCTGAGGGCAGAATGATCGGTTCTCAGTTGGAAGTGTTGGCCATACAGATATTTGTGGTAATGCTTCACACGCTCTAATACTGCCAAAAGTTCTCGTCGCGTTACGCAGTAGTTTCTTTCAGGCTTCGAAAGCGTTCGGCTGAAGTATCCAATGACCCTTTCAGTGCCACCGACTACTTGTGAAAGTACACCGCCTATTCCGTATCCGCTCGCATCGCTATCTACCACAAATGTTTCTCCAGGTATAGGATATGACAAAATTGGTGCGGTACATAACAGATCCTTGAGCTTCTGGAATGCTAGTTCTTGTGCTTCACACCATTGGAATGATTGTGACTTCTTGGTTAGCTCATGTAAGCTTGCGGCTACATTGGCGAAATTCGGGACAAATCGTCTGTAGTATGTGCAAAGGCCAAGAAAACTACGCAATTCGTGGAGATTTCTCGGACGTGGCCAGTTCTTTACAGCAATTATCTTATCCTCATCTGTTGATATTCCGTCTGCTGTTACGCGATGTCCCAAATATTTGACTTCCTTCTGGAACAACGCACACTTCTTAACACTGAGTTTGAGTCCAGCCGCTGATATACGTTTAAGGACTTCTTCAAGGTTATTCAGATGTTCATCAAAAGTCTTACCCATGACAATTATGTCATCGAGGTACACCAAGCATGTCTTCCCGTGAAGTCCTTTCAATACCTGTTCCATTAAACGCTCGAAGGTGGCTGGAGCATTGCAGAGTCCAAATGGCATCACATTAAACTGCCATAACCCATCACTCGCGCTAAAGGCGGTTTTTTCCTTGTCTTTTTCTGAAATCTCTACCTGCCAATAACCACTTTGCAAGTCCAATGTGGAGAACCATTGTGTTCCAGCTAGTGTATCCAGGGTGTCGTCAATTCTTGGTAGCGGGTAGCTGTCTTTCTTGGTGACGTCATTCAGTTTTCTATAATCGACGCAAAATCTAGTGCTGCCATCTTTCTTCTTAACTAAAACAACAGGCGAGCTCCAAGGACTTGAAGATGGTTCGATTATACCGTTCCGCTCCATTTCATTGACCAACTCCTTCACTTCACTTCGTTTTGCTAGAGGAACACTTCTGGGCGCCTGCTTTATTGGCCTCGCTTCGCCAGTATTTATTTGATGCTTTACAATTGCCGTTCTACCATGGCCTTGACTTTTTAAGGCGAAGACGGAGCTATATTTCTTCAGAATCTGTTTGGCCTTATTTCTGTCTGGCGGCGTTAATCCTTCTACCCATTTCCCCACATATTCCGCTAGAAGCTCGTGTTCTTTGGTGGATTTATTGGGAGGTTGCGGGTTTTTCTCGCAATTGATTACTGCCTCTGCTGAAGTGCATTGACCTATTTCAGAATTTGGCTTAACGACTTTTTCGTAGCTGGACAGGTTAAGCATTCTTACAGGAACTATTTTGTTGTTGCAGGGTTTAACGAGGGCTTTTGCTGTTACAAGATCACTTGTTATTTCTGCTGGTTCTACTACCCACAAACTGTTGTCCTCACAATCTCCCTCCATGCGAGCCCATACTAAAGTTTCTGACTGTGGTGGTAGCTTCTGATGCTCGACGGTAACTAGCTTTCTTACTTGAGTCCTATTTTCATATCCGACGTCAAGGGGTATCTCCACATTTCGCCAAATCATAACTTTTTGTCCCATATCCAAAGTAATGCCATGGCTAATCATGAAATCAGCACCAATGATGACTTCGTCCACAATGTCGGCAACAATGAATACATGATTGACGGTAACGTTGGCAATGGTTAATTTCACATTTACTTTACCATAGACCGTGGCCGGCTCACCAGTAGCTGTGCGCAGGCTTACCCCACATAATGGTTCAATTGTTTTCTTGACTAAATCTAGCCTGACGATAGATTGTGATGCCCCGGTGTCTACAGTAAAAACGTGCTTCTGACCGTTGATGTACCCCGAAGCAGTAAGATTGCTATTTTTCTGTTGCATTACGGATATGGAGATGGTGGGGCCCTCAGATGTGGGAGCTAGCTCTTGCCCCATAGTGCCAGCTCGTTTTAGTTTAAAGGTGATTCTTGTGATGATTGCTGATTTGGCTGCCGGTTATTTCTTTGAGGCGAGGCAGATCTGGTTCGTTTTCTTGGTGCTTTGCAGTTTCGCTGAATATGACCCGATTTACCACAATTATAACATTTTACTCTTGCTTTACTTTGCTTATCATTAAACGTCTTCAAAACTTTTTTTAATTCGTCGACTATATTTCTCTCATTATCAGAAACAACTTCAACATTTCGCACCTTGCATATTTGCGGCTTTGAAATTATTTTCGCCGTTTCTTGTGCCAGTGCGAATGAGACGGTCTCAGTAAATGATGGTTTAGGTGTTGCACAAACCGCGTGTTTTATTTCAGGATCGCGAATACCATTAACAAATGCCTCTGTCTTGAAATGGTCCAAAAACGGGCTGTTCTCCCCTGGATAAGTAAGCTGCAGCAAACGTTCTTGAGTTGCTCCACTTTCAGCTCTTCAAACTTCATGACTGCTTATTATTTTGCAATCCCACTTCTGACACCAATTGTTACGTTTTTACCTTTTAAAAGCGGTCGCTTATTTCCTTTAAATAAACTTGTACTTTGATTGCAAAAATAACAGCAGTTTAGTAGTTTAAAAATTGTAACGACTCTTTATTTTATTTAAAAATGTACAACAATACAGTTTATAAGTCACTTTGTGTTTTAATACACACACACACTTAAATTACACGCTTTATACAGCACACTTTAATAATGTACATGATTATACAGCCAAGGCAGTTAATATGTCTTTACTTAACGACGCTTCCAACCAGACTGACTCAATGGTGTTCTCACGGCCAATTTATATACACTGTATTGCCTACTAGATGTTTCTTGAAAGCTCTATTTCTTTCTACAATGTTAACGGACAATCTAGAGCTTTTGTAGGTAATGCCATTAGCATAAACATTTAGTGCTGCCAAACTAGCTTATGATGATAGTGCCAGCAGCATAAACACTTAGTGCTGCCAAACTAGCTTTTGATGATAGTGCCAGCAGCATAAGCACTTAGTGCTGCCACACTTAAAAACAATGGTGAAAGCTTTTTATTCAATGTTGTATGTTTAGAACTATGTTAATAATTTTTACAGCTATGTTAACAGCTGTTAACATAAACGGAAATACCTAGAAGATTTGAGAAAGATTTAAACCAGCCGTTAAAACCGTTATATTTGAATTCAAGTACAATTTCGTAACAATATATATATATACATCATCAAACCGAACGAGAGCTGAAGCATTTATCTCGCCGGATAGTATTTAGTATTAGCGTAGCTCATACGATCCTAGCTCCGATTGGGGATGCAATCTGCAAAATGCATTTGTAAACCCAATTAGTCATATAATCGTAGACATTCGGTCGAGAGCAAAAGAATTTTTCTCGTCATTAACACATTCTAACTGAGAACAACACTGTTATTTGGTATTGAAGTTAGGAATATATACATATATATATTCCTAACTATATTTAAACTTTTTCTCCCTTCTTAAACAATTTTTAATTTTATAAATAAAAAAAATAAATAATAAATAAATTCTGAATTTATATTTAATTTAGGGAATGCTTCAATGGTTCTTCTTTTTTAATTTGTTGGATATTTTTAAAATTTTTTTAAAGGGTTGTAGGAAGAAGCTTTTTTCTGGGCTAAAGTATATAAATGAATATAAAGTATATATAGTATGAATATAAAGTATATAAATGAAATAAATTCAGAATTTATTTATTTTTATTTTATAAATATATAATATATATATAATATATATAATATATAATATATAATATATAATATATATATATATGTGTAAAAATATTATTGCATTCTTTTGCATGTCTATTCCGTTTTTCTCTAAAATTCCTCCCATATCTCTTACTTTTCTATTATTTTATATTGCTATTTATTCATTAAATATAAAAAATATGTTTTAAACTAATTGTCATTTTTATTTCTTCCGTTGAAAAATAAAAAACAGTTTTTTTGCCTACTGAATTGAACATTTTACATGTATTACTACGTTCAGTTTTACTTTCGCATCATACTTGACATGTTTGGTATGTTCGAATATGATAGAACATGTCGGCAGTGTTCATTATTAGCGAACACAGGCAAATAACAACAAATATGTAGTTATTCGACAATTTTGTTGTTTACAAATAAATATATATAAATTTCTTGTTTGCGACACTTCGAGTAAGTGAACATGCTTCGGCAGTACACGTGCACTCTACATATACAAATATATTTATGTAGATCTCTAATATAAAACCAAATGCACCCGCTTACATTCGATATACATATAAATAAAAATTATGTATATATACACTTAGTGTATTTATAAATTATTTAATTTAAATAAACACATACATACATATGCATTTATTTAGAAACATTTATTTAATAAATTTTTATTTTCTACTGTCGTAGCATATAGCTGATGTTGTTTTCGATGTGTACGTAGTCCAGAATCTTGGGCAAAAGCTTTGCCGCAAACATTGCACTTATAACGTTTTTCTTCCTCGTGGATAAGTTTATGCCTTTGAAGATATTTAGCTGCCGTAAAACCTTTACCGCATACATTGCATATAACATCGCGTATATTAAGATGAGATTTAATATGAGTATTTAGTTTACATAAATGATTAAAGCCATGTTTACATATGTGGCATTCATAACGAAAACGTTTTTCATGACGTCTTATGTGATTATCGTAACCATGACGAGCTCTAAATCCGGCACCACATATGGGACACAAGTAGGGTTTGACCCCAGTATGAGAAGTTAAATGCCAGTCTAACTCTGACTTAAATGGATAACCCTTGCCACAGACATTACAATGATAACTGTTAATGCCTAAGTGCCTTGTAACGTGTCTTAGATAATTGTCGAACTTTTGAAATCCCATCTCGCAAAGTCGACATTGGAATGGTATCGTACCATTGTGTTGAGCTACATGAATGTGATAGCGATCATATTTTGTAATAATCTCATTACAATTTGCACATTTAAACGGTCCCTGACTTTCACTTAGAAAAGATAGTTGCTCATAAAATTTCGATGAAGGTTTAAATTCTTTTTTATCCAATTCACATTTAAGCTCTTGCTCTTTATCTTTACAGAATATGTAGTTTATATAGTCTATATGATCCTGTAGTTCATCTAAGTTTTTATCAAAATTATGATCTGATTTAAGTTCTTCAATCATTTTACCAAAAGTTTCATTTCTTTTTGGTAAAATTCCAAATGCAATGTCATTAACTTGCCATAAAACTTCATATTTTTTATACATTTCAATTAGGATAGGTAATTCCGAGTCATCAATGTTTTTCTAAAATAGGTAAATAAGAAAAAAATTTATTTTGATAATGCAATGAATTATTATGAACTAATGAAATAAGAAATGAAAATGGTAACATGTAGATAAAGTAATAAACGTTTTCGAGAAAACGATAGTTTTGATAGATTCATTTATTGGACATAGAAAATAAATATTGATAGATTATTGGATTAATGGATACTTACCCAGCGCTTTTTACATCGTTTATGCTTTTTTATTGTATTCGACTCTTTTTCCACCTAAAATACAATAATACGTTAAAATAAGTGAAGGCTAATAAATATATTTATACCAGAGTTTAAAATTTTGTACAAAATATTTTTCTTTTTACTGATGACTAAATAATAAATGTATAACGTTTTCATTTTTTTAAGTATATAAAATTAAAATATAATTTTATTATACAAATACTCGTATCATATATTCAAATGGTTTTTTCCTTGAACTTTTATTTTAGTGTTACTGAAAAAATTTCACATTTATAATTTTTTTTAAATATTACAATTTTTATAGCTGAGAATTTGAATTTTAAAATTTTCTGAATATTCAAATTACATTTGTTAACAATTTCAAAAAATATTACTATCAAAAAAATTAAAATTTTAAAATTGTAAATGTTTAAAAAATTATTTTTCTTCTAAAAATATTAAAAATAAAAATTAAAATATTTTAAACAATGAATATTTTTTTATTGAAAATTTTAACTATAAGATATTAAAAAATAAATATAAAAATTTGAGAAATTTAAAATTGATTTCTAAAAATTTTTAAAATATAAAATTGTAAAATTTCAAAAACACAAACAAGAATTGTGTAGCTCCAAAGGCAATATTTTATATTATTTTACAATATAAATAAAACTATTTATTTAGACGTAAAATATTTTTATTTTATTTTATTTATTTATTTAATAGCCAATGAAATAACGATTTCTTAAGCTATGTTCAGACTAGTCAAATATTTGAAGAAAAAGACGTAACTACTAAATAAAATAAATCTTAATTTCTTCTTTCAATTTTGAAAATGTTTTTTTACTTAACGTAAATCACAGATTACGTTTTATTGAATTTTGTTTGACGTTGTTTTCCCTTACAAAAGTTCAAACAGCGGCAAACAATTTTTATGCAAAACTAGTGGCCACGCAATTTTGATCAAATATTTGATAAATGTGAACATAGCTTTACAGGCTAGCATACATATTACTCTTAAAGCTATTTGCAATAAAATGTTTTTCATAATCATTCAATAATAAAGTCTTATAATTAAATTAAGTTAAAAATACTCCTCTTAATGCGGATTGGATTTACTGAGAAATCAATATATGGATAAAAACTGTTGAAATTATACTTCTCATGGGATCAAAGTTGGCATAATTGGTTCGAAAATATTTTATTTCTAAATGAGTATAATTTCTAGTTGGACGATTTGGGATTACCAATTCGTTCTTACGAAGCAGAAACTCGCAATTAATTGAACCATTTACTAAATTAATTACAAATGAAATAGTCATATATTTTCTCCTACTTTCAAGAGTAGGGAGATCAATAAGCTGTAATCGACTTTCATATGATGGTAAATTAATATAAGGATTCCATGGAAGATTACGAAGACAAAATAAGAGAAATTGTTTCTGGACCGATTCAATTTTCTTTATAAGAACTTCATATTGAGGATCCCAGATCACGGAAGCATATTCCAGGAAACGTTAAAATCATTAAACTATCGTCCCCAGCGCTTGAGATAACCTAGAATTCCTTTTGCCTTATTAACGATTTGAGAAACGTGGGAATTAAAGAATACATAAAGTTGATATTCATTTATTGTGTATCTACAGAGTGTTGGACTTCTTCTGTAGAATATCTTACACTTTCTTAAATTCAAATCCATTATATTCATCATACATCAATCATAAAGATTCTCAAGATATGATTGTAGTAAGGAACATTGATGGGAACAGTTAAAGCTATGGAACAGCTTTACATCATCAGCATACAGTAATGTTCTAGAATTCTTAAGACAAGCTGGTAAATCATTTATAAATATTAGGAATAATAAGGGGCAGAGATGACTACATTAAGGAACATCGGATAAAACAGGAATGGCTTTTGATGTACATTCTCTAAATAATACACATTGGTATCTATTTTCAAGATATGTAGAAATCCATTTATGGAAAACAGGAGAAAATCCGAGTTTATCCAATTTAAACAATAGGAGATCGAAATCTGTATATACTGTATCTGTCTGTAAACCGGAATCAAATGCAAAAGGTTAGTAGTGGAACATCCTTTTATAAATCCATGCTGAAATGGGGAAAGATAACAAACTACTTGATGCGAAAGGTTTTCAGTTTTGGAATAACACTTAATTTAGCAATATCTTTACAATTGGAAATGTTGGATCTGCTTTCGGATTTAAACAAAGGTAAGATATAAGATTTCCTTCAAACTTCAGGAAAATAACCACTAAATATTGATATGTTGAATAAGTAGTTTATTGGAGATATAAGAAAATGTAAACATTTTACTAGAACTCTTCTTGGAACACCATTAGGTCCACATTTATCAGAATATTTTAGCAGGAATTGGATATGGATAATTGGAAAGTTGATGTAATTCTTTAGCAGAATAGGCGGATGAGAAGAAAATAGCAAACATATCGCAAATATCTGCATCGTTTGAGTATTCTTTATTTCCAAATTTCATCATGGACGAATATCCAGAGACTCGATGCTTAGAATTTACAAACTGCTAAACATATTTTGGATTATTTTTAAAGTTTCTTTTTACCTTAAAAAGATAATTATTGTAACATTGGATATTTTCTGAATTGTAAACTGATCTTGATATGAAGTATCTTTTATAATCCATAAATAAACCGGACTTTTTGTCCATGTGCAATGCTTTTTCTCGTCATTGAATTGAGTTTTTAAACATTTAAATAAATCATCATAGAATTTATTCAAAATAATGTCATATTACAAGGGCATACTTTATTGTAAGAATTATATTCAAACCAATTTTCCGAAAAAAGTAGGTGATTTAATTTGGAATAATAAGCTTTGCTAAAATCAAAAAACATCTCATCATTTACTTTAGGTTACTCGTATTATTTCAAGAGTGGGGATATCAGGATATTTCTGGTGGTATATTTAAGAATATACACGAATCCCAATTTAGTCGGCTAATTCTAAAAGCAAAAGGTCATAAAATTTAATAATTCTACAGTTTAACTCATTAGTAATTTTTCCATAAATAAAATTTTCGATAAAATATCGCTAAATTTCAATAAAATTTTAGAGAACACCAAACTGCCCTAACTAACAAAAAATTAAAAATCGATCTTTTTTTCTTGATTTTGTTAAACCATATTTCATGAAAAATTAATTACGAGTTTATTAATATAATAAAAATAAATTACTATACCTGAACGTTAATTTATTAAAAAAAGATGTTAAATGTTCATTAGAGTGTCCCGAGAAACTGTTTTTTTAAGATTCTGATGCGTATTGATCAGCTAAATACAGGAAAAATAATAAAAAATTTAATTGGATTTTCTCGAAATGGGTCTCAAAAATTTTGAGCTTGTTATTGAAAAATATTTTAAAATTAGTGTTTTGGTTCAAATTTTTTAAAACTACTTTAGGATGGACCATCATTTTTACAAAACAACTTTTCCATATTTTTCTCATAAAGGGAACAAAAGTATACAATTTTCATATATTAAAAAAAAATATATATATGTCGCTTAAAGACCGAAATTTTTGTAAATCAGTAATTTCCGCTATATACACTTTTCAATATTCTAAAGCTATGTTCAGACTAGTCAAATGTTTGACGACAAAGACATAACCACTTCCTCTTTCAATTTGGAAAATGTTTTTTATTTATCCGAAGTCACAGCTGACGTTCTATTGAATTTTATTTGACGCTGTTTTCTCTTACAAAACATTTGCAAGATTAAACAACTGCAAACAATTTTTATGTAAAACTAGTGGTCATGTTAATTTTTATCCAATATTTGCCAAATGTGAACATAGCTTAAGTGTTTTTTTTTTTCCATAATATATGATATGTTTACTAGTAGAGACGAAGAAAATGACTACAATTACTAAACTTTTTTTCGTATTTTTGACGTTCTTAATGCTACACTGTGCAGTGATTTGAAATACATATCGCTCATTTGCTGCAACAACGTCATAACTCAGAAAATAAATTTTTTCAGAAGACATATTTTTAGTTTTTAATTTGATATGTTTTTTTTTTCTAAAAATTTTGAATGAAAATAATATTATGATCAAATTTTGTCACTTTCCTAAATAACTTCACGGTGTTGACTACACAATAGTCGACGCATAAATGAAATAATACGTTGTTGCAAGTTATACACAATAGATTATGTAATTAGAACAAAAAATACTTTTATCGAGATCCTGTGTGATATATAAGAGACTCGTACACCATTATTTACTATGCATTAGTGAGGGTAACTCGAAATATGAGTTTTTTAAGTTATGACGTTGTTGCAGCAAATGAGCGATATATGGTCAGGTATTGTTTAGGTTTCAAAGAAACCTAAATGGATAGATACTACTGATAAAGTGTGTATTGGCACAGAAAATACGTATTCCATTCTGCTGGTGTCTAAATTAGTCCACAAACTCTGCTTTGGTACTGCCAAACAGAAACAACAAGACAATTCGTCCAAAAAAAAAAAGTACAAAGTTGTTTGTGAAATAGGTCTTAAAATGTTGGAAATATTTAACTTTTAGCAAAACAATAGTTATTTTTGCGCTGAAATTTTTAGTCTAAAAGAAGTCTTGCACATCATGGAAACAAAATTTCTATTTTTCCAAAAAAATGTAAAATATTTAAAAACCATGCTTGCATTAATTTTGGCACGGTTTCGGTTGCGGAAATTTACATAATAGACAAATTCCATAAAGATTCAATAAAGAATGCAACCAAAATTATTATTATTTTATTTTTTCTTTTTATATTAATATCTGTTTTTTGGCAACAATGTTTGCGATACAAAACCTACACCTAAAGTACTTATGAGCTTTAAACTCCTATTTCGGGATTGCATTTGTGAAATAATAGACCGATTATAACCAATTTCAATAGGTTCGTAAAATCTAACCAGAAAGTGAGTTTAACCGTATACTTTAAAGTGGGGGTTATTAATATATTCCACCATGGGTTCAAACCTCTAGAAATTATGAAATTACAAATTGTATAAGTTTAAAAAAATGTATAAGTATTAAAATTTAATTAAATTCGCATTTGTGTATATTCTTAAATAAACCCTCAAAAATATCTGGTAATTCGGCATTTATTTACACTTTTTACCTCTAAATAAATAGTTTTATTTATATTGTAAAATAATATAAAATATTGCCTTTGGCAGTATACAATTCTTGTTTGGGGTTTTAAAATTTTACAATTTTATGTTTTAAAAATGTTTGGGTAGCAAATTTAAATTTCTCAAATTTTTCATATTTATTTTTTAATTTCTTGTAGATAGTTATAATTTTCAATAGCAAAATAAAAAAAAAAAAAAAAAAAAAAATACAATTTTCCTTTATCAAATTTTCATTTCTAAAATTTTTAGTAATAAAATATTAATTTCAAAAACATTTTAAATTTTAAAATTTTCATTTCTTTGTTAGTAATATTTTTTGAAATTGTTAACAGATATAATTTGAATATTTAGAAGATTTTAAAATTAAAATTCTTTGCTGTAGAAATTATAATATTTAAACAATTATTTAGTAATAATTTTAAACCCTGATTTATACACATATGTATGTATGTACACATCTCAAGTAAATTGATAATTCTTACATATTCTTATTCTTTTTCATTTCTCAAAAAATATTTACGAAACATGTATATTAGACTGCACCGACTTTGGAATTTTGACCCTAACTCTCCCTAAAATCGTTTTTTGGGTTGTAAAAAGATATCGTGTGAAATAGAATATCGTTAACCTGAGCCGCACACAATATCCCAAAAATGAAGATTAATTCTGGGAAGGATTGTATTGCCTTTGTGTTTCATTTTGTTGTAATAAAATGCTCAATACAACATTAAAAATAGTTTTTGCAATTATAGACTTCTTTTTAACCTGCTCCGCCGTCCGTCAATCAACTAAGAAAAATTAAACACGAAGAAAAATTTACAATAGGAAAAGGAAAAAAATAAAAATTATTTTGGCAAAAATTAGTTTACAACATTGTCTATTCAAAAAATTGCATTCTGTTTCGAAAATTTTTAAATAAATCAATAGGTTTTAAATATTGGCACTTGTTTAATAAAAAATGTAGGAAGTGCACATTTTTAAGTATATATACCGCGTGATCCATTTCGAGGTTCCCTACTTTTTTTTAAGAAAAAAAAAAAAAAAAAAAAATACAGAAAATTTAAATTTAATGGGGAATGTTTATTATCATTTGAAAGAACATTCTTTGGCATTTATTTTTTGAAGATTATGTCTATCAAATGTTAGCCGTTGCTACGTCGCAGATGGTCCATCCGTTTAGTCCAATTTTCGATGACTCGTTCGAGCATTTCGACTGGTAACTGGCGAATGACACGCGTGATGTTTTCCTTCAAGGCCTGAATCGAAGCGGGTTTGTCCGCATAAACTTTAGACTTTACATATCCCCACAGCAAAAAGTCTAACGGTGTGATATCACACGATCTTGGTGGCCAATCGACCGGCCCAAAACGTGAAATTATGTGCTCACCGAAGTGTTCTCTAAATAAATCCATTGATTGATGCGATGTGTGGTATGTGGCGCCGTCTTGCTGAAACCAAATGTCACCGAGATCACGAGCTTCAATTTCAGGCATCAAATAGTCGGTTATCATGGCACGATAACGGTCGCTATTGACGGTTACGTTCGCACCGGCATCATTTTTAAAGAAATATGCACCGATGATTCCACCGGCCCACAAACCACACCAAACCGTTGTTTTTTCTAGATGAAGTGGCAGTTCTTGAACTTCTTCAGGTTGCTCTTCGTCCCAAATGTGGCAATTTTGTTTATTTACATACCCATTGAGCCAGAAATGGGCCTCATCGTTGAACAAAATTTGCCTCGAAAACGTCGAATCTTCTTGGAACTTTTCAAGAGCCCATAGAGCGAAGCGATGTCGCTTGGGAAGGTCGAGCGGCTTCAGTTGTTGCACAAGCTATATTTTGTACGCTTTCAATTTAAGATCTCGACGTAAAACGCGCCAAGTCATTCCATAAGTCAGTCCGAGTTGCTGCGAACGGCGCCGAATTGACTCTCCACGGTCTTCGTGTACACTCTCAGCTACGGCTGCTATATTTTCTGCACAGCGTGCTGGGCATGGTCTATTCGGTCGGATATTATCCAATAAAGAATGCTGGGTCTCAAAATGGGTGATGATGTTGCGAATAGTACGCTCAGTAGGCCGATTATGTTGAACATAAGTTGATCGAAACACATTCCTCACAGAACGTGAATTTTCGTAATAAAGTTGAACAATTTGTAAACTCTGTTCAGGCGTAAGTCTTTCCATTATTATTGGCATTATTATTGATATAACCGGGACTTACAAAATTTTTTAATCGACATACATATAGAAGAAAGTCCTTGAGCCTTGATTTTATAAGTTTTATAGCATAGAGAAACCTTTATTAATGTTTAAAAAAATATCTGTATTTCAACCCTGTGGTTAATCCTGATTTGTTCCAAAATTTACTTTAGAAGGTCCATATTTTTTGTTATTTAACCGGTTACAATGATCTGATTTTACAAGTTTTGTTGACTAAATATTCTCTAAACATATCCATTTTAAAATACGTATTGCTTTTTTTTTTTTTTTTTTGTTGAACAGTGACAATAGTCGTCGGAACTTAAATTATGATATAGTATTAATGTCTTGTAATTGAGGATAATAGACTGACAACATTTTCCCGTGAATAAAACTTTTTAAATTAAGGGAATTTAATTAATAAATCAGTTGTGCACCTTTAGACCACAATATCTGGCTTTGTAAAGGTTAAAATCAAATGAAATATTTTAATTTAAATAACAAAGTCACTATTTTCTGAAATGTGATAATTCATCTAAATATTTTTCATTTACACAAATTTAGTTTTTAACCAATTCAAGAGTACATTACTTAAAAAAAAAATACTCTTCTATATTTTGGATTGTAATGCGTTTTTAAATGAAAACATAGCTAAAGTTACTTTTTGTGCAATTTTGTAGACCGAAAATGTATTAAAAATAAAATAAGTTACGAAAAATCTAACAAATGTAACTAAACGACAATACTGGTAGTTGGCGACTGAATTCCCAATCCATTAAATTTCCGGTTCTCTGCAGTGAAGTCAACAGGAAAATCTCATGGAACTCTCAAAATGACCAGTACAATGATTAGTTTCTTGACAAACTCAGCTCTGAGATTTATTTTATTAATGTTTAACGCCATATTACGTACTGGCTACTTTTCAAACATTTGGAAATGATGTCACTTAAGTAACGTCTTATCGTCCAATAAGCTTAATATAAATTTTTTCATACGATTTCTGTTCAAATGTCTTCCATAGAAATTATTTTTATTATCTTGACAAGTTTTGGAACAGAAATAAAAGTATTAACTTGATTTTTTTTTTTTGTTCTATTCACCCATCCACTGAATCGATTCACATAAAATTTGGCACATATGTACTATATAGTTCGAAATGAACTATGGCCTTTTTTCACATTTATTGGATTCCGCGACTCTTTTTATCGTTATACTTAACTTTTCTAATTTTTTTACTCAACCACTAAATTGGTTCATATACAATTTGACATATAGTACGGAAGTAACCAATGCGGATACGACCTTTTCATTAAATGCCACGCCCATTTTCCGCCCACTTTGGTACGTAAAGTTTTATGATTTATTTTCCATATTTGTAACGACATCACATTAAAACTATTAAACCAATGCACATTATATTTGGGACAAAAATGAGATATTCTTCGAAAGGGACTTTAAGCTTTACAAATCATGTTTGTCGAAGCATATTCTTTATAAAGAAATATTTTACTTATTTATTCAGTAACAGTAAATCTATATTACAAAGCAATATTTCTGATTAACTATATATAATATTGTTACAAAATTGTACTTGAATTCAAATATAACGGTTTTAACTGCTGGTTTAAAGTTAAATGTTTCTAGACATTTCTACTTATGTTAACAAAAGTTTTCCGATACTTCCATGGGTTTTGAAGTTACAAACAGTCCTATGTGCAGATAATGTTCAGAAAAAATAACTATTATCTTATTTTTTACTAAACATAAGACTTTAATTAAAGAAAAACAAAAATATAAAGAAAAACTATTTCAACAAAAAGTCTTATGTGAGTTATAATTGTTATAGCTTATTTATGTGTAGATTTCTTTAAATTTCTTTTGCCATTCATGGACGCCAAAAGATATCTATTTTGTCAAAACGTAAAATTAATGAAAAATTTTAATTGACAAAATTCTCTTAAAAGTAGTAAAAAACATATAAGACTTTTCGTCAGTGCACCGACGATATGTGACATTAAAGGCACTGTTGATGCAAATCAACTGTTACAAATTCTTGCTTTTGCTTAAGTAAATTAAATTTGTCTATGATTAATATTTTGTATTTATTTGCACATTATATATTTATGTGTTTCAGTTTTGCATTTTCGAACACCTAAAAACTACAACTTGCATTTATGAACGTACTGCGCATATTATGCAGTATAGTGCTTCATTTACGAATAGGAGCGTATCTTTTAATATTAAAAAACCCTTCAAATTGCCCTATCTTCCCTGCAAGCATTTAGTGAATTTTTTTTCGAAATAGCTCACTTTTTCGCCACTCTTAGAAGTGCAACAGAAGATTTCTCTCAATTTTCCAACAACAAAATATATTAGTATACGAAATGAATCTTTAGACGTAACTTCTTTAATCACTATTAGAAGTTGTTTAGATAACAGTTACAGTTATCCAAAAACGAAAACACTATTATTTAACACCTTTTATAGCATTTGGAAGATTTTTGTTTACCAATCCACATAATCTGTCGAATTCGGCACTTTAAGATGATTAATAGTAGAATGTGTAAAACTTTACAAAACAACACACATTACGTTCGAAATTTTATCATAAAATCATAATTTTGGCGATTGTTTCCATTTCATAATAGGGAAAAGAACAAGCAGAAAAAATATAATTTTGCTTAGTAAAAATATAAGTTTGAAGTGATTAGAGTGAAAAAATATTGATATTAAGCAAAATTATTTATGTAAGCTGATAGTAAAACAAAAAATTCATAAGTTTTACTTATAAAAGGAAAATTAAGAAAATAAGGTAAGCGTTCATAATAATTTAAAAGATATTATTAATATTTCAACTAGTTCTGGGCAAGCGAATAAATTTAGGAGAATATTTTCATTTTCTATAAAATTAAAATATGTTATTAACAATTTGAAGGCCACAACATGGACAGAAAATTCTGTTTTATATAAAATTCTTGATAACTTAAACAACATTTTTTAAAAATGTCGGAGTTTGACTTATGTATGACATGTCCGCAGCAAAAGTCGCTAGTTTCAGAATAAAATTACGAATATATTAAAAATTCAATTTTACAAGTCTATTCTGTGGAAGATTAAAATATGTATATATAGCAATCAAAATTTTGAGAATGCATTGCATTAGAGTATCCGAGAAATATTTTAGCAGAGCTGAATTTTTGCACTTTCAATTTGAATTTTCAAAATTTTAAATTAAATATTTTGAAGAAAATTTTGTAAATATTCTAAGGGATATTAAATGTTTTGTGCAATTAATTTCAATGTTTTTTTATAATAAATACAACGAAGAGTTATTTTTGTTATTTAAAAAATAAATTAGATTCAATAATTATTCTTATTTTATTATATATTCCTACTTTTTAAATTTGAAAGAAACAAATATTTTTTTCTAATTTTGTACTTAAAATATTTCTTAGTATTCCTTTTTAATTTAATTTTTTATAATGTTAATTAATTGAAAACATTATTGTGTAATTAGTTTGATTGCTTTCCATAATAAATATGAGAAAGAATTAATTTTGTGATTTAAAAAATTTTAATATTTTTACTTTTGATAATTTTGTACATTCCTAAACCTTTATTTTAAATTGTAAGTATTACTGGCATTTTATTTTAAAAATTTTATGCAAAATAGTTTTAAAATTCTGCAAATATTTTCTATCGAAAATGTAAGTACGTCGGCACATCGGAAAGTTAATACGTTTCGCTTTTACTATCGAATTCTCATATAGTTAGAGATAGCATCTTTTGAGTAACGCTTTAGTGGGGACTGGAAGATTCGAATTAGGATTTTTTATTAGACACTTTTTACTACGGTATAGTAGATTTTAATACGTGACGTACAAAATTTACTATAGCGTTACGAATTCTGGTCTACTTAGTAACACCTTTCGAAAAGAAATGTGCCACTAAGAGATAGTCCCTTTTGAGTAACGCTTTAGTGCGGATTTGAAGATTCGAATTAGTGACATTTAATAATGATTAAAACGTTACTCAAAAGGAACTATCGCTTAGTGGCACAGTTCTTCCCGAACGGTGTTACTAAGTAGATCAGAATTCGATAGTAAAAGCGACGCATATCAACTTCCTGGTGTGTCGATATAGTTACGCTTTCGATAGAAAATGTTTTCAGGGTTAACTCCATACCATTCTAATGCGTTCATATGTAGTTAAATTACGCAGATATTTAAAATTATTTCTCTAGATTAATAAAACTACGAAAATAAGTACCACTATACTATTTATAAGCGTAATAATACATAACAAACTAACAATAAAATTAAAAGTAATAACTATAACTTAAAAAAATAAAATATAAATAATATAAATTATAATATAAATGAACAAAAAATTTGTTTATGTTTTTTTTTTTAATATTAAATAGTTTGGTGACAACAAGAAAACAAGGGTCAGTTAATATTGAGGAAAATTGCAATACTAAATTCTATTGTAAGTTCGCTCGATATCAAATATCATGATTTGGCCTCAATTTAAAATACCTATGTAATTTTCCAAAATTTTAATTTTAAGCTATCGATGCTGTTGGTATTAAAAAGTTGTTGTTTTAATTGAAATGTTAATTGTGATTTTTATTAATATTAATCGAATTTTATTTAATTATAAATTAAATAATTATAAGTTGGTTATAGAGTAGCGGGTTATGAAAATTCTACAAACAAAAATCAATTCCTTAAACAATCTTATATTTCCTGAAATTTATTTAATTTTTTATTTAGGTTCTCCTTTCACAGAACATTAATTAATTAAATTATTAATAAATCTATTTACGTTACATCAAGTTATTTTATTTAAATTCTGATCAAGTTAGCAAACGATATAAAAAATATTTATGGTAAATATGATAAAATAAACTGAAGACTTCTCATAGACACCTTACTTCAAACCACATAAATGATACGGTATCTTAAAAATTTTGATAGGATGACATTGTTGCTGATCGTTTGTAAGGTAATACGGCTTTAGTGTGGCGCTCAATTTTTCAAAAGTTGACTTTTTTTTTATATTTTACCGGTTAGTATATCATGTTAGAGGGTCTACTACGGCCATAAATATCTTCAATTGTCCCCTCGATTTTTTTCTTCATTGTTGTTCTTATAAATTGTCGAGTTTCACATAGGGTACTTAAAAAACATTTTTGGCAGACAGATATAGTTTGACCAGGCAATTCAAGATAGTACCTGTAGGTATGTATTCTTGTTCTAGGATTCGTTAAACTCTTGTTTTTACTTTGAGATTGAGTTCCTTCTACATCAATTAAACTCGCAATAAATATTTGTCTATGATAGTATGATCCAAGATTCCAATAAGTATTAAATATAAATTCTTGCTGTTCCTTAGTGATTTTTTCCTTGCATCTTTTTTTGCAATACTCTAAATCTCGAACTTTACGCTCGGAAATTATTTTGCCACTCAAAGTTTTATAAGCTTTTCCATAGTTTTTCAGATTCTGTCGTATATATTTTGTTGAATTTGGTACCAATTCATGTTCAATTGCCCAAACATGTCGTTCCTGAAATTTAATTGGTTTTATATTATAATTTTATAATATTTTTAGATCCTTACTGTATTACTCCTATAACTAATTTCGGATAATCCGAAATATCAAATATTTTTATATTTTGTAACAAAACAAATAAACTCTTCATATACATAGATATAAAGGTTTTATTTTTATAATCGCTTTAAAAATGGCTAAAATGAAATGACTTTTGTTGAAATTCGAGCATTTTTCTTCAGTATTTAATAAATTCGAAATTCGCAGGAAAGCAAGAATTAAAAATAGTAGGAAAATAGTATTTAGTTTTTTACTTTTAGTAAAAGTAAATAAGTTAATTAAATTAGATTTTATTTGGAAAATTTTCCTTTTTAAAAACTATTTTTTAAAGCTATTTAATATGTGATATTTAACATTGATGTAGAAATAGGACTTGTTCTATAATATAAGTTCACAAACTTCTCCTGAAAATCTATTATGAATCATACTTCTACATTGTAACGTAGAGCCACAGTATTTCTGTCGCAATAAATAAATTGTATTTTAAATTCGGCTGAAGATAAGTGAAATTCATGATTTGTCCATCAAAAGGCCTTATTTGTCACCTTATTTGTCATTGTTTACAGCGTACTGATGGAATTTAAAGTTTCAAAAGATAGTTCATTTAAAAATCTGTGTGTTTGAATTTAAAATATTTAAAATAACGATTCTTGTTCTGCAACTTAAAAAAATCTTACTATCATAACTTTATTATTTTTAAAGTGATTACAAGCTCGGTGTTCACCTATTCGAATGTTTATCAAAACCAACAGAATTGTTTAAAAAAATTGGTTCAACGACCAATGTACCTTCTATATTTAATGGATCGACAATATTTTATGTTCTTTCTGTATTTTGTTATAAATCTGAAAATTATACTAAAATCGAAAACGTTTCAGAAAAACAAAAACTCTGTGAGTTTGACTTTCATGGGAGTCAGTTCTAACGTGGTGGTATATTTAGCGAAAGATGTTGCTAATGACGATAGTTTTAAAAAATATATATTTCGATATTTCATTGCATTTCCATTGAGAAATTATTTTGGAAAAAGTTAGATACTTTCATAAGAAACTTTAAGAAGTAATCTAAAAAGAAATTTAAAATATGTTTAAATTTGTCATCAGTCCACTACCAACAGCTGCAATCAAAATAATAGGATCATTGCATTTCTCCAAATGGCTTAAAATGATTTCTCTTTCTAAAACAGTGTTTATTTGTGAAATTACTTTATTAAAATATATAAAATTTTGTAAAAACTTCTGCAGGTTTGGTGTTAAACTTTAGAAGCTAATAGGGCATTCAGCCCAACGCGAAATTACGTACTTTCGTGATTTTGGCCGAAATCAAGTTGAAATTACGTAATTTCCCATACATTTTCACACTTGCGAAGTTACATAATTTTGTGTAATTTCGGCGAAATTACATTGAAATTACGATGCCCATTTCCGTGCAACTCTGTACATGGTTGAAAAAAATACTTTTTTTTCAACTATGTACTGCATGTTTCAACTGTGAGAAGAAAAAAAAAACAATTGACAGCTGATCTTAAATTTAAACACAAATCTTAAAATTAATTAATAAAGTGAATTTGCAAAATGAAACCTATACTTTTTACATTTTTAATTGTTGCAAATTAATAATTTCCAATTTAGTAAGTAATTGTTTCTTATTTGTTTCCATTTCAAAATACTTTATTTACCCCTATAACAATTTAAAATGTAAACAATAAGTATCAGCTGTTCACGAAATTACATCAAATGTCAACTAGCCAGTATGAACACTCTAGATTTCATTCATAATTTCGCGCCGGTCTGAACAAGGCTTAAAAATAAATTAGAATTAATTACATATTTCAAAATAACTTCATTGCAAGTTGGCTGCAGTTCGGGCATTGCTTTTTCCGTTAGTTTACAAGTCCTTAATAGGATGTGATCAGGAGACTGAATTAGTATTTGCGGTACTTTTCGTCCACACAAAATAATTTTGGACTTAACTGTTCAAAGACTAGACCACATCCAGGCCGCCGGATTGGTATTAGCAATAGTCGATTAATTTTAATTTTATTCGATTGCATATAAACACTTGCAAATACTACTATAAATGTAACAAGATGTGCAATAGTACACAATAATGTCGGGAAATTACGACATGGCCGTCATTTCGACCAAAGTCATTAACATTTAAAGATGAAAAACAAATACTTAAAATAATCTGGGAAACCCTACATTTACCAGTCTTACGAGAATTTGCTCGAGCGCAGAGTTTTTACCAGATTATAAACATCAAATACAAAATCAGAAAAATTTAAGTTTTCTAGTTTCTGTATTTGGAAGATATAAAATTTACAATTCAAATTATGACAAAAATAAATATTATAAATTAAGTTTTTAGTGTTGAAAACAGGGTTACAAAAAAACTACTAAATTAGTAGAGAAATTGTTTTCTGTTTCATAATTCTAAATTAAATTTGCTAAATTTTTTCAAACATAATAATTTTAATAATATTCAAATTTAAAGTATCAAATATTTTGTTTTTTCATACATGGTTTTAGTAAACAGAATATAATAATTTTAATAAGAAAAAAAAATTTTTTGTTTATGATTCCAAAAAAATTTTTCTAGCCAAAAAGAAAATTTTAAAAATGAAATCTAAAAATTTATGAGAAACTAAATTTTTCTTAATAAAAAAATTTAAACTAAAATTTTATGAGAAAGTTACTAAAAATTTACTAATAAACTAAAAAAATTTAATTTTAAATCAAAAAAAAAAAAAAAAAAAGGAAAAATGCCAAAATCAATTTCTTAGAATATTTTCCAACATATTTAAAAATGAACTTATAGCATAGAAAACAAATTTAAGTAAATTTGTGGCCGAAAAAAAATCAATGTAAGACATCATACATGGATTTTTTTTAACTAATGGCGTTTTCTTTTTTATGGCTAAAATTGTTGACTTTTTTCTGCTCTTTGCCTTCTTTTGTATTCTATTCTGAAAAAAAAAAAAAAATGTAATACCGATTTACAGTATTTGATAGATAATTATGTCTAGATTACGATTCCTTTACGTTAAATTGCAAAAAAGAGTTGATAATGGCAAAATTTGTTACAAAAAAGCTGTAGAAAGTCTACATTTCTCCATATAATGCACCCTACAAATTTCATGTATAATAAAACTGTTAAGCCTTGAAGTATGCACGGATTTTTTCGTGCGCATTCATTATCTATAATTTTGTCAGGCGAATCGTGTGGTCTGAAGTGTTTCTTGGAAAAAATTGGCTCATATCTGAGAAAATTGTCCATGAAAGAAACAAGTTTGTCCTGTACAGTGTATTCGAAAGAATCGACATTTTTAGAAAAACGGTTTTCGAATTATTCGAAAAATTGCTTTTTAAAAAAACCGTTTTCGAATACGGTTTAATTTACAAAAACCGATTTTTATTAAAAACTAGCTGACCCGAGCCGCTATGCTGGCCCTAAGCAAACATTATTGTTGTATTACTGAACGATTTAAATTGATATTTTAACGAAATTTACGACCTTTAAATAAAAATCTAAGGAATACCTATTATAAAGTGTTTTTTACAGAAGAATTTAAATATGATGTAGATGTGGGCTCAATCAAAAAATATACGCATGTATTTAAGGCAAATTTGAATTTATATTTATTTATTACTTCATCTTAAGGTTAGCGGATAGACAATGTCTTTTTTTTGAACGGAATGATGAGAGCTGTAGTCGAAATTGCAGTTGTAATGGAACGCTGCTTGATTCAAATCAGAACTTGAAGCAATTCTTCTTATGCGTTGATTAAAAATTTTAAAGTTGTTGAATTGCTACATTTGCTCGACGATTTCTCATTGCTAACCGAGCCGTTTCATTTCTCGCCTGCCTTTCTTCCTGCGTTTGTGATGTACGAAGTCGGGCCAAACTAATACGGGGTTGTTCTCGTGCGATTTCTCGTTCATATATATTCAATTGATTGACGATATTACGATAAGTACTTGCATTACGTGTTCGACGCGAAATATTAGATCTCCGGGGTCGCGGCATTGTGAATAACACTTAATAACGAATGCCAAAAATACAACAAATGGTTTTAAATATCACAACCTCACTAAATGATGAGCTTTACTTGGAACTTACCGTTTGGAAATAGAATTCTACATCACCACCAGAAAACAAATTGCACAAAAAAGTAAGCGTTTCGATAGAAACAGAAACAGTAATTGTTATAATTTGTATTAAAAAAAATATTTTTAATGATTATTAAGGCAAAGAAATTATGACAAAAAAGAGTTTTTTTTTTATCGCGGATTTTTCGCGAATTTTTTTTCGTATTATCCTTTTCTGGCCGGTGACCGGTCCGAATTGGTGAGAATCATCAAAATCGGTCTAGTCGTTCTTGAGTTATAACAATAGTAACTAACATCACTTTCTTTTATATATATAGATACAAACATTTTTAAAATGTTTAAAATTTTTACTAAAGAAAGTAATGACAAGTAATATAAAAATAAAAAGTCATATCACTCTTCTGCAACTAGAGAATTATGTTCAAATTTGTATTTTTTACTTTACTGAAATATACCTTATTTTGGGTGGGGGATATATTTCTTGCGAAAAACGTCAAAACTAAAATATACTTTTTGCCTATATTTTGTTAATAAAAATTAGTTTAAATAAATTAAATAAATAAACAATTCTCAGTTCTTAGTACATCTGGTGTTACTCAAATCAGAAATTAGAAATTTATCTTAACTTTATCGGAGTAATGTAAATTTGAAATGCTCTCAAATGATTTAGAACCTTATTCAGTACAACAAACGAATTGTTTAAAAATAAAATTTGTATGAAAACTACTCAAAAAACACTTCAGAAAATTTGTAATTTTCACACAAATGTAATTTTCATATATTTTCAAAAAAATGAATCCGTCCCTAAATAAGGTTCCCTGAACAAATATAAAAAATGAGAAATATGGGCTGCTTTAGTAAAAAGAATAGAAGAAAGAACATTTGATAAGAAAACGGTTAACCGACAGAAAAAGCCAGCCTGTCGAATAGCTCGAAAATAAAAATTATTCGAAACCGGTAGGTTTTTATAAATAAAAAAAAAACGGTTAACTGGTTTCCGGTTTCGGTTTTGTACTACTACTACTCCTGTAGCATTCCACTGAAAATGTCTAGAAAATGCAATCGCAACAACACAGAAAAATCCAAACTCATAGAAGATTCCCTACCAAAATGTATTTTTGTAGAAATATGGATAATCATTGCATAGGTCCCTCCTATACCTATTAAACGCGATCGAGATGGGTCGGGTTAAAATTTTCATACCATAAATCAGTATACTACTGACAAACTGAAGGATTTTTGAATGTTTTATTTAAATAAATTCCATAAGCAGTTTTGGAATACGTTTGAGATCTTTCAGTGCTGAAGCAATGGTTGGATCGACATTTCCAGCATCCCGACGATTCTCTAGAGCAGGGATTCTCACAAGCTCTTGCTTTATTCTCCGACAGCCGGTTCTACGTACCGTCAACCCAGCTATGACTACCATATTTTTAATCCCGGGGCAACATACTCCAGCACTGCTGTTCCGTGTTATTTTTGTCTGAACCGGAATTGAAACAAATTCCGGACCATGGTTCTATTCAGTGCACTATATGTCCATCATGAAAGAAATTGGTCGAAAATTTTCATTTCACCTTGCTTTGGAATCAGTCTTTCGACCCGATCCCCAAACAAAAATATTTTGTATTTTGAGAGACAGCCGACACTATATTAGATTATGAAGAAATAATTGTTGTTAGCTCTGAGGACATAAATAGAATAATTAAAGTGAATACAGATATCAGAAAATCACCTGGATATGATTCAGCAACACCATCAATGATTAAAAACCTACCGAACGTGGCAATAATTGTGCTGTATATAATATTTAATGCGATCTTAAAACTAGGAGCCTTTCCAAAAATTTGAAAAACTTCTAAGATTAATATGACACCAAAGCCAGGAAATGATTTGACTATACCATCTTCCTATAGACCTATTATGCCATTCTTGAAAGATAGAAATATCGTCCCAGTTCACCAGTTTGGTTTTCGTGAAAAACATAGAATTATTGAGCAAGTAAATCGTCTAACTGGAGAGATAAGTAAATCATTTGAATTAAAAAATTATTATTCGATAAAGTATGGCACAGAGGTTTAATATATAAAATTAAATATCTACTACCACCATGTACCCACAAATTGCTGGCGAATGGCCCAGATGGAATTTCCATGCTAAAGCTAAAGAACCTAGGTGAGCGGGAGGTCGAGTACCTGACAAGTTTTTTCAACCTGTTAGTGAAGAACGTGGTCATACCCAATGCCTGGGAAATGAGTAGAGTCATCCCGATATTAAAAACCGCGAAAGACGCGAACGAGGCACAATCATACAGGAAGACTCTTGAGGCGCTTCCCCTTTCCCAGCTGACCCCTCACCTACTTGGAAGCCGCCCACCACCTATCGCAGACAACAAGAACATGCCAGGAATAACAAGAATAGTTCTGGTATAACTAAGGTCAGGATGGAGCTATAGGATTAATGCCTACTAGTCTCGCATAGACCGAGCCGTCCACAATATATGCCCAGCATGGCACTCACCAGATATTTAGCTGTTCGGTTAACCCTACCGCAATTTCTTGGCCTTGACCTTTAAGGAGAACCTCCCGATTAGAATTATATAGTTATAGCTGTTTCCCCACTTAATATGTTATAAGTTGAAAACGACCCTCACAATTTTGGAGCAACAAATCAAGTATATCTTTACAAAAGTTTGAAATATGATAATTTTGACGTATTTATCAAAATATGTTAAAAAAAATTACAAGTCTTTATACAAATTGTAATTCATTTGAAAAAATAACGTGATACTTTTTCAATTTGTTATCAAACTTTATTCTTAAATAATTCCTAAGTCTAGGTTCGTACAAAGCAATTTTTCTTGTTGAAATTCTGATTTCGTGTGAGAGAGAGAGAGAGCGAGAGGGAATATGAAGGGGTACAAACTTGCCTGTACTTCGAAATTCGTTATGTTTTCCATTTTCGTACTTCAAAACAAAAACAAATCAAGGCAATTAAATCAAGAATTGCTGAAGTAATATTTTGTGTGTGAAATGCAAGTTTAAAAGAAAAAGAAATTAGAAAGAAAAAAAATTGAACTTAGACTAAATCTAAGAATAAATTAATACTCGAAAGAAAAAAATTAGAAGTTATCTTTTCTCAGTTTGATATCAAATGCTAACAGTTAAAACATTTGATTTCTAATAATGATAAATTTCAGATTAAACCTTCGCGTTTAAAAAAGTATTTGGAAAATTGCTATTAAGGTTTTTGACCCATTGACGAATTATCAAAATGTTTTTAATAAAAGTAGTGAGAAATGAAATTTATTTGGCAATCATTAGAAACCAAAGTTGGTATGTGATTTTTTTTAAAACTCATGTAATTTTTTTTAAATTTCATTTATAACTTGAATCTAAAAAAATTTTACATATAGGTAGTCCTTGTAATTCTCTAAAAAACATGCTTATCTAATTTAGTTTAAAAGATATTCAGGTCTAAGCAAATTTTCCCCTCATTTTTGGCCTCGTTTTTTTAAGTTTTTTAAACTTAGAGATTTTTTTGAAAATATCCACTAGATTTCTTACAAATTTTTAAATAATATTGCTGCAAAATTCATATAAATATATCCATCCGATAAAAAGTTGTATTAACCTGAAGTGGAAACTTAAAAAAATCACATTTTTGGGGTTACCTTTTTCTGTTTTTTTCCGGACTACAGAGTTTTTGTAATATTTTCAAAAACGTAAATGCGTGTAAAATAAAATCGATGATCCTTAGGGCAATGGTTACCCAACAAGCCCTATCCAAACTTTGTAAATTTTGAAAAAAGTTTTTTATTTTATTTATTTTTTTGTAAAATTCTCAAATGTCAAAAATGAGATCAACAAAAAAAATATATATTGGCTACATACCCCATATGTTGGTTAAATGCACAAAAAATATTTTCTGAGCCACGCCTTTTACAATGGCTGGGTAATAATTTTAAAGAAAAAAAATTAATTTTTTAAACCAGTTTTCCCCGGATTGGGATTTCGGGTATTTTGGTACGAAAAAGTTTAAATTTTTTTAAATCCCTGATTTTAAAAATAGTTTATCTGTATAGTGCAAAAAATTCATTTGAATACCTCTACTGGTTTAAATTTTAATTAGGTCTGTAACAAACTCAGCCTTTTAATAATCACACAGAGTTTATTATATATTAAATTGTTGTTATCTATTTATTTCAATTTGTTTAAACTTCTTATTTCAGTACTGTACAATAAGTGAGTGATCTGAATAATACATACTATAATGCATTTGTTGTTATTGTTGCCCAAACATGCAATATATAAAACGCACAATATTCTTTTGCAGTACGCACACATACTCATAGACAAGACTAATATAACACTTATAACATTAACAGCCCGTCTAGACGTAACATAATATGTAAGATTTTTATGTCAGAGAGTGTCAAATTCGCTCTCTGAAAGAATTATTTCACGTGTAGATTCAAATATTAGTATTATAAGATGTATTATGAGACTGTTGTGATGAGATTTTTCTACACAACCATCTTATAAGATGAACTGTCAAAAAAAAAAAAAAAATACACATATACGAAAGTTTGTTTGTATTTTGGAAATTACTGAAAAACAATTTTTTTTTTGTAAAATTGTTTCCTAAAAAAGTGCAAATTGTTTAAATAAAAAGGATATGTTTACTCTGTGACTGATTGAAAATTATGATTTCTTATAGAATTTATTAGAATACGTGTACCCCTTACTTAAGATTTAACATAATATAAACAAAATGGTTACTCTCCTCTGCTGACGTTATCTCACATATTATATCAGCGTTAATCTCAGTTGTAGACCTGGGGTAAAAGTAGTAGCAATAAGTTTACTCATATTAAGAGAGTTTAAGAGATCTATTTAATAAGTAAATACCCTACAAGGTTTAAATATTAACCTTATTTCTCAAAAATATACATAAAATCTAAATTTTAAGTTTTTTAGGTCATGGTCCGGAGATATTTAACAGCATTTAAATTATTTTAATTGATTACGATTCTCCATGATCCTAGGAAACGTTACTACGATAGCAAATACTTTTATAAAATATTTACATTTTTAAACTAACAAAAACTTTGTCTTCTTAGGTTATTTTTAGTACTTTTTTCATGTATATCATGAAAAATGTAAAAACGGCACAATAAAATTGAAAAAGTTTGGATAGGGCATGGGCATTTACGTTAAGATTTCTTTTGAAAATATTACAAAAATTCTGTCCGGAACAAAAAAAAATATATATTAGAAGTTAAAGAATATTACCACCATTTTAGAAAATAATTCCAAAAATGTGATTTTTTTTTAATTTCAACTTCAAATTAATATAACTTTATATCGGATATAAGAAATCTAGTGGATATTTTTAAAAAATTTTAGGGCCCAAATTAAATCCTCCAAGTTTAAAAAACGAGGCCAAAAATGAAGGTAAAATTTGTTTCGACCTAAATATCTATTAAACTAAAAGAGATAACCTACACATTTAAGTAAGTTTTTGTAGAGATTTACAAGGACTACCTATATGTATTTTTTTACATATTTTTAGCGAATTAAAAAAAATACATACACGAGGTGACCCCCATAATTCGCTAGACCTGCGCTCCTCCAAATCAACTTAAAAACATCTCAGCTGTGACCATGTGAATTTTTATTTAGATATCACGAACGGTTCACAAGTTACAGAATTATTTCCAAAAAAAGCGTTGCAGAACCACTGTGCGACAGAATTGGTGAGATATAAGATTTGATTCCAATAAATTCTCATTAATTTTAAAGCGAGATGAAGTTAACTTTCATGATAAAGATTTCAGTCCAGTACTGTTGTAAGATCTTATATATTTAACAAATTATTTTATTTATTAGATTATAGCAGCCGAAAAGCAGCAGAAAAAAATAACCCTACCAGCATTTCGAAGTGAGTTTTTTCATCTATCTATTAAAAAGACTTTTCAGACACTCTAAGATATTCAAATGTAGAAAATACACAAATTTATAATATCAAAGCACATTAGTATCGAATTATAATCCAAAAAACTTGCATGTTTACGTTCCAGAATAAAAAAAAAGAACAAGAACGCATAGTAAGTGTATAAATTTCAAAGTGATAAGATTGTTAATAATGTTGATAAAAAATATATATTTATATAAAAAATCAGTTTATTTTTAGTACGTAAATTTTATAAAATATTAATAAAAAAACATTAATGTGCAAATAAATATAAGCTAAGATATATTATAATTAAAAATAATAGAAATATTTCAACTGCAAAATTAAATTAGTTTCTTTTCAATCCATTTTTAGTATATTATAGTTAAAGAATCTAACTAATTACACCGTGTAACAATTTCCGAAAATTTTTCTCACAAATGCATGAATCGATAAAGGGTAATTCCAAAAAATTTCGACCCATCTCGGATTTTGACCATCTCTGATGTCGATGAAATTTGGCATATATAATCTACTTCTCTGTGCGTTTCATATGGCGCATTAACCAGCACCATACCGCTACCGGTTCATATTCTATGAACCTCTAAAGTTGGATTCCTTGAGCTATTTTGTCAAAAATGAGCAAAATTCGTGGTTGAATAAATTTTATGTGCATTGTCAGATTTCAACAAACTTGGTTTCATTGGACCATTTCGCAAGGACCTCCAAAATTAAAAAAATATCCTTTATCAATGGATATCCTGAAAAAGGGTATTTTAATTTTTATTATTTGTTTACACGATGTTTACAATCGATTTTCATTATAGTGCGAAAATTTCAAAATGGGATCGTAACTTCCGATTTCTTGTTTACTAACTAACACATTTTTTATTAGATATTAAACGGTTTTTACTCATATTGATATACTTATTCAAATTTTGATATATCATTATTTATTAACATAAGTTGTATATATAGAACATTCCTGTACCCAAAAAAAATAAATTTATGTTATTTTTGAAGTTTCAAAAACACATTAACAGACCTTTAACCCACTTTACAAAATCCGCCAAATTATTTATGGCGATCTTAAAGGATATTTACTAAAATTTGATACATGGGCTTACAAAGGCAAACTCTACTGAATTTGATCATGATCGGTTTATTATTTCACCTATACCTCATACAACTTTTTTCGCCGGAATGGTGATTTAACGCCTGTAAATATCTGAAATATGTTGTATTTATGTAAATTTCAGCACAAATAAATTTTGTACAAATATATACCGTTATACCAAGTTTTATATAGATCGGTCCATAATTGATTATATCTTTCATGTAGGTTCCACTACCTAAGAATTAATTTAACACCCTAAATCTCACATTAGCGTTAAGATCAATATAAAATTTTAAATATATGAGTTGTATATAAGCATAAATCATCATACACAATTTCACTATAATTGGTCTGTTTAGGTTTCAACGAAACCAAAATGGATAAGACACCACGAATGCTGATGAAGTGCGTAAAGGTACAAAAAATACGTATTACATTCTACTGGTGTCTAATTATAGTCCACAAACTCTGCTTTGGTACTGCCAAACAGAGAAATTTACGATTTTAAACTTGTTAATGGTCCATAATTGAACATTTTTCCCATATAATCTCCATTACCGAAAATCAATTAAATTTGAATAAATCTCAACTAAGTTTTGAACAAATACAGATTTTTCCACTAAATTTCATAATGATCGGTCAACAATTGACCATGGCTCCCATATAATTCACATTCCCGAAAAATACTTTAACGTGCATAAATCTCATATAAATCGAAATAAAATTTTACATAAATAATTTTCATATACGCATAAATTATTTTAATAAATTTCATTTATAGAACGATCCACAAATGACCATAGGTCCTATATAAGGTTTTCTCCCGGTAACCACTTTAGTAACCATACACAAGCATGTATGGTATTATATGGTAGACCTTAATAACACTGCTTGTTTCTATCCATTCATATTTTTTTTATACTAAATTCAAAATAAAAGTATCAGAACACTTAATAAATATATTAATCTGTTAGTATAATTATACTAACTACTATAGACAAATTGTTATATCTTCCGATCCCATTGAGATCTAATTTGGAAATTTTTACACTATAATGACAAATTGATTGCAAACATCATTTTGAAAAATAATAAAAATTATAAGATTCTTTTTCAGGATATCGTAAGATAAAGAATATTTTTTTCATTTTAGTGGTACAGGAAGATGTGTATCTTTAATGATTTTATGATAAAGAGGAATATCAGTCTTTTTTATTGACATTTTGTTAAAATCAGATAATGCGCATAAAAGTTATTTAACCTTATACTTTGTTCATTTTTCAAACTAAAGCCCATACATAATAAATCTACGTAGTCAGCTTTTCTATAGAACATTAAATTTTCTCACAATTAAATATATATATATATATATATATATATATATATATATATATATATAAAGGATGATTCAATAGCCAGATCAGGTGTGAGTCATGTCATGCTGTCATGTTAATTTTGTTTAGTATTGTTTGGCATTTCATAATGAAAAGACTTACGCCTGAACAACGTTTACAAATCGTTCAACTTTATTACGAAAATTCACGTTCTGTGAGGAACATGTTTCGTGCACTTCGCTCAACTTATGGTCAACATAACCTTATTTAAATATAAACTACTGACAAATTCACTATCAGAATTAACTTTAGTAATTAATATTCTGTTTATATTGAATTTTTTAACGTGAAACACAACATTAAAGCATTTACTAACAGTTTTATTTTATTTTTTTTTAATATTACGCGACTGTCATTTAAAAATTGTTTTGTGTTTTAAGGTTTCAAAATGAGCATATTATAAGCGATTTTTTAAACACAAATGACACAAACAACTTTAATTTTGTATAGTGCAGTAAACTATGTTGAACAAAAATTTTTATCTCAGATTTCTCAAAAAAGTTGCAGAAAAACAAAAAAATGTGAAAAGCAAAAAACAAAAAAGTTTTGTCTGCTGATAAGGCAAGAAAATTAATTGAAAACTACTAGAAATTACTGAAATTTCTTTTGATCAAATCACTAATAAACTTAAAATAGCTGAAATCTTCAAAACACGGATTTGCTTTAAATGTAATCGTTCCATTACCTTAGATTTTAATAATTTATATAATTATGAAGAATTCTATGTACCAGAAGGAAGTATATATTTTTATAAAAATAACATTATTCACTTCAAAAGAGTAACTAAGTGCATATTTTGCACTTTTAAGGAAGATATTAATAATAACTTCTAAAAAAGGAAAATTCAATTTTTTTTACTAAAATAAATTTTAATTATTTCTAAGAAAACCTCAACTTTTCAACTTAAAAGTATTTTTTATTAACTTTTAACAAAGTTAAAACAATATTTTTTAAACAATAAACATATTATAAAGAAGCGTTAAATAAAAATCATAAAAAATTAATATTGATCGAATGACATATATATTTGTGTTAAAATTATGACTTGTGGAGCTCTTTTTAGCAATAACACAATGTTGTTTTTATTTAAAATATCTAGTTTTAATTATGACAAATTTTTTTTAAATATCTATTTTCGGTATTTACAATTCCCAAAAATACCAAATCCTTGGATTTTATAAAATTATAAACTTTTGTTATAACATAATAAATTTTCTTATAACAAAAGTTTTAATTGAAAGAAACCTATATTTTTAGAGATGTTTTAGAGTTTTATATTTTTAGAGGTGTTTTCATTTCTAGAGGAGTATATTTGCAGCTATTTTCCTTGAGGCACTTTAGTGTATAGTAAATATGGGCAAAAACACAAAAATTTTAAAATTCGACTAAATTACTTTCGTACTATTTTCTTCTTAGCATATCAAGAGCGCTTTGTACGAACAAAAAGCATCTTTCAGAATTTGAAATCTGTTGGCGTACATTACTATAAAATCTTGCTTGTTTATAATAACTTGCATATACTCACAAATTCTTTGAAATGCCATAAGATGAACAATGTTGTCACGGAAAATTATATATTTCTTATATTTTTGCAAATATTTTAAAAAAGTTAAAATTATATCAAGTGTACAATTTTTATCTAATATCTTAATTACATAATTTTTACTCTTCATATTTTGAATATTTGTTTAATAACTAAAATACGAATATTTTATTTACTTTACTACGATATATTATTTTACTTTTTCTAGTATTTATTAACATCCTTTTGAGTTACATACCAATTTTAAATATTTAAAACTTTTTTCCACAGAAAATTTTAATTTTATAACGTGATCATTTTTAAGATGACAAAAATGCTGTTTTGTTTATAAAATCAATTTTAGGATAAATCATAACAAAAGCTTAGTTGTAAGTTAAATAGTTTATACGATGCGCTTAGATAGAAGTATCATGTTTTCCGTCATATGTGATTTATTTTGAAAGTTTGAAAAAAATTATCATTAAAATGAACTGCAACAAGTCTTTCAATGTGATTTATATATTAGTCTAAAACGTGTTTACCAAAAAAAAATAAAATAAAAAAAATGTGTAATTAAAATATTAGCTAAATTTTCAAGTGGCCTATAAATTAAATGTTAATGGAGTGGGGCTACATACAAAAAATACTAAAATCACTAAAGTTTTAACTTATATAGAGAGCAGTTCATTCATATAACTCTAAATTCAAATGTTTGAACTTGTGAACACAAAAAAAAAAAAAAAAACTCACTTACTTTTAAACTTTTAAATTTTCTAACTTTGAACAATTGTAACTAATAATGACAATGACTTTAGAACACAAAACTTTACAATTTGACTGGCTTGTCGTGTTAATGACAACATTGCTAATTAGCAAATTTGCCAGAAGCATAATCATGTACAAAATTACTATTACAGTGATTCGATTTCATTAGTTTTAAAATTTTTGTGTTTTAGCCAATATACATACATACATACGTATATACATACATACATATATACATACATACATATATACATACATACATATATACATACATACACACATACATACATGTATACATACATATATACATACATACAATTACGAGCAAATAAATGGTTTTACTTATAAGGGCTTAAATTTATTCCTATAATATTAAATACGAAGATTTCAAAAAAGTTTATAACCCCTGTTGCTGTGCTTTTGATAAACCATAACATTTGTTTAGATTAAATAAGAGAAAGAGCAGATGCACTTAAAATTAAAAAAAAAAATAATATTTGTCGAGAAAATAAATAAATTATTCGTTTTTTGATTTAAGTAGTAAATTAACATCCTGGACAATTCTGCAAAATTTCTTAATTAACTTAGATCCAGTGGAAAACAAGGCCACTCCATGAAGTTAAAGTTTTCTGTTCTAAACGAATCTTTTACTATACTCGAGGAATGTTTAGTGTCATAATCTTTCTGATATCGCGACTTCAGAGACATTTTAAATTTGGCATATGGTAGCATTGAATTGTTAACTATATAGGGAAAGAGATGTCGATCCATACTTTCCTTGATTTGCAAAATTGAATCAACATCAGACCAAGAAAAAACAATCCCAAATCAATATGTTTCGATCACCATGTTTATGACTTTTATGGTGCACTTTGAATGATATGATTAATTTTTTGGGAGTTTTGCTCATGTTCTGCCATGCTTCTGAAGTCGCGATATCAGAGAAATTATGACACTAAACATACCTCCAGTATCGTAAAAGATTAGTTTAGTAAAATATAGTATAGTAAAATATCAGTTTAGAATGGAAAGCTTTAACTTCATAGAGTGGATCTAAGTCTAATTAAAAAGCTTTGGAGAATTGTTCAGTATGTTAATTTACTTCTTAAAATCAAAAACAAAAATGAATTATGGACAATAGTATGGAATGCTTGATTTCTTAAGAGACATATAAGGCACTGTTTATCTGTATAACTCATAGGTTCTTGAGAGCTATATAAAAAAGGATATTTAACAAAATATTGATAATTATCCCTCCCTTGAACGATTTTTGAGTTAGTATAACAAATTTTTTTCAAATTAACTTATTTATTTATTTGTTGACAAATATTAACACTTTTTTTTAATTTTAAGTATATCACCCTTTTCTCTTATTTATTAAACAAATGTTATGGTTTATCAAAGGCTGGCATATAGCATTGCAACAGGGGTCATAAACTTTTTTGGAATCTTCGCATTTAATTTTTTCGGAATAAATTTATAAGGGCTTACGAAGTTAACTTATTTATTTGCTCGTAACTAACTGTACAAACATTCATACATATATGCAAATAAGCAAAAAACTTTGAAATTCAATATTTATTCATTTGAAAAGTATTCCAAATTTCAAGTACAAGCTGTGAGAATAGGCTTGAATTTCCTATACCTTTAAATTTAAAACTATGCCTTTTTCCATCAAAAAAAAAAGTTATAATTTAAAACTGAGCTGGATGTTTCTTTAACAAACAAATGTTCCTTAAATAATTTCAAAATTTTTTTTTAAATTTTAAAATATACCAGCGTTTAAAAAACTCCATTTGTTACCAAGTTTTTTTTTTTATTTTCTAAAACTACAGCTACCGAAAATTGTAATGGTAGCAAAAGCATTTATTATTTTTTGTAGTTTAACACTTTCTGTAACTACTGCTACACGCAAAAAATGAAACTTGAAATGTAGCAGAAACTAGAAAACATATAATTCAAATGCAGCAATAGTTTTAAAAATAAAATATTTGGCTCCTACTCCATTTGTAGTTTAATTTTTATAACTACTTCCCTTACAATACTTTTTTTATTTTTACTGCTACCATAACTGAGTATGTAGTTAATACTAACAGAAGAGGTAGCAATAAACTGACAGAGGAGGTAGCTAATAGATAACAGAAAAAATAGATTTTAAAACAGCAATAAAAATAGAACAACTAGAAAACAAATGTAAGCAAAAGTACGCACAATATATTGTTGTTCTAATAAGACTTAAATTAATAAGATTTGAGTTTCACATTAAGAAATAAATCTTTATACTGATTTGTCATAAAGATAATTAGTGTTACCATATAGTCTTGTAAGAGATTTTAATATATTTTTTCTTACTATATTTGAATATTTTAAAAATCTGAAAAGAAATTTTGATTTTGTTTTCCACCAAAGAAGGCGTTAAAGTTTATGTGAAATTTATTTTAGCTGAATATTTTAACTTTTTCAGTCATATTCAAGTCGCACTTTTACATATTTATGAAACTTGTTTCAAATAGACAAAATGCCAAAGAAAAGGTTTTTCCAATATTATGAAAATTACACAGCAAAAAAATAAGACCAAGTTCCTCTAAATATTCAACAGTTCCCAAGTAGATTTAAGAGCATATTTTACTCTTTTTTTTTTTTTTTTTTTTTGAAGTTATTAATAACATAACACGCTGTTATATTGAAAAATCACTGGAGAAATGACATAATATAGGTTATAGGCTTTTCTGAGGACAACATAACTCAGTTTCAAAAATTAGCAATACACCCTCAAAATTTCGAGATACTCGCAAAAAATGATTTTGGGTAGGTTTTTGTGTAAATCTATTTCTAATTCTGTTATTCTTTTTTTTAATTTTTCTTTTAAACTTGGAGAGTAGAAAAAAAGTTTTTGTAACCGTATGCATTTTATTTTTTATAGAAAATAAAATTTTTCTACAATTTTTCGAGTTTAACTGCGATTTATTAAAATTTTTTCTATAAAAGCCATTGGAACGATGAAATAATTTTTAAGACCATTTTTGTTAGCCAAATTCAATATTTATAAATTGGACAGATTTGACATACTTAAAAAAAATAATACAAACATTTGTTTCACAAGCAACGCATTATAAGCATACATATATTTATATATTTATGTATATATATATATATAAACTGACTGCATATACCAAAAACAACACCATTAAACATTATAATACTGCTGTTGTCAACTAAATTGCTTGCTTATACAAAAAACAAGAACGTTAATAGTCAATGCAATGCTCAATATAAATGTGTGTGCTCATATTATTAACAGATTTTTTCGCTTCTTTATGAACCAATTTGGTTGATTAAGAAAACGGAAATTTTATAAAAATATTTATGACCGATCTATATAAAAATAAAATCCGTAGCTTAAACAAGGGCTTCAAAAGTCAAAAATGCGTTTTGCCCAATATCTATCTAATTCATTTCTTCAGCACAAAAATTCAGAAAAAAAATCCAAATCTTTGCAAAAACGAATGCTTCAGAAAATCGAAAACCAGTTAAAAAACCGTTTTTTAATATCATTTCTTAAAAGGATCGAGAAAATATAAACTGCGATGAAGAGTACAAAAAAATTGAATAATTCATTACTTAATTTGAGTGTATATAAAAGATGCTAAATAAGTTACTTCCTTGTGCTTTCAAAGTCAATTTAAAAATCTTAAATTGGCTTAAAATTTATGAAGCTACCAGATCTATAGTGCAGGAACTACCTTAAAAACGGGGTTTCTGCAATATTTCAAAATTTAAAGGGTCGAAACACCCTTTTTTTGAAATTGTTTTGTTATATGCCCAAGAAGGTCTACAACCCACAATAGATCGCTTTCCAAGTGAAAATAAAAAGTGACATTTTATTACAGCATGTAATTACTTCTAAAAAAATCAATACATTAAAAAAAATAATTATTCCTAAGAAAATTACAATTTTATCAATTTTAATGTATTTTATTCACTTTTACCAAAGTAAAAATAATATTTATATAAAAAATATGTAAATATATCTTTTTGAACTCTATATTTTGTAAGTAAAGAACAGGAACCCGTAATTATTTTATTTCTGATTTGTACACTTTTGTTTCTGATTTGTACAGTTTTGTTTTATGAAATGTTGGCAACCCAACTGGCAGTTTTAATATATTTGTAAAATGGTGGGTGATGTCCAAATGTTTACACAAACACAAAGAAGAAATAAAACCAATATATTAAACTTTACATTTTGTAAGTGCTTAATGATCATTGTTTTATAACCATGAAAACATTTTAATTAAAAATGTTTAATACATAAAGTATTGTTTATTTAAAAATTATGCTGTTAGAAAAATCAGAATATTGAAAAAGAACAGTTTTTCTACAACTCTTTATAAATGATGAGATATATGAAACAAAAAATAAAAAAGGCGAATAATTCTTTAATTTTAAGATATATTTCAAAATTAATTTTATGGAATTTCATTTAAAATTTTAAACTTATGTGATATTGATTAATATTAATTAAATTTAAAATAAAAGATGTTAATATGTAAAAAATAGTAAATGAATATGAAACTATATTTAATAAATAAATATTATATATATTATATAAATATTTATTTTTCAAAACTACTTAATTTTTATTAAACTACTTCAACTGATACCTTTACTGTTACCTCTGCTGTTCCTTCTGCTTTCTATTGCTACTCTATTTACTACCTTTAAAACTAAGCAAAAAAGGTAGCAGTTTTCTTTTATGAATATAAGTAAAAAGATTATTACTTATATGTGAAGGTAGCAGCAGTAATAAAATTACAAAAACTACACAACCTCCAAAATTGTAGTTTTTGACTACAACTAAATATACTGCTAAAAAAAAGTGAAGGTAGCAATAGTTTAAGAAAATGAACGACTACAAGTTTTAAACGTTTTGTAAACCACAATTTATATTATTTTATGCTGCTACGACTACTTGGAGTCTAGTTCAAAGAGTAACTAATTGTCAAAAACCTAAGTTGTTGTTAAAAATCTAAGTTGTTGTCAAAACCCTAACTCATGCAACAACAAAATACATGTAATCAAATGTATTTTGTTGCTGCTAAAAAATAAAAACAAAAAAATTAAAAAAAAACAATTTTTTATGTAACTGTCTACCTAATGTTTCGTCTCTATATATATACTCCATGGTCTGGTTTTTCAAACGCTGAATATAATCGAATTAAAGATGAAAAATATTTTTTCTAAACAATTTTTAAAATTTAAATTTTGCATGCATAAATGATAGATTGATATATTTTTTACATTAGCTGGAAAGGAAATTTTGCATTCATCATTTCAAGCATATTTTCCATCAAATTTTATTGACCATAATAACTGTTTGTCCATTTTATTGCGGCAAAATTGCGTACGAATATTTTCTTCAATATAAAGTATGTATAATATATTATTATTTTTTTTAACAAATTGTCTTTTAAACTTTTTATGAAAAAAAAAACACACACACAAAATGATGGCTTTTGTAAATGTGAATATTCAAATGTTTTTCACACACATTGGAAAAAATACAAAATAAACTGAATATAAAAAAAAAACTTGGAACAAATTAAAGTCACCGGTCAAGTTGAAATTAAAATAGAAAATATTTTTAACGTTAATAAAAGTTTTTCCGTGTTGCCGGTTTTAGGCAGTGCTCAGTAACTTTCTCCTCTATGTATGTCGAACAACGGCTTCGCTGAATAAACTTTTTTTGAAAATAAGAAAATTTGTAATTTCCGGTATATCAACAAAAATGCAATTTTTCTTCTCAAGGATTTAATGAACGGTGTTTGAACGTATTTTTAAACGGTATGTATATAATCTAAATCGCATGTCTACTAATCAAGATTTCCAGAAAAATATATTAAAATTTTAGAGGCCCATAACTCGTAAACGAAGAGCGAGCAGGCAAAATTACATTACTTTAATCAGTAGTAAAAGTACTACTGAATCGTTATAAAATTTTTATAGATCAAATGGGCCGGTGATCTCAATTTAAGTCAAAAACTTAACTTCATAATTTATAATTAGTTCAAAATTTTATAAAACCTAACATTATAATTTTATAGGAAATTTTTTAAATTTTCTTGTTTATTTTATATTTTGCATTTTGTATAAAATTTGAGAAATATCCCAATAAATCGTTTAAAACCTAAGAAAGGTTTTAGAAAATTTCCTTTAATAAATAGAATATTTCTCAAATTATATACGAAGCTACAAAATATGTGTTATGAAATAAACAAGAAAATTTAAATTGTTAAATTGTTGTACCATAGTACGTATCATATATACATTTTAGTATTTAGAAGAAATAATAATTTTTAAACTCATAAAATATTTAAAGAATCAAAGTTATATTTACATTATATTCCGCATCCTTCGAATCATCAGAATCCAGGTCAATTACGTTGGCCTAAAAATTTAATTAGTTAATTGATAATTTCACTTTAAAACATGTTTACCTATGTATGTATGTATATGTATGTATGTTTGTATGTTTGTATGTATGTATGTATGTATGAATGTATGTATGTATGTATGATGTACCCAGCCTTGTAAGAGAGTTTTTTCATTGATCCACTAAAAAGTGTCTTTTTGACACTCTTGGATGTTCAAATGTAGAAACTACACAAATTTTGAATAACAAAACACATTAGTATCGAATTTTGATCTAAAAAACTTGACTTATACGACTGTTTACATTCCAGAGCAAAGAAAAAGAACAAGCAGGACATAATTTTGCTCAGTAAATGTATAACTTTTAACGTGATCAGTGTTATTGTTTATAGGGTTGAATAAAAAATGTGTTAATATAAAAAATTTTAATTAGTGATTTTTGTTTTTAAATATTTCATATTTCCCAATAAACCATATTATGTGCCGATTTTAATATCATATTGTATTGCAGAAAACGATATTAATATATCTAAATTTTGAAATATTTGTTTCCAATAAAATAAAAAACGTTAACATTTCAAATGATAAAAAAACTTCAAAATAAAAATTAAACAAACAAAAACAAACAGGGAATCAAATTTTAATACTAAAACCAAATTTTTAGGTACGTAATTGTGAAAGCTTATCCATAAGGGAAAATCATACTTGCAAATATTATTATTGATAATATTTGCATAAAAATATATATGATCATTTTTATATATTTTATATTTATTTAAGACTTTTTCTTATTTTAGCTGATTTTAAGGTTGTTTATTCCTTTATTTAGTACATTTAAATGCAAAAAAAATTGGTATTAAATAGCATTCAGAACAAAATGTGAAATATCACGATTTTACTATCGTTATTTTTTTTTTTAATTATTATACCGAAAACGATATCTTAATCTTATGGAAAAATGATACGAGTATAATAAGAAAAGATACAATTTAGTTTGTAAAACAATCGTTTTAGATTCGAAACGTATAATATCTATTGGCTTTTGGATTAATTTAAAGTTATAGTTATTAATTTAGTTTAAAGTTATAGTGAGTTATTACAGTGTGTTCAAATATAAGATAAGCATTTAGCTCAATTATAATTATAAAATATTTACTAGAAATATTCCAACTGCATTAAAAACGTGTTTATTGTACAAAAGCTTTTATATTTCGATACTTTCTTGATGTACTTTTTTACACTTCTAAATGATAGTATTTGGACACCAAAAGAATGCACTAAATAGTGTCATCTAAAAGGTACTAGAACTGCGGCACATTTCTTCCCGAACGGTGACTCTTCTTCAATAAAAAAAAAAAAAATGATATCATATTCGACTGTTACTAACTACATGAGATGTCACTTTAGTTCAAATTTCAATAGAAGTTGTATCCCCGCCAGCGATTAGGTGATAGTTTTATCCACTATAAGAAAAATGACTCTTTCTAGTATTCTCAAGATGCTATTTTCCTGTTAGTAAACAATTTTACAAAAGCAAATAACATTAATTTCGATTTTTGATCTACTTATTGCACATTTCTTACTAACTAAAATGTCGAAAAAGTCATTTAAAAGCTAGTTTTTCGATAAATATAAAGTTACCAAAAACTGTCTCCCATTAGAGTTCTTAAGATGTTATTTTCCTGATAGTAAAAAATTTTACAAAAACAAATAACATAAATTTCGATTTTCGACCTTCTGATAGTAAAACACCATTACATTGTTTTTAAATTAAAAACAAAAAACGTGGAGAAGACGATGATACTTAGTTGACGTGTTACTTTCAAAGGCAAGCAATCGATTTTTTTAAAATTTTAAGAAAGCTTCTTAAAATTAAAATAAAAAAAAAAAACAAAAAAGAGTGATATAGTGAGGTAAAAATAAAAAAGAAATACATATATATATATGTATATAAAGTGAATGTTGTTTAAAATGAAAACAAAATGAAATAAAATGAAAACACAATGAAAAGTTGTGAAAAAATTTTGAAAGAAATTTTGAATTAAATTAATTAAAAAATAAATGTTAATTAAAAAATAAATGTTATTCCGTAAAGCGAAGCGAAAATTCATTTTGGCAATTTACTTTGAAAGCAACAAATAAATTTGGATTTATTTCTTGTTTTTAATAATATAAAATTTCGAAATAAATTTGCATTTCGCTCATAAAAATATGTATATTTTTTAGTGAAAGTGAACCCATATATGTATGTTCATCAAACCTTTCAACTAAATTTTTAAAGTTGTTATGCTTTTCGAAATCAAAAATATCCCGTTCCCATTTATCAAATACAAAGATAAGTTCTCATAAATTATTATTTCATATCTGCCGCAAAAAATTCTGCTCCTCCACTATGTTTTGACACAATTCTTTTTTTCGATTTTTTTTCTTTGGAAAAAAATTTTTAACTTCTAATCGCCCGGCTGGATTTACAAAAGATTTAACATAGTAGTAGCAGAGGAGCGTATAATTTTTAATTTGAATGGGGGCTCCATATGCCCTTCAGGAGCATATGGGGCATATAGGGCTCAAAATATGTTAGCTCTGACATAGAAAATATTTCTTCGCTTGGTAATTTTTTGTTTCCTATCCGATTTCAAATATTATATATCTTATTAAATTTTAAACTAGCACAATTTCTGTTCTGTAAAAGATATTGACTTAAATTTTTATCTACATGATGAAGAATTATGTTAGCTAAGTAACGCAATTTATTTGAGAAAAAAACACAGTTTTTGGAGAAACTATAAATATTATATCTGTAATAAAATCTTTGTTAGTTAGGATATCTTAACGAAATTTTCGTTGATTGTTTAAAATGAGAAATTGTTAAAAAACTTTAAGATTTTTGTTGAAGGAATTCCACATTTCACAAAAAAAAAAAAAAAAAAAACTGAAAATCCCAAGAATGGGATTTTTCACATTTTCGCCTATAAATTCACATTTTTCTGGATATTATGATTCAAAACCCTTAAAAACATATTATGGATTCCTATATTGCAGGAAGGCCTATAAGGTATGCTATGTCATTTCTTGACTGATTTTTCGTTGTAGCAGAGTGTATTATTTCCTAAATATTAAAATTTTGGGGATAGGTTTGTTGTGATAAATTTCCTATACCACACCTACCCTCGTGGATTCGCGCCTGATTTCAATACTTACTTTTTTTATCAGCAATTTTGTGTAATTTTATATTTAAAAATTATTCTCTTAAATTGAATATTTAAAGTCAGATTTTCCTAAGAACAACTAAAACCGATTTTGAATAACCCTAAATGACTCTGATTCGTCACACAAAAAAAGCACTTAATATTGTCATTAGAAAAGTATCAAAACTGCTATACAGTTTTGCCCGAACGATGAGTCTTCTTCGATAGAAAAATAACTTCTTTTTCTTTTACAATTTTAAAATAAATATGGATAATATTTAGTTAAAGTTTGGATAGTAATGTTGATAGTATTAAGTTAGAATTTCGACAGAAATAGTGACTTTTCCTGTTCCTCAAAATGACTCCAATTTGACACATAAAAAAAGCCCTTAATAGTGTCATTAAAAAAGTATTAGAACTGCTGCACACTTCTTCCCGCACAGTGACTCTTCTTGGATAAGAAAATGATATCACATTCGACTGTTAAAAACAACTTGAGGTTACTCTTTAGTGCAAATTTGGATACAAAATGTAGTCAGGGATGTATGTATGTATGTACGTATTTATGTATGTATGTATGTATGTATGTATGTATGCATATATGTATGTATGTATGTATGTATGTATGTATGTATGTATGTATTTATGTATGTATGTATGAATGCATGTACATTACCTTTGGTTTTATTTTTTTGGACTTTTTAGCTCCACTAAGTTTTCTTTTTTTAAGAGGCATTTGATCCAAATCATCCTTTATTTCGTCTTCGCTGTCACTATCAATCTCAAAACGTTTATTCTCACTTGTAATACTAAGAAATTCAGGATCCTCATTTGTTCCTTTATCACTATCAACAATAGGTGGAGAACACACCATTCCTTCTTTACCACTAACAGCACTTTCATCATCCGTGTTTTCTATTAATTCGTTTTTGATTTCACAACTCAAAAATTCATCATGAAAAATTGGGCTAACAGGGTTCACTGTATCTAAAGGATCTGCATTTACATATTTCTTTTTATCTTTAGAACTGTCGAAAATGCTAATATCGGGCTTCTCAATGTCTGCGAATGTTTGAATTTTAATTTCCTCTGGCTGGGCTTCAAATTTTAGTTCAGTCTCCTTTAAAATATCTTCAAAATTATTTAAATGTTCTTCTCCAATATGAAGCGAGAATTTTTTTAGTTGATCACATTCAATATTGCAAAATGTACAATGAAAAATGTACATTTTGTTTTTTCTATTCTTTGTTTTTATGTCTATTAATATTTCACCACATTTTTGAAGATTAGAATTTTTGTTAGCACCCATTTCAATTATTTTAAATTTATAATTTGTGCATCAAATATTTTTAATTTTCAAGAAATGAAAAGATTTGCCTAAAATTGTTTATATTTACATTAAATCTTGTTGTGCACTTACATTTTTTACAAAAGGTGTGTTTAGTTAAAACCGATAAGTTCCCACATTATCGAATATGTTGCATCGTTAACGTGGTGTCTATACTAGACAAATTTTTATCACGACAAACGTAAAAATCAATGCAAATCTGTACAGCTGTCAAAATGCATGTATAAAAAACATGAATGAATTTTCCGTATTATATTTTTTGTGCAACTTTTGCCACCTCCCATAAATTCTCGTTAATTTTAACGTTTTGAAATTCAGCAAGATCGGTTCATAAATGGCGAAGATATGTCGTAAAAATAACGGTTATTAAGACCTAGGACTTCGTTTCTGCAAAGCAGATTTGGACATTTTTTCTGAATTTTTATGCTGAAGAAATTAACTAATTCGGTTCAATAATAACCGAGATATGAGGCAGAACGCATTTTTGATTTTTTTAAGCCTTTGTTTAAGCTATAGATTTCGTTTTTATATAGATCGGTCATAAATATTTTTAAAAAATTTTGGTGTTTTTAAATAACCATATCAGTCCATAAACAACCGAGTTATAAGAACAAATCTGAAAAAATTATTAAAAATATATACACACAAACATATGTATATAAAAAGCATTGCAATGACTTTTAGTGTTGTTATTGTTTTTTGTATAAGCCAGTAGCAGTTGATTGTATATACGTAAACAGTGTTTTTCTTGTTTTTTGTATAAGCATGTAACTACATGCAAACATATGTATATAAATTTAGTAGTAATATTTTTGCAAGGACAGAAAATAATCATTATTCTTGAAATTTTAAACAAAAAAAATTCAGATATAAGGAACGATTGGATAAAAGTTTTAAATACAGGAATCTAATCCTCAGAACAGATTCTTTCGGACTATAGTCAAAATTTACGACCGATTTTCAGTCACAATGTTGGATGTGAATAGGCATGTTAGTATCATTTTCCTAAAATGTTTCATGAATTTAAATTAAAGCAACCGTCTTTTTAATTTAATGTAAAAAAATATTTGCGAATTTATGTCCAGGTTCACACTAGACTACATGTCTCAGCGACAGGCCATTGTTTTGTTGTAACAACAATAAAAATAATGAGCGTCGTTGCGACATGTCGCCTATTGTGAACTTGGGTTATGTTGGCAATACTGCTGAAGTGATAAAAGTATATACTGACTGAACGTACTACAATATTTTTAGCATACGTTGAACGTGCTTCTTTCAAATGTAAACAAACTTGTTGGAGTTTTTTACTTCATAAACAAAGTGATAAAAATGGGAGCGAACAAAAATTCAGACCGTCAGAAATGCGGCAATATATTAATAAATATTAATACTATAAAAAATAAAAATAAAATATTTACATTTCATTGTGCTTTTTGTAACACAGACTGTGATCAATTAAAGAAGTTCTCTAAGCATCTTGAAGAAGAACATTTGCATCATTTCGAAGATGAATTGGAGACTATAGATGAACTAGTAAAGTGTCCCACACTTTTATTTCAGCCTGAAGAAATTAAGGTAGAAGCAGAATTAGATATCGAACCATTTCATGCAGGTGACAAAAAACTATTGAATATCTCTAAAAGTTCAGAGGTATATGAAGACCCATTGGAAACTGACAAATCTCAGAAAAATCTATGGAATAAAGAAGGGCATGATAAGGGAAATGTAAAAAAAGAACATGATGAAAGTGACCGTGAAGAAATAGAGAGTTGTGCACGCGAAGCAATCGTTATTAATCACACCACAAACATTTTAAAGAAACCTAACACTTTTGTTGAAGAGTTTAGTACGGATGAGTTTTCTGATAATTCGAATGATATTGATTTTGATGTAAGTCGAAACTGTTGGTTATAAAGAAACATCTGCGTAAAAGTATATTTTATACTTTTAGCCGATTTTATATTAACGATTTTCTACCGAAATCGATTAATGGATCTTAAAAATCGATTTTACCCTTTTTCCTCTAAGAATTCTAAAAAATTTTATTAACTCTACAGTTTTATAAACTTCTTTAGAGTTTTGTGGAACCACCTGGCTAAATGGTATAAAATTGAGATATGTACCTCCAAAGTTTGGCTGGATTCATTACTGCTATTCATTTCTGCCTAAATTTTTTATGTAATTTTGAATTTACGACTTTTTTCGAACTGTTATAAACAATTTTGGCACAAGTTGAAAATTTAGAATGATCTTAGATTTTTAAATTTGTTTACCATTAATAATAATTTAAACGCCAAAAATAAATCTTTTTATTACAATTATTTATAGTTGTCTGAATTTCCCAGGAAAACTCGTATTGAAAAATAGAAAAAAAGGATAATTTTCTTAAAGTACCTTATTTCTGGTGTATTTACTGGTCCTAAGCTACTCCCACTCTTCCGATTCCGATTCATATCTGCTGCCAACACCCATTATATTTATGTATGAAGTCACAAATTCTTACAGTTTTTTTATAATTTTATATTTCAATATGTTTTATAATTATACTTCGATTTTTTTATTTAAAATTTAATTTTTATTTAGATTTTTTTTTATTATTAAAAACTAAATTTGTTCACTTTAAAAAACCAACTAACAGCGTGTGGAGCGTATTTAAAATTTGTGTAGGACGTATTTATCGTCACACCCTTTTTGAATTGAAATCCCACAAAATAAAAATATGAAATTGTAAATATTTGTTCACGAACATTCAAAAGATCTAAATCTATATAAATCAGATAAATAGTTTTATTAAACGAATATGAGTGCTCAATAAGTGCCAAAATTTCAATAAAAAGTTAAAATAAGTAAAAATATATAATTTCTGGAATTTTGCATAAAAACAAATCGACTCTAAAATAAAGTCGATTTTATGGTCCGATTAATCGATTTTTAAAGTAAGAAAAGTTGATCGTGAAATCGAAAATCGATTCACTATTTTATACGTTAGAAACATAATATTTTATAATTCAAAATTTAAGTAGACAATTTTTAGAATTTCCTTTTTTTTAATTTTTTTTTTCAGGTTGAAGAAGAATGTAAAACTGTAAAGAAACCAAAAAAAGAAAATGTGAGTTGACTTTTAGTATTTCTGTATATTCCTATTAATAATTTAACAACATTTATTTTTAATAGAAAACAAAAAAGGGAGATAATGTGGAAATTAATAAAAACTCAGTAAAGGGAATAGTAAGTAAACAAAAATATTTGTCTGTTTCAAGTTTTTAATTTCGTTTTTAGCTAATAAATACATATCAATACTCCCATTCCAAAACGTACTTTGTAGAGTTAACATATTTAAGACATTTTTAGTATTTAATATTTCTTATTATCTGAACAATATTTTATACTATTTTGGTAAGTAAGTAAATCTTTATTGAGGCTTCTATATTTTCTTACAAACGGAAATATTATATAAAATAAAATCGACAGATTTATAAAATCAGAGAACTATAAATGTTTTCTTCTATTGCACGGAATGTGTGTATATATGTACATAAAAGAGTAACAGTAATACTTGCTCCCGGCATTTTACTTATAATTTACAGAGCAAAGTATGTTAACAAAATAAACCTAAAACTAGATAACACCTAAAAATTAAACAGTGTTTGTTAGATACATTAGCAAAATATCCTACAAAAGGATGTTAATCACAGAACTCTACAAATGTGTTGTCAAACGAATATTCGAACGTAAAAAAAAAAATAAAATAAATAAAAAATGTAAACAAAATGAAGGACTCGTAAGAAAAATATGTAAAAAATCGATTCAATAGACGAAAAAAATTAAAAAAATATCCTCATGTGTACAATATCCCCTGTGAGTATCAGGATTTGTAGGATTCTGGCAAACTCTATGGATCCGAGTCTTTATTGATATTCTCATTGACAACACCAATCGGGGATACAACTTTTGTGATGAATGAACAATTCAATCAGAAATTATTACCAAAAAAGTATTAAGATTTTAACGTCGAGTCTATACTAGACAAATTAAAAATCGGGGCAAATATATACAAGGTGACCTCAGTTAAAAAGCTAATAATTATTTTGGGTTGTTGCAGCTATCATATTCCATATATAAGGAACATTAATGAATTCGCCATAGATTAATAAGTAGATATTTATGTGAGAGAAAAAGACCTGATTCAATTGTCAAAAACCTAATTCGTACAACAACAAAATACATGTAATGACATATATTTTATTTTTGTGTTTTAAAAAAATGAGTACTTTTTCAAAAATTTAGCACAAAGTGCCTCTCATATAAATTCTAATTGTATTCTATGGAATTCAACAACTATTACCACCTTCCATAAATTCACGTTGATTTATTTGTTTGTTCTGATAAAAATTTGTATAGTATAGACTCGAAATAATTGACTGATTGATTGATTCTAGTACTTGTAAAGCTTGCAAGTTTTGGTCAAAATTTAAAGAAAACGTGTATTTTGTTGTTTATCTGTCTAATTCTGACTAAAACCTGTAAATTTGACGAGTACTGGAACAAAGCAATTAAAAATTCTAAACACTCATATAACAAAACTCATTTTTTAGATTTGAAATATTTTGGAATGAATGTGTTATAAATGAATAACTAGATATTTATGTGAGAGAAAAAAAAAAACTGATTCAATTGTCAAAAACCTAAAATATATTGGTTTTATATATTTTGTTTTTGTGTTTAGTTGTATTCTAAGGAAGGTGTCGTTTAAAAAATAATAAATAAATAATAATAAATAAATTTTATATTTTATTTTCAGAATGAAACATCAGTATCAAAGACATCAAAAAGACGTCGACGGGTAAGAAAGCACAATTAAAATAACCATCTATAATTAAATAAGGAAAAATTATTTAATGTCCTAAAAAATTCATGGATATGCTTAAGATATAATATACAATTTACACTTAGTGCTGAAACACAAGCTAGCGGATATTTTTTTATGAAGATTTGACAACTAAAACAGAACAGCGAATCCTCCCAAAATTAAAATTTATTTTAAAAAATAAAATGATATGTGAACAGTGATGTTTAAACTCATTGTGTTTTTCAAAAAACAAGTTAAAAACTAATGTGTGTGAACATAATATATAAGAGAAGGGGAAAATAATGTTTATACATGTAAACAAAAATAAAATGTATGTAAAAAGAAGTCTTCGTTTAATTTGGACTTCTCTTTAAGAACTGGAAACAACCACCGCCACCGCTTGCCTGTGTTTGGCTCTTACACTTGAAATCTCGTTTGAGTAATGAAACACGAGCTAGCGGATAATTTTTTTTCATAACGGTTTCTCAAACGCTCTCATTTTTTTTACTCTCTCTCTGTCGGTGTTGCTGTGGTTGCAAAATATATCACATATGTTTTCATTAAATTTATATAAGATGAAAAGAGAAAGAAAGATTTGTGTTTACGTCGAACCGTATGTACGTCGTACGTTCAAATAGAAAATTACGGCCGCACTTGTCATTTGAATAACAAAGATAAAAAAACAATTAAAATATTTTTGAAATTAAATTTTTTATTTTATGCTAAAGAAAATTTCAAAGTTCGTTTAGTTTTTCCAATATTATTTCAAACAAAAAGGTATGTTTACGTCCCCATTATGGGTAAAATGAACGCAAATACGGTCATAGTACGTTCCTACGATGCAATTGTGTTCCTAGCACAAATGGTGCATACGCAAGTTTTAATAGACTTTCTTGTCTTCTCATACAAAACAATTTATGAATGATCAATTATAACAGACTATTTCTGAAGAAATATCTCTATTTTCAAGCACTTTTTCTGTAAGCGCTTCATAGAAAAATAACCATCCACCAGATTGTGTTATTTTGCTACAAAACCAATCAACTTTTTTAGATTTACAAAAGCTATCTTGGACATCTAATTTATTAAAAAACAAAGTTTTTCAATATTAAACATAACTTTTAGATCATTTCTGTAAATTCTTAACTTTCATAGAACTTTTTCTAAGACATACATAAAATCTTTTTTGCTTTGGAAAAATTGTGAAATGTTTTTAAACTCAAAATTTCCATCTATTTTTTTTTATTTTCAGACAATAATTGAAAATATTTTACCAACTTTATTACAACAATACAAAAAATACGAAATTTTATGGCAAGTAAATAATATAGCATTTGGAGTAATAAATAAAAAGTACGAAGTTTATGGCAAGATAGCTGAATATTTAAAATTAGAGAATAAGGGAAATATAAGCATAGATGACATTAAGTACCATATCAAGTATTTAAATGAACTATATTCTAAAGACAAGGAACATGAATTGAAGTGTAAATTGGAAAAAAAGGAATTTGCACCTGAATACGAATTTTATACAGACATGTCATTTCTAAGTGAAAGTCAAGGGCCATTTTTATGTTCGATCTGTAATGAAATACTTCCAAAATATGATCCCTATTGTCAACATATGGCTCAACACAATGGCACGCAGCCATTTAAGTGCCCGTCCTGTGAAATGATGTTTACTAATTACCACAAGTACCTTATACATAAGAAACGTCATTTGGGAATATATAATTTTCATTGTAGTATATGCGGTAAAGGTTATTTATTTAAAAATGATTTAGAATGGCATGTAACCTCTCATACTGGAGATAAACCATATTTGTGTCAAATTTGTGGTACCGGTTTTAGAGCACGTCATGGTTACGATAATCATATACGACGTCATGAGGAACGATTTCGTCATGAATGCCACATATGTAAAAGAGGATTCAATCAACTGCACGCCCTTAATAATCACGTTAAATCCCATCTTAATATACGTGATGTAATATGCAAAATTTGTGGCAAAGGCTTCGTACATACCAAATATTTAAAGAGACATGAACTTATACATGGCGAAGTAAAGAATTATAAGTGCAATGAATGTGGCAAGGCATTTTTTCAAGCGTGTGGCTTGCGTGCTCATCGAAAAAATCATCACTCTTAATTTATAACTAATTAAAGGAAAAATAAAAATTTTAAGCTTAATGATATTTACGTTCAACCGAAAGCTGGAAAATTGACAAGTTAATTTTAAATCTTGTTAGTAAAAATGAATAGGAGGATTGAATCTTTAGCTGTATTATGTAATATATGAAGCCTATTTAACCTAAGAACTAATAGTAAAGATAGTGTGTATATAAGTGTTTAAATCAATAAAACAGAAATCTCATATTTTTATAGTTTTTCTTTCAACAGAAATTTGATTTTTGAAATTAACATGTTTAGCTAGAAAAGTAATATGTTTTGGCTCCAAAATAGTTAAACGCTATGATTCGGCTGTGCCGAATCTTATATACCTTTAGGCAGCGGTGATATTTAATTATATTTGGTTTTATAATATACTAGCTGACCCGAGCCGCGTTGCTGGCCCTAAGCAAACATTAGTGTTGTATTACTGAACGATTTAAATTGATATTTTAACGAAATTTACGACCTTTAAATAAAAATCTAAGGAATACCTATTATAAAGTGTTTTTTACAGAAGAATTTAAATATGATGTAGATGTGGGCTCAATCAAAAAATATACGCATGTATTTAAGGCAAATTTGAATTTATATTTATTTATTACTTCATCTTAAGGTTAGCGGATAGACAATGTCTTTTTTTTGAACGGAATGATGAGAGCTGTAGTCGAAGTTGCAGTTGTAATGGAACGCAGCTTGATTCAAATCAGAACTTGAAGCAATTCTTCTTATGCGTTGATTAAAAATTTTAAAGTTGTTGAATTGCTACATTTGCTCGACGATTTCTCATTGCTAACCGAGCCGTTTCATTTCTCGCCTGCCTTTCTTCCTGCGTTTGTGATGTACGAAGTCGGGCCAAACTAATACGGGGTTGTTATCGTGCGATTTCTCGTTCATATATATTCAATTGATTGACGATATTATGATAAGTACTTGCATTACGTGTTCGACGCGAAATATTAGATCTCCCGGGTCGCGGCATTGTGAATAACACTTAATAACGAATGCCAAAAATACAACAAATGGTTTTAAATATCACAACCTCACTAAATGATGAGCTTTACTTGGAACTTACCGTTTGGAAATAGAATTCTACACCACCACCAGAAAACAAATTGCACAAAAAAGTAAGCGTTTCGATAGAAACAGAAACAGTAATTGTTATAATTTGTATTAAAAAAAATATTTTTAATGATTATTAAAGCAAAGAAATTATGACAAAAAAGAGTTTTTTTTTATCGCGGATTTTTCGCGAATTTTTTTTCGTATTATCCTTTTCTGGCCGGTGACCGGTCCGAATTGGTGAGAATCATCAAAATCGGTCTAGTCGTTCTTGAGTTATAACAATAGTAACTAACATCACTTTCTTTTATATATATAGAAGAAGATGATGGAAATAAAAATACAATGGGATGGAAAACGTATTTTCTGTGCCGCTATGTACTTCATCATCATTTATCATAGGCTTTAAATTTTTTTTTTATGGCACATAAAAACCCATTTGTAGAAGTGACTCGAATGCATGTAGAATCAGTTCGCGTTAATCACTTCGGGCAGGGTACGCGAAAGTTATGGTGGTTTTAAATTGAACTTAAACTAGATGCTTATGTATAATTCTGGTAAAAATTACACTGAGTTATTTAATGAAAATGTATATTATTTTCAGTAATTGATGGTATTAATGTGGCATATTTTAGGATTTACTAGTAAAATTTATAAAATTTTCATTATACTAAAAAACATAATTTTTAAAAATTGTGTGAAAATGAGTATCGTATCTAACATACTTCTCCATATATTATACGAAAATATATTTTATTAGAGTTTATTACAAAGAAATACTTTTAAATATTGTGATCCTTTATAAACCAAGTGATTTTTTTTTTTGGTCCATAAAATGTTTTTCTTTTGAAATTTTTTGATGCGCCTCTACATTTCGGTTAAGCATTACAAACTCTTGTAATTTGAAAAACAATGAAATTATTTTAAGAGTTTTTTTAATAAAACAAATATATATATTGATATTTAAATCACAAGTGTTTACAAAGGAATGAAAATTTTCGCAAAACATAAAATACCTAAAACAAAAGCTTCTATGATTGAAAAACATACTTCAATACCCCTTCCCTATAAACATTTGGAAGATATCTTCCTGGAAGAAATGTACGCAATATCTTCTTTTTATTATTTGGCCGAAAATAATAAAAAAAATTTTTATCAGTTTAAAGAGAATTAGGCAATAAACAACATAAAATATATAAAATTAAAAATTTTTTTATTATTTTTATCTTCAAAATATCGCTCTTTTCTCAGTAAGGTGATTATCACCTCCGCAATAAATTGATAATATCCTATTGATAACACCTGGAAGAAATTAATACAATACTTTTATTTTTCAGTCAAAATTTTTTCAGTTGTCGAAAAATTGTTCAAAAATGAAGAAATATTGAAGAAATTTATTTTTATCTTATATTGCTTAGATGTATCGCCTGTTACTTACAATCTCTTCTATATAGGAAATAAAATTATTTTTCTAAGCAATACGAGTTTGAATCACTTTCACATTATTTTGCTTGTAGAATTCTCAATCAAATAAACCCACATAATTACAAAAATTTCAAAAAAGTATTTGTATCCAAAGATTTTGTACATATATCTGCCAAATGATGTGATGTAAAAATGGTTTCGATTTTTACCTCATCTTTTTCAATGTTATCTCTAATGAAGTGATGTTTTATATCCATATGTATATCCATGTGTAGAGTCATTCTTGGCCATATCAGCACAACTACGGTTATTCTCATAGATTATTACAGGCTCATTATTTAAAATTTTTAAATCTTGAAGTAATCCTATCAGCCATATTGCCTCAGATACGGCTGAACTTAAGGCAATATATTCAGCTTCTCTTGATGATGTTGCAACTGTTTGTTGTTTCTTGTTGGACCACGACACAGTACATTCAAAAACTTTAAAAATATATACTAACAGATTTTCGATCTGTAACGTCACTTGCCCAGTCAGCGTCAGCATATCTAATTAAAACGACATCTTCAACATTAAATATTAGATTTCTTATTAATTGTACCCGTTAAATATCTTAAAACTCTTTTTAAAACTTACCAGTATTCATCCGAAGGGTTTTCTTGAAATCTTCTAAGATAACTAACAAGATGACATATATAAGGTCTCACGCAAAATATTATGTAACATAAGACTCCCCAAAAGTTTTCAATAGGGTTTATCAAATATATTAATACCGTTACATGTGAGTTGTATTCCTTTTTCGACAGACGTCTTGACAGAATTACATTTAGACATTGAAAACCTTTTCAAAACTTTTTGTATATTAGCTTCTTGTGATATTTGTTGTCAATATTAAAATTTACACTCAAGAAATATTTTAAATTTAAACAATCAGAGGGAGTTCAAATTGTTTTGAAAGTATAATTTTTAATTCTTCAATAGATAACGGCAATACTCCCGTTTAGATCGAGTAAAACCAATTTTTATTAGAAATTTATTTATTTTATCGTTCCAACATTTAGAAGCCTGTTTAAGTCCATATAGAGATTTAAGTAAACGAGACGACATACCTTTTTCAGTTGTTTTTATATCCAGTTGATGTAACTTCTTCCTTGCAGTAATTGCCAGCACAACACGTATTGTAGTTAGTTTCGCCACAGGTGCATATGTTTCGTCATTTTCTATTCCATATTTTTGTAAGAAACCTTTGACCACTAACCTTGCTTTGTATTTTAAGGGATTACCATCTTCATCGCACTTAATTTTAAATACCCATTTAGACTTTAATAACTTTACATCTCTTGCAGCTTTCGTTATTTCTCAGACATTATTGGACTGTATAGACTTAAAGTTTTCATCTACAGCTTTCAGTCATTTGTGTAGGAAATGAGGAGAAAGTTAGGAGAAGATCACACAAGGATTTAGAATGAACGGAACATGACGAAATCGGGACAGGGATATAAAAGATCGACGTTACGGACAGAGGATCATGAAGTGTTTGTTGAAGCGAACGTTTAACTTCTAATAAATAATTTGTTGTTTTAATAATGTTAATGTTAAGTTTTGAAATGTTTAAATATTGTAAATAGTTAGTTAGTTTATAACCGGTACTGAACAATGCAGGCACTAGCACTCTCCTGGGCTTGTAGACATCATAGGCTTCGTCATGGGAATCGACTGCTTAAAGGAGAATCAGGGGTATAACCCTAGGGGGATTGGTAATATTGCTAATCCCCCTATATGATTCGTTCACATTCCTACCCCTCTTTTATCTTCTACTTCTACTCTCCTATTTTCTCTCCTATTTTCTGTATTTTATATTTTCTGTATTCTATACTCTATATTTCACAGCTATTTTAATGAAGGGACTCACAATGGACCGGGATCGGTCTCTGGGTGGAGATGTGGTACTATCTGGTATCACATCAACCTTCTCTATCTATCTATCTATCTAGGTAGTTTATAAATAAATATTATAATGAATTGAGATTAAAGCTGTGTTTCAAATTGAAGAGAAAAGCAACAAAAATTAAAAGTAGCTAAAGTGTAAGTCAAAAATACTTTTAAAACTACATTTGTCAGCATCAGGTCTACGAGATATTTCTGAATACTTTTCAGGTTCTACAGAATAGTTATATTTGCTTTTGTGGTAACAGAATTACTTGTAAAGTAGTCTAGAAATCTAAGAGGTGCCTTTCGATCTTTACCCCTTCTAGTTTGTACTGTTTCGCCATCACTTACCGGCACAACCTCATTGTAATCTTCAGAATCATCATCAGTTATAACGTTTTGTTCTTTAAAGTGTTCTTCAGTAGCGGGCACAACATCATTACATTCTTGCCCTTCTTGCTCGTTACTTCTAAATAAAATATTTATAGGTTTGCTTTCCTCGAGGACCTCTTTATATAGATTGCATGCTTCGTCGAATTTGAAATTTCTAGTAGTATCAATCTTTTTTAGATTCATATGCCACAGCTCATATCCATTTTTAACATATCCGATCATCACAAGTTGTCAACTTTTATCATCTAGCTTTTTTCTATATGTTCAGGTGTTCAGGCGAATGCTTTAGATCCAAATATCCTTAGCATTTTAAAGTTTGGTTTGTATTTAAATCATTTTTCAGCCAGTGTAACATTTCCTTTTTCGGCATATTTGCTTCGAGTAACATTGTATGGACCTTTTCAACTAACGTTCTATTGAAACGTTCAGAGACTCTATTTTGTTGAGTTGAGTAGGCAATTGTCTCTTCTAATTGTATATCTTTTAATTCGTACCATGCCAGTTGTTTCTTTGAATTGTACTCACGATCTTGATCCACAGTTAACTTCAAAATTGGCAGTTCTAACTTCACTGTTGTCATGGTATCATACTCCGTTATCTTTTCGAAAACGTTTGATTTTTTTTTTTTTTTTTTTTGATAACATATATTACTCCAAAATGATATGTAATATTTCGATCCATCCCAAGCTATAGGATCAATTGGACCATACACATCTCAATGAATTCTTTCTAGAGGACGTGACGCACGAGCGCATGTACCATTAAAAGGATATCTATAATGTTTACTTTTTAACCAAATTTCAAAAAAATTTTTTTTTCAGTTTTCGCACTTATACCAATCACCACATTTTTGTTTAATAAATCATTTAAGGATGCCTGCCTAATGTGTTCAAAGCGTTTATGCTATAGTTCCACTTCATCCTTATTTGAAAAATTGGCAGATTGATGTTCCAATTGAATTCAACATTTTTGTATTTACACTGCCTGCCACTTGAATAAGGAATCACATTTTTTAAACTTTAACTAAGTCCTATCTCCTAAACTAAAGTTCAGAAAAAAATAATTTTTTGCGCAACCAAATTTCAAAGTTTAATGAAGAAATAAAAAATATATATATTTTGTTAAACTAAAATTATGCATTTATTTAAAGACATGTATTTCTGTGGTACTATTTCGTGTGTCACTTGAATAAGGAATTCTTTTAATATTAATCAGGAAGGCTATGATTTGAATTTCTTTCAATATTAATGGCTAGGGAATTCTTAATTTGATAGTTTTTAAATAGTTTTTATTCAAAATGGGAAGTGGTAAGGCTCTTAATAACTCTGAGAAAGAAAAAATTCTGATTTTGAAGTCTCAGGGTCAGAATCCGTGGAAAGATATGGAAAAAACTTGAAAGGGCGGAAGAAAATGTCAACAACTCCAAAAGAAAGTCGACAAATTCTTAGAATTACATCAAATTCTGTCATGTCGGTATCAAAAATACGTGAAAAATGTGGAGTCAGTGCCAGTCTAAGAACAATGCACCGTATTTTAAAGTCATGCCCATATATAGTTCGACGAAAACTGCAAGAAAAAACCACCACTTAATAAAAAACGCAAATCTCAACGTCAGTTTGCCAAAAATACAATGACATGGTCCGACAAATGGTTTAAAGTTGTATTTTCAGATGAAATAAAGTTTAATATTGATGGTCCCGACGGGTATAACTATTACTTCCATGACCTAAATAAGGAAGAATTATTTTTGAGCCGCAGACACAGCCGAGAGAGCGGAATTATGTGGTGCCGTATTATGGTACCATAGAATTGGTTTTTGTACCCAACAAAATGACTGCAGCGACTTACAAAAACATTCTGGAGGAAGCATTTCCAAAATTTAATGCTTTCTTTATACCCATACCTTGGACGTACCAACACGACAACGCTTCGATTCATACCACCAGAACAGTAAAACAATGAATTAATCAACAAGGTGTTCAACTTTTGGATTGACCCCCATATTCACCAGTCCTGAATCCAATGGAAAATGTCTGCGGTTGGCTTGCAAGAAAAGCTTATGAAGGAGGAAAACAACTTGAGACGATAGAATACTTAAAGGATAACGGAAGCATGGAGTTCAATTTCGCTAAATTATTTAGAGTCATTATACAAGTCAATGCCAAATCGCATTTTTGAGGTTATTTCCAAAAATGGTGACAGTATTCATTAATAATTGAATGCTAGAAGTAGTATGTTTATGTATGTTCTCGACCACTTTTTTCATACAAAAGTTGGTTCATGCATAGCTGGGGTTGTTGTTTTTTGAAATGTGAAATGTGTATGTGTTGTGGTATGATTGTATGTTGTTTATGTTTTCCATCCCTGGTTAGTAATGTGTTTGTAAGAGAAATGAATAGCATTTGCAGAAAGAGTTTTGTAACTTAAAAAAAAAGACAATGAGTTTTATTTTTATTTATTTATTTTATTGATAAAAAATTTGTAATATGTTTCTATTAGATGTATTACATTATCTTTTTTTAATTCAAATTTAATACATTCACACAAAATGTTTGATCTACAATCGCAAATGTTGCATATCGTAGGGCAGTTGATAAAATGTTTTCCATGAACAGAGGTAATTAACTCCATATTTTCATATTCGTCTAGCATTCCTTTAAAATAGCTTATCATGTATAAATGTCCATCATTTCATTCATTTTCTTTAAAAAGATGTTTTTCCTCTTTATTCTTTCTTGTCTTCTCATTTTCAACTGCTTTCATTCGACTTGTATGCTACTATTTAAACAATATCCGTTTAGATCCTAAAACATGAATGATCATGATTTTTAATTTTATAAAATGAGCAAGTTTATGAGTGGAATAATTAATTCAAAGACCAAAAAAACCATTCTTCTTTTTATTATTATTCTTTGTATTATTTGAAACATGTACATACATACATAAGTATTGATCATATAAAATATGTTGACATGACATTTCATGACAGCAAACCAAAAACCTAAAGGTGAAAACAGGTAAATACTATTTTTTACAAGATTTATGAAAATTAAAAAAGGGTTTCATAATTAAAAATTTTATCTTGTATACCATAAAAAGCAAACCACGAGACATTTATGACTTCCTTTGTTAAAAAAGTTAGTTTATTTTCTAACACTTTCCTTAATGTCATACTGTTAACATTGAAGAAATGTATTTTTAGTATTTTAGTCATTTGTAGTATTATTTAAGCGCTCTATGTAAACATTTTCTAACTTACCTAAGAATATTACTATTTTCTCCCAATTAGTATATTATACCATTTATATATCAACTTATTCTTATAATTTTGTTTGTTCTTTTGTATGTATGTATGTATGTATGTATGTATGTATGTATATATGTATATATTTAAATAATACAATTCCTTTTATGTGATAAGAATTGTAAATGCAATATAGTACAGTTATTAAAAAATGTAATTTTATAATTTAAAAAAATTTAACAAATTTTAGTATAAATACTATTGCATACATAAAATTAAAACAGTTTAAGTGTAAAGTCTTAATCGAATCAATCTGTTAATCAACAAAGAGAAAAATGTTAAACTTTATTTGTGAAATCTGTGAAAAAAATTTCAAAAATAATTCTTCCTTAAGACGTCATATTAGATTAAATCACGATGGTCACTCGTCATCATTTTATTGTTCAAAATGTAATTTACATTTTGGAACTCACCAAGACTTACAAAGACATTTACATTTAATAGAACATCCTGAAAATAATAATGTTTTTTGTAACTTATGCAATAAACATATTTTAAAATCAATTTGGCATTATCACTTAAGAACAAATACTCACAAAAAAAATAATACTGAACAATTAGACAATAATATAAAGTCTATAAACTGTTGTTTTAAAAATCGAATCTCCTCGTATTTGATTGAAAATGAAAATAAGATGAACTTAATACCTGAAAACTTTCTGAGTGATATTAAACGTAAAGCAATTGATTTATTAAAGAACCTGGTACAAAAACATTTAAGTATTAAATATAATTGTGAACTCTTTTGTGAGTATGTGCTAATAAAAGATGATGATGATTTGTGTAGAGTAGATATAAAATCACATCAAACCAAAATGATTACTATAAATTCATCATTAACAAATGCAAACATCGAACAATGTTATGTTAATCAATGTGAGAGTTTAATAGTAAAGATGAGCGAATTTCAAGAACGTGACAGCGGATGGACCTTAATAGAAATCTCACATTTTGAGATTAATATTAATAAATATGAGTGTCTTAAAGGTTCACAATATTTACCTTTACCATCAACAATATTTAAAAAAAAGCATGTATTAATGTGCAAAATAAAGATCAGTACTGTTTTAAATGGGCGATAATATCAGCATTATATCCAGTCACCACCCATTCAAATAGATGTTCATCGTATCAAATCAAAGATATTAATGCAGATATTGTTGTATTGGAAAACAATATGGTTTTAAATTTTAAAAATTTAAAATTTCCGTTAGCCGTTAATATGATAAAGATATTTGAAGAAAATAACCCCGACATCAGCGTCAATGTTTTCGGATTGGAAGGGGACAATGTTGTGAGTCCGTACTACTTCACGCAAATGGAAAAGAATATTCACATTAATTTGTTGTTATTAGAGGAAGATGAAAAAAAAAATCTTTACTAATGTTTCTTCTTTCTTTTATATAATTCCAGATTGGTGAAAAGTCAATTAACAAAACACACAAGACAAATACATATATGTAATACATGTCTCATCCACTTTCATAATGAAGCGGCCTTGATTAAACATAAAAAGGAATGTAACAAATTGATTACCACAATGCCGAATTCAGGTGATAATATTCTCAAGTTCAAAAATTTTAAGAAGCAAATGGATGTACCATTTGTCGTTTATGCTGACTTTGAATGTATTTTAGAATCAACAAATGTTCAGAATTCTACTAATGTAAAGTCAGTACAAAAGCATATTCCATATGCATATAGTTACTATATTAAGTGTTCATTTGACTCTAGTTTAGACAAGTTTAGAATATATAGTGGTGAAGATTCTCCAAAACATTTTTTTAAAAGTTTAGTAGATAACACTTTAAATATTTATAATAATTACTTAAGTGTAGTTAAACCAATGAATTCTTTAACACTACTTTAAAAAAATATTCAAAATGAAGATCCAATATGTCACATTTGTAAGAAATTTTTAGATGATAATAGAGTGGCAGATCATTGTCATTTAACGGGTGAATATAGAGGTCCTGCTCACAATAATTGTAATTTAGAATATCAAATTGCCAACTTCATCCCTATATTTTTCCACAATCTTTCGGCATATGATTGTCATTTATTTGTTAGAGAACTTTCATCTATTGAAGGTGATATAAATATTATTCCTTTAAATAAGGAATTATATGTATCAATATCTAAAAGAATTTCAGTAAATGAAAAAGAAACATTTGAATTGCGTTTTCTCGACTCATTTCGATTCATGTCATCAAGTTTAGAAAAGCTAGCCAGTTACTTGACTGATGATGATTTAAAAATCGTTAAAACATTTTATAACAATAGTAATGAATTCAGTTTAATGAAACGTAAAGGAGTTTTTCCCTATGATTATATAGATTCAGAAAATCGTCTTCAGGAAACACAATTACCTTCTCGTGAAGTTTTCTTTAATAAACTAACTAATGAGTCGTGTAGTGAAGAAGAATATCAACATGCAGAAAAAGTTTGGAGTACATTCCAGTGTAATATTTTATTAGATTATTTACTTTTATATCTCAAAGCAGATGTTCTTCTACTTTGTGATATATTTGAAAATTTTAGAAAAGTTTGTAAAAACATTTACAATTTAGATCCTTGTCAATATTATACTTCACCTGGTCTGTCTTGGAATGCCAATAATAATAATTCCATAGCCAATAATAAATATGTTAGTGATTATGATTCTACGAAGAAATCAAATTATCTTATATATTTAGATGTAAATAATTTATACGGTTATGCAATGTCTCAATACCTTCCTTTTAAAAATTTTGAATGGGTTGAAAACATTGAAGATTTTAACTTAAATGATATTAAAGACGATTCTCCAATAGGATATATATTAGAAGTAGACTTAGATTACCCTTGTACATTACATGACTATCATAATGACATACCATTTTGTGCAGAAAATAAAAAAATTGAATCAATGAAACAGAAAAAATTAATTACAGATTTAAACAATAAAACAAATTATGTAATTCACTATAAAAATCTTCAACAATGTATTGAAAATGGTTTAATTTTAAAGAAAATCCATAGAATTCTTAAATTTAATCAATCAGATTGGTTGAAAAAATATATTGATTTAAACAATCATCATAGAACTTTAGCAAAAAATTCTTTTGAACAAAACTTTTTTAAATTGTTAAATAATGCTGTATATGGTAAGACTATGGAAAATGTTGACAAGAGAAAAGATATAAAAATAGTTTGTGAATGGGAGAATAGAAAAAAACGGTTAGGAGCTAGATCTCTTATAGCTAAACCAAACTTTCATAGTGCTCTTCAAATTAATGAAAATATGATTGCAATCGAAATGAGAAGAGTAAAAACAGTGTATAATAAACCGATATATATTGGGTTTTCAGTTTTAGAGTTATCAAAATGGAAAATGTATAATTTTCATTACGATTACATGAAACCTAAATATCTTGATTATTAATCTAAATTACATGGATACAGATTCGTTTATATTTGATATCAGAACAAATGACTTGTATGATGATATTCGAAATGATATTACTACTCATTTCGATACATCTGTATATCCAAAAGATAATATATATAATATTCCACTTGTAAATAAAAAAGTTTTGGGAATGATGAAAGATGAATGTAATGGTAAGGTTATTAAAGAATTCAGTTAAAATTGATAGAGATGAAAAAGAAATTAAAAAAATTAAAGGTGTTAAACAATGTGTAACAGCTAAACTATCAATTAATGATTTTAGAAAATGTCTATTAGAGAAAAAACTATATTATGACTCTATGTATATATTTAGATCTAAGATACATCAAATTTATACACAACATATAAGTAAGTTAGTATTAAGCTATTTAGATGATAAGAGATTTATAAGAGAAAATAATATTAATACTTATGCATGGGGACATTATAAAATAAATTGTCTAACATTCTCATCATCAAATTTCCAAGAAATTATGGAGGAAGATGATGATATTCTTCTTAATATAGATATAGATATGTAAATTAAATATAATGTATGAAAAAAAATAATAAAAACAATATAATAAAGAAAAAAATATAGTTTTTATTTACTTATAATATTTATTAAATAAAAATTTTAAACATAAGTGACCACAATTAAATGTATTAAATTTTTGTTTCTGTTTATAATTATATTCAATGGGAGTTTTTGTAGTAGTAGGGAAATGGGAAGGCAATAGTTGTTTTTGTTTTTAATGAGGAGTAAGAGGAATTTTGAAGAGGAAATTGTTTGTATGAAATTGAAAACCAATGAATTTGTTTTGTAATTTTTTCTTGTGAGTGCATTTATAGGAGGAAAAATTGTTTTGCATTTTATGAAATTGAAAACCAATGTATGTATGTATGTATGTATGTATGATGTATTTATGTAATTATGTTAAAAGTACATACAAACAATTTAACAGGGGAGGCAATTTTTATTTATTTATTTTTTTTTTTTTGCACTTTTAATTGTGATGAAATTAAAAACTGATGAATTGTATAAATAGCGTTTGAGTATTTTTGGTTTATTCATCCACATATTTTTATATGATTATTTTTGTTTTTGTAAAGTGGAAACTTGAGAATTGTTTTATTTATATGGGGAAAAAAATAACTTTGTGTAAGGTTCTTTGACATTAATGAAGATGTATTTTATGTTGTTGAGTATGGTCATGATTAATATCAAATATTGTAATAACAAATTAAGGGGAGTATTTTTTATTCACATTAAACATTTTTCATATCAAATAAGAAAATCTGGTGGAAAAAAACAATAAAAAGAAATAGTGGTGTTCCAAACACATAATTTTAAAATAAACCAAAAGAAAAAATTGGCAATCAAAATGTAAAGTGAGGTTATAAAGAAAAAAAAGTAAAAATATTACATATTCAATTTGCATAAATAAAAAAATTCCACCCAAAATTCAATAATATTATCCCACCACTGCTGTCCAAATCAATCTTATTTCATCATCTACATTTTGTCCGAGTTAATATTTACAAAATTGAATCATTCCATCATAGCAATCATTAACACTTATCATCAATTACTTCCATCAATAGCATCGGTCCTCTCCATCCTGTCTACTATCAACTTAATCGCTAGCAGTTACATCATCTTTAACCAATTACCAATATCATTCATCAACCTCCATTCGTCCAGAACACTTGTTTTTCCCTAACCTCAAAATTGGAACATCTAACCTTTCTCCAATCCATCCGGTCATATTAGTTCCATTTTTTTATTTTTATTTACTTATTTATTTATTTATTTTTTTTTTTATTATTATATTTTAAATCCCATGCTTGTCGTAAATTTTCAAAATTATTGTCATTATCAACCGATTTTCCTATAAAAAAAAAAAACATATTTTGTTTATAGTTTTTTTTTATCTTTACTAAAGTTATTTTAATTTACATTTAAGACTCAATGTTGACTTAAGATTCATGTATTTTTCTAAGAAAACCTTCTTACTTAACATTGATGAATTTTCTTTTAGTTAAAAATTAAAGCTTTTTCCTCAAAATGTTGCTATATATATATATATATATATATATATATATATATATATATATATATATAAATTTATCCCTTATTATTGCTTTAGAGTATTGAATTAAATTCTCGATTTTACCGAGTAAATATTTAACAAAGAAGTGTTAGAGTAATTTTCTATTTTAGCATTCATCGAAATCTGGAAGGCTTTCGAAAACTTTGACGCATTATGATGGGTGAGTTACTCAATTTTTTTTAAATTCTTTCTTTGTTCTTTGTTAATTTTCATAAAGGGTTGGTATAACATATAGGGGACTGTGTTAGGGATCTTAGAAAATAGTACTGATTACTAAGTTACAGGTAGTGGTAGGGTTTTGAGATCAACCTGTCAAAATATCTGACAAGCATTTTTTATTAGGAACAAAATTGGGTTTGCTTTAGCGTAATTTAACACTCGGGTTTTGTTTATTTATAAATATTGTTACGTTTTTACCTTTTAAAAACGGTCGTTTATTTCCTTTAAATAAACCTGTACTTTGATTGCAAATAATAGCAGTTTTGATTAAAAGTTGTAACGACTCTTTATTTTATTTAAAAATGTACAACAATAACAGTTTAAATTACTGAAAGCTTTTTTTGGTTGCCCGGACCTTGGCTTGCTTTCAGCACTGTTGGTGTTTTCATAGTTTCTTATAATTGTTTGGACTGTAGCTCGAGTTAAATTTGCGGAGTTTGACCATTAAAATACGCATTGAAGTTTCTATTTCTTTTCTATCTCCCATATAGTATTATATATGATAGTATTGCTTTTAAAGTAACCCAAATCTGTAAAACTAACGGTTGTTTTAATTTTCTGTTTAATTTTAGGAGATACAACACTGTATGTAGACTTTTTTCCGTCTAATTTTTATGTTTATCCCTAATAACTTCTAGGATACCAATATTTTCATTTTTCTCAGATAATCTTACATATTAAAGTCTTAATCGCCTTAATCGTCTTAATCGTCATGAAAACTTAAAAATATCTTTGTGTATGTAGATTTTTCCCCTAACTATATAGTACATGGTGTAAAGTGCAAATAATGAATATGAAGACATTAAGTTAAAATTTCACGAACTCTTAGAAAACTGTAATGATTATTAAATTAAACGATACTCCAAAAAGTAATGTATCCACAGAAAAAAAGATTTAAGTGATAAAAAATCAGATCCTTTAAATAAGTTAAAGAATGATAGCTCACAAACAAATTTAGCAACAGAAAAGAAAGATAACGAATTTGATTCTTCCATTTTAACATCAACAAACCACATTCTGCACAAATCTTTAACCAAATTTTCAGATAATATGACATTTTAATATAATTGAATATTTTCCTATTGAATCTTATAACATTAATAATATACCTATAGTGATTCGAAATTATGAAGGAAGAATAATAAGTTTGAATGAATTCATACCAGTTTATTGTACTCTACACTTTAAAAAATATATAAAATAAATGTTTAGTAAAATGTTAAATCATTTTTGTAATAACCATGGATGTGATGTATACAAATTATTATAATAATCAGTCTGGAAATAATGATCAAAATATTGGTGAAATTGTGACAGTCACACAAACCTACCTCTCCACACGTACACATTTTTCCATCATTTCTTTATTTATAATTAAAAAAAAAAAAAAAAGAAAAACAAAACTTAAAAAAAAAAACATTATTTGTAAATAGCAGATTGATGTAAACAGAACTCTTCTTCATGTTTGTTTTGTTTATCCAACTAGTCACATGGAATTAACAACAAACATTCTTGCCAATATATAAGATATATAAAAAAATGCAGAGTTGCAAGAAAGGGGATTAGTTGACATAGGGGACTGTCAGTTTGAGTTCCGGTGAAGGGACCTTTTTTTTTTTTTTTTGAACCTTTTTTCGGAGATGCACGCCGTCGCATAGATAAGGAATTTGAACCAATCGAACAAGATTGTAATTTATCGGAGAAAAAAAGTTTTTCTTACCACACCAAGACCAAGGAAGCATCCTATAGCAGCTAGAGAAAGGGTGGAACTCTCTCGAGAGAAGCAAGTATACTAAACAGGGCTGGAAAAATATATGATATTCCAGAGTGAGCTAGGACACCTAAATTATATCTATAGCCAGGAGAAAACCGGTAAGAAATATAGTTCAAAACAAAATATAAAGGAAGAGAACTTCGCGTCATCCCAGCAAATCGCTACCAGCGACATGACCTTCAAATCTTCCAAGTTGTAGATGTGTAGATGTTTTTCTTGTGAAATTTGTGTGTCATGTGTATGTAATTTGTGAAAAAAAGACATTTTTATATTACTAAAAAAAAAAAAAAGATATATATATATATGCCAATATTATAATAAACATATTATTAGAATACAATTAAAGAACATCTAAAAATTAAAAAAAAAGAAAAATACATTGATTAAAATTTGTAAACCTATTACTAATTCAAATTTGTTAATCTAAGAGCATTCAAAGTTTAAGATTATTGTATAAGCTCTTGTAAAAGTTATAAACACGTTAAATTTAAAATTCATATTTTATATGTACCAGTATTGTCAGTCATATTAAAAAAAAAAAAAAGAAAAAAAAAAAAAAGTTAATTCTATACTCTCTCATGTACATGATTAGGTTAACATTTTTAGTATTAATTAAAATCACATTGTTTTAAAATTTCTTATTATAATTATACTCAAGAATTATGACTATTAAATATTTTGTTAATAAATAACTACAAATTATGATTGTAATAATGTTAAAGATTTAATCTATTTTTGTCACATAATTCAAAAGATAACGTATTAATTTATACATTAGAGAGAGTTGGTAAGGTAGCGAGGTAAATTTAGGAAGGCGAAATCTTTTGCTTATTTAGGGACATCTTAACGATTACTTGGGCTTGTCAAGATGTCATGGTTGACTGTGATATGTCAATAGGGGTGGGCAGCCCTCGCAAGACATATACATCCGTATTCTTGCATCTTAATATTTCTCCTACATCCTATCTCGGTCTAAGCAAACTTGCTTCCTAATAAAACCTCTTTCCATACCGTCCCGGTTTAAGGCACAAAATTTCAAATGTCAATGACTAGCGGAAAACGAAAGAACCTACACACCCGGCGAGCTAAAGCCGCAACTACAGCCTATGTGCCAGCTCCGCAAATTGAGGTCAAAAAAATAAAAGTAGTCATTACATTTTGGCGCCCAATGTTCGAGCATTTTAAAAGAAATGCTACCGTACAATATATGGTATCATTTTCAGGTATCGTTTGTCCCGGAAAGTATACCAATACTAGGCCTGAGTTGCGACGAAACTGACTAAGTAACCATATATTGAGAGACAACCTAATTTAAGTTACAACGTGCAAAATTTTATAAGTCTTGGTCCAAAAGACTATACAGTTTAGTGTCCAATAGCTATAACTGTTTGTCACGAAGAAATGAAAATTAGAACGTCTCGATTTTTTTCTATGTGCTATCCACAAATTGTAAGTAGTTTGCAAAACCGCGTCTTATTATGATCAATAATAAAATGAAACTAAACATCTTCAGATATGGATATAATATAATTTATTACGTTTTTTTTTTTAAACGTGAGATAAGTTAAAAACAACAAAGTATTTAACTTTATAACTATATACTATACTTCTATAAAAATTAGAAATATATTAATATTAGATATGAAAGGAAATTGTTGAACTCCAGGAAAATAAGTTTTCGCCACATCAATCCTTACATATACTGAGCTACCGATAACCAACTCGAAATTTATCTCGTACTTATCTAAAAAAAAAAAAAAAAAAAAAAAAAAGAATAATAATAAATAATAATAATAGTAGATTAGCAAAAAAAAAAAAATAAAAAAAAAAAAAAAAAAAAAACTAATAATAATTGTACATATCCATTATATGTCTAAAAATATATTATCTGTGCGTGTGAACCAGTAGAATACAACTTTTTGTTTTTTGTATAACTTTACTAACATAACAAAACCGCAATTATATTGAATCTTGGCTATATTTCTATCTAATTCGAATCTAAATTTTATGACCTTTAATCTTTGACAACTTATCTACATTTAGTGTATAAAATTTCGAAACTTTAGAATATTTACAAAACACAGTGTTCCAAGTACAAGCAGTTATCAAGAGCTACCTTTTTCTCGTATACCATAAGAATTTATTTTTGAATTACAAATTTTTTTTGGTAGACATAGATAAAATTTATTACATTAGACAATTCACAATTTAACCATGGCGACTGGCTCTAATAATACCAGGAATACCAGAGCATCTAATCGTCTGGGAGGTAATAGAAGCTCTAATGTAGGTAACTCAGCAACCTCCAATGTAGTTACAACAACAACATCCTCTAATCACCAGCCTATAAATAATATTGCTACTACAGCTCAAACAACTACAAATGTAATACCACCGTTAATGTCCTTACAATTTCCACCAGGTACAGGTCCTCAAACAACATCACCACCAGAAACAGCCAGTACACTTCGCTCACCAGAATATAGCAGTTTGACAGCTAGAGGCATCGTTCAACAACGTACAAATATGCAGCGACAAAATACACAAATGCCAAGGCTTGCTGAAGAAGTGAGACCAGAAACGCCCATCAACGGAGATGGATTATCACTGAGGGATTACGTTAGTGCATCTGTAGGTGCAGCACAAGCTACAATTATGAGACAAGTTCAAGAAAACCTAATGGCACTTGTTCCTCAAATTATAAGAGACTCGTTAAGGTCAGAACATAACTGCACTTTCGAAAACCCACACAGAAGTCAGGCAAATGCAAATAATAACCGAGATCGTTTACCAAATCAAAACAACAATTATAGGAACCAAGCAGAACCAACGTTTTTACCACCACAACCGCAATACCAATACAATCCACTGAATATGTTACCTAGTTTTAATCACAACACACCCTTACAAATGGAAAAATGGGGTATCAAATACGATGGCAGCAATCAAATGATGAGTGTGGAAGATTTCGTTTTCCGTGTCGAAGCTTTACGAGAAGATTATCAGTGTCCTTGGAACATTTTCATGAAGGGTTTTTATCACCTAGTTTCAGGTAGTGCTCAGCAATGGTTTTGGGACTTTAGGAGGCAAAATCCCTCGTGTGAGTGGGAACATTTGAAATATCACTTGATACGTAAATTCAGGCGTTATGAAAGTGATTTCGAAATTCAACGAAAAATAATGGAAAGACGTCAACATCCCTCTGAATCTGCAGACGCATTCATTGCAGATATAGTCAAGCTACAAAATCAGTTGCGTTTCAGTATTCCAGAATATGAGTTAGTTCGAATGGTAAAAGACAATCTGAAAGATGGAGTGACACAGCTTATTTTCCCAATGGAAATTAGTAGCATGGATCATCTTCTCGAGGAATGCCGTAGAGCCGAGCGCAATTTGGCAAAACGAACACCTTATCGCCAACAAATAAACAACCTCAGGAGGATTAATGAACTTGATTACGAAGAATTACAAGAAGATAACAGCCAACATCATGTCGAAGCCATTAACCACGGAAACATTCCAAGTAAACAATTGAATTGTTGGAATTGTAAAACACCAGGACATTCTTTCGTTGACTGTACGCTGACTCAAAGAAACCTTTTTTGTTACCGATGTGGGTTCGACAATGTGATATCACCAAACTGTCCTAAATGTAAGGGAAACAGCCAGAAGAACATGTTGAAAACTGGACCAATATGTTCACTACAAAACTAGAGCCAGTAAAAGACCATTTTATAAAGAGTTTACTTCACAATTCCGAGAAACCTTCGAGCGAAAATAATGTAAATAAAAGAAAAGAAATAATTCCGCATGAAACCAGGCTAGAAATTTATAACAAAAAAAGAGCAGAAATATTCAAAGATGTTTTTTCGGAGCAAAAAAATCGGATATCAAAAACTAGGCAAAGGTATCAAAAACGTAAACGCGAAAGAAAGGAAATAGCATCAACAATTATATCCGGTGAATTTGACATTAGACCTTACATGGACGTGATGGTAAATGGAATAAAATTTAAAGGCTTAATGGACAGCGGAGCTTCGATAAGCTGTTTAGGCGATGATTGTTTAACAAATGTTAACAAAATGAACATCCCAATTATGGACTTCAAATCATCAATATGTACAGCCGATGGAAAGAAACACCAAATTATAGGAAAAGTTAAAACAAAAATACAATGCGGGGATAAAAGCGAAGAAATTATACTTTACCTCGTACCAAACCTCAAACAAAAACTTATTTTAGGATATGACTTTTGGCAACGTTTAGGCATAAAGATTTGTATAAATGCTATCAAAGTAAATGAGGTAGAAATGAACAAACAGGAACTAGATATTCACGAGTTAACAGCAGAACAATCCTCGATGCTAGAAAATGTAAAATTATCGTTTAGATGTTACACTCAATATGGACTTGGTACGACACATCTTGAGACACACTCAATTGACACCGGAAACGCTCCCGCGAAAAAAATGCGATACTACCCCATAAGTCCTGCAATTCAAAAACTCACCTATGCCGAATTAGACCGCATGTTAGAGCTAGATGTCATTGAAGAAGCCACTAACGCCGAATGGAATAACCGAACAACGCTTGTCATTAAACCGAATAAAAATCGATTATGCTTAGATGCCAGAGAGCTTAATAAAGTAACAAAAAAAGATGCATATCCGCTCCCCAACATCGAGGGATTGCTAGCTCGATTAGGTGATACCTATTATATTTCTGCAATAGATTTAAAGGATGCCTTCTGGCAGATCCCGTTGGAAAAATCTGATAGGCCGAAGACAGCATTCACAGTACAAGGGAGACCTCATTACCAATTCAAAGTAATGCCCTTTGGTTTGTGCAATGCTGCCCAACGCCTTTGCCGCCTCATGGACAAGGTCATCCCATATGAACTTAAAGACCGGGTATTCGTCTATCTCGACGACCTGCTCATTGTGTCTCCAGATTTCCAAACACACATGGAAATGTTGCAAACTGTTGGAAATAAACTGACAGCTGCAGGCCTCACGATTAACATGCAAAAATCGAAATTTTGTTATAAAGAGCTACGCTATTTAGGTTATATTGTAGGAGGAGGTAAATTAAAACCGGACACGAGTAAAATGGATGTGATTCTTAAGATAAAACCTCCTAAAAACCCTAAAGATGTTAGAAGATTTCTCGGTACAGTAGGATGGTATCGAAGGTTTATACAAAATTTCTCCACACTGACATCACCACTTACAGACCTGCTAAAGAAGACAAAAAAATTCACTCTAACACCAGAAGCTCTTGATTCGTTCGAAAAACTTAAACAAAGCTTAGTTTCTAGTCCGGTACTGATCAGTCCAAACTTTGAACGGCCATTCTTCGTGCAATGCGATGCCTCTAATGTAGGAATAGGAGCAGTTCTGTTCCAAAAAGATGATGAAGGCGCAGAGCACCCCATAGAATTCTTTTCCAAAAAACTCAACACCGCACAAAAAAATTATTCGACAACCGAAAAGGAATGCCTTGCCGTAGTTCTGGCTATAGAAAAATTTCGCCAATACATCGAACTTATGGAATTCACGGTCATAACTGATCACTCGAGCCTAAAATGGCTGATGAAGCAGCAAGACTTAAATGGACGTTTGGCTCGTTGGAGCTTGAAACTTCAACGCTATAATTTCGAGATCGAACACCGAAAGGGAAGTAAAAACGTAGTACCTGACATGTTATCAAGGCTCGAAGTAGAGGAAATTATAACACCCACAAACATAATAGATTTCCATTCCGATGAATTTAAAAGTCGAGAATATTGTTCATTAATAGACACCATTGAACAAAACCAAGATAGACTACCTGACCTTAAAGTAAAGGATAACATTGTTTATAAGAGAGTGAAATTCAATCAAGATGAAATCGCTAACGAAGAGGACTGTTGGAAAATATGGTTACCTAACGGATTAACAGAAGAAATAGTAAAAAAATCACACATATACAATACTGCTTACGGAGGTACTGCAAAAACCCTTTTCAATATTAGAGAATTCTTTTATTGGCCCAATATGGTTAAACAAATTAAACAATTTATAACTGAATGCGATACCTGCAAGGAGATCAAGCACCCTAAGCAGACACTAAGGCCTACAATGGGAAGAGAAGTGGTAACACAAAGACCTTTTCAAAAAATTTATGTGGATTTCCTTGGCCCTTACCCGAGGTCAAAATCAGGCAATACGTTTGTATTCATCGTACTAGACCATAAAACAAAATTTGTTGTATTAAAAGCCATGTCTAAAGCATCTACTAAAGCAGTAATCAAATTTTTAATAGACGAAATTTTTCATAAGTTTGGTGTGCCAGAAACAGTGCACTCCGACAACGGCAAACAATTTGTATCAGAATCTTTTCAAGATATACTTAAAGCCTATGGTGTGAATCATATGAGAACAGCAATTCACTCACCTCATGCTAACGCTAGTGAAAGAGTGAACCAATCAATTTTGACAAGCATAAGAAGCTATATACAACAGGACCAATCGAAATGGGATCAAAACCTTTCTAAAATTGAATGCTACCTAAGATCAACCATACACGGCTCAATAGGAGTAACACCATATTTTGCCCTTACAGGATTCAATATGATTACACACGCTCAAGCTTACTCAATTCTTAAAAAACTTGGTTCACTTGAAGACGATACTATTGTACTGCCTAAACATGATCAAATGAAACTGATACATAATAAAATATCCACTAAAATACACGAAGCTTATAAAAGAAATGAAAAATCTTATAACAAAAGAAGTAGACACGTATCATTCAAACCTGGCCAAGAAGTTTTTCGTAAAAACTTCATTCAAAGCAACTTCAAAAAAGGTATCAACGCAAAGCTTTGTCGTCCATGGTTGAAATGTCGAATTGTCAAGTCTATAGGTAACAACCAATATGAGGTAGAAAATTTGAAAGGCAAACTAATTGGAGTTGTCCATGCCCAGCATTTAAAACATTAAGTATTTGAATAACTTACCTGAAAAATTTAGATTACATTCGTAATTTCCAGTTAAGTGTTCTTCACGAAATCCATGCCGTTATAAACAAATCCATTTATTTGGGCGTACGTAGGCAGGCACCATAACTTCTAATTGCTCACACTGAAAAAAAAAAAAAAATATATATATGTAGAATTTTCTTTAGGTAAAACACTTATCAATGATAATTTAAATTCAATAGTAGATTTGTGCACATCATTTTTTTTGCTCAGGCGCTTTGTTTAAAAAAATATACAACTAAATGTAAATAACTTGAGACGAGATATTCACTTTTATAATACACTAGGTTCCAAGTAGTTAGATTAAAATTAAATTATATCGCCCAGGTTAAGCACAGTATCGCCTTTACATACATTAAGTAGTTATTCAATGTATCATTTTGCGTTGTTCATTATTTTTTTATAGCTTATTACACATAACTAATCGCCCTTGCTAGACTCTACCTGCACAGACAAATATTCAACAACACGATGATCGCTATTACTGTCAATAGCATAAATCTCAATCCTTTTTCCGTATTGCAATGATTCTGCAGATACCTGTTGAAAAACCATAACATTAAAGGCAATTCTCAAGTCAAGGTATTCTATTACACTTATTTTTTTTTGACGCATTATATGGCCACACGCCTCGTATCAGGTAGAACTTAAAATACCTGGAAACTGCAGAAACTACCTTTGGCCTTCTGCTGAGGATGCAATGGCAGAGTCATTCCTCTATTCACTGATACCTGTTAATATAAAACATGAATACATAATCATTCATATCATTAGACTGAAAGTATTATTATTTTCCTTGTTACCAACTTAGTTGTTGTGACTTTTTCCCAACTCATTGTATTCCACAAGTTGCATACAATAAGCTGGCTTTGTGACAGTCACACAAACCTACCTCTCCACACGTACACATTTTTCCATCATTTCTTTATTTATAATTAAAAAAAAAAAAAAAGAAAAACAAAACTTAAAAAAAAAACATTATTTGTAAATAGCAGATTGATGTAAACAGAACTCTTCTTCATGTTTGTTTTGTTTATCCAACTAGTCACATGGAATTAACAACAAACATTCTTGCCAATATATAAGATATATAAAAAAATGCAGAGTTGCAAGAAAGGGGATTAGTTGACATAGGGGACTGTCAGTTTGAGTTCCGGTGAAGGGACCTTTTTTTTTTTTGAACCTTTTTTCGGAGATGCACGCCGTCGCATAGATAAGGAATTTGAACCAATCGAACAAGATTGTAATTTATCGGAGAAAAAAAGTTTTTCTTACCACACCAAGACCAAGGAAGCATCCTATAGCAGCTAGAGAAAGGGTGGAACTCTCTCGAGAGAAGCAAGTATACTAAACAGGGCTGGAAAAATATATGATATTCCAGAGTGAGCTAGGACACCTAAATTATATCTATAGCCAGGAGAAAACCGGTAAGAAATATAGTTCAAAACAAAATATAAAGGAAGAGAACTTCGCGTCATCCCAGCAAATCGCTACCAGCGACATGACCTTCAAATCTTCCAAGTTGTAGATGTGTAGATGTTTTTCTTGTGAAATTTGTGTGTCATGTGTATGTAATTTGTGAAAAAAAGACATTTTTATATTACTAAAAAAAAAAAAAAAAAGATATATATATATATGCCAATATTATAATAAACATATTATTAGAATACAATTAAAGAACATCTAAAAATTAAAAAAAAGAAAAATACATTGATTAAAATTTGTAAACCTATTACTAATTCAAATTTGTTAATCTAAGAGCATTCAAAGTTTAAGATTATTGTATAAGCTCTTGTAAAAGTTATAAACACGTTAAATTTAAAATTCATATTTTATATGTACCAGTATTGTCAGTCATATTAAAAAAAAAAAAAAGAAAAAAAAAAAAAAGTTAATTCTATACTCTCTCATGTACATGATTAGGTTAACATTTTTAGTATTAATTAAAATCACATTGTTTTAAAATTTCTTATTATAATTATACTCAAGAATTATGACTATTAAATATTTTTTTAATAAATAACTACAAATTATGATTGTAATAATGTTAAAGATTTAATCTATTTTTGTCACATAATTCAAAAGATAATGTATTAATTTATACATTAGAGAGAGTTGGTAAGGTAGCGAGGTAAATTTAGGAAGGCGAAATCTTTTGCTTATTTAAGGACATCTTAACGATTACTTGGGCTTGTTAAGATGTCATGGTTGACTGTGATATGTCAATAGGGGTGGGCAGCCCTCGCAAGACATATACATCCGTATTCTTGCATCTTAATATTTCTCCTACATCCTATCTCGGTCTAAGCAAACTTGCTTCCTAATAAAACCTCTTTCCATACCGTCCCGGTTTAAGGCACAAAATTTCAAATGTCAATGACTAGCGGAAAACGAAAGAACCTACACACCCGGCGAGCTAAAGCCGCAACTACAGCCTATGTGCCAGCTCCGCAAATTGAGGTCAAAAAAATAAAAGTAGTCATTACAAAATATATCATACACCAAGGTTTGCGCAATATGAATGTGGAATTGGATCACTGTTTTCATCTTTATTTTCACAACTGAAACCATTCTTGAGAACAGGATTAAATTATTTAAAAAATAAGTCATTAGACATTGGAAAAGAAATTTTGGAGGAAATCGGAACAAAACCTGTGAAAGATATTCTATTTAATCAAGGGAGAAAAATTATGAATAATATCAAAGAAGCTACTATTGAAAAAATAAAAACAATGCAGAAAGGTAAAGGGAAGCATATAAAACTTAAACGCTTAAAACAAAAACCGCATAATAAATCCAAACGTTGTAGAGGAAAGAACTTTAACGATATTTTTGGAAATTTAAAATGTCGGGATTTATAGAATGTATGAAAAGTGAATTGGATTTATTTGAATCTCCCCCAATTCAAACTAGTGTAATTAAAACAGAAGAAATATGTTATAATCCAATTGCTTCATTGGATAACTCTAGTACAATTGAATTTGTATCATTGGGGAATGGTGAAACATATAGAGATCTTAATAGTATTTATCTTAGACTACTGCTTGAATTCAAAGGACCTGGAGGCGTTGTTAATAACTTGTTGCATTCCATATTTAGGAATTGTACAGTTCATTTCAATAATAAAAGTGTATCTCAACCTGACAACAACTATCACTATAGAGCATATATGGAAACATTACTCAATTATGGAAATGATGCTAGATCTACCCATCTTGAATCGTGTGGTTGGGCTACTGATGTGAATAAAATTAATTCATTAATCGATAAAGAAAATCCCGGTTTAGATAAAAGAAAAAAATTATTTAAGGATGGGAAAAAGGTGGAGCTTTTCGGAAAACTTCATGTAGATGTATTTAATCAACAAAAGTACTTGCTTAATAATGTTGATCTTAAGATCACATTAAATTTGGAGAAACCAGAATTTTATATTTTAGAAAGTGGGAATGAAAATGAATCTTATCTAAGAATACATGAAGCTAATTTATATATAAATCATCTTACTATCAATAGTAGTATATTAGTGGCACAACATAATGTATTACAAAGCAAAAGTGCAATAAGAGAGTAGAAATTAAGACCTTCAATATAAATCCAGGAAACCATTCATTATCTCTAGATAATGTTATACTTGGACAATTACCAAATTTCTTAATTTTTGGAATGGTGTCTAACAAAGCTTATACTGGAGATAGAAAAGAAAACTCAAACAACTTTCATCATTTTAATTTACAAAGATTTAATTTTGTGGTTAATGGAGTACAATTTCCAGCACAGTCAATAGAATTTAAATAAAACAATGGAGGGATATTAAGCACTCGTGATTATCAAACATTATTTAAACGTACCGGAATCCATCATTTTGATAAAGGTCATCAAATTACAAAGGAACTTATTGATAGGGGATTTTATACTAGCTTTTGATTCAACACTACATCACAATAACAATTCTAATTATGGAAATTTAATAAATCAAGGAACTATTCGAATAGAAGGACGTTTTGGGAAACCAATTACGGAGGCTAATACCTACTTAGTATATTGTGAATTTGACAGTATAATAGAAATTGATAAATCTCGCACTATAATTCAAACGCTATGAATTCAATAAATATTATAAATACTTTAAATTCAAATAATTATACAAAATATAAATTTAAAGGAGTTTTTGCGAGCAATAAATTACCCAAGACACCTGTTACAAAAGCATCATTTTACATAGCCAACACTGATCCATCTTATAAGCCTGGACAGCATTGGGTCGCTTTTTATTTCCCTGAAAATAAATCAGCAGATTTTTTTTGCTCTGCAGGTCAACCTCCAATAAAACCATTTATTTCATTTCTAAACCGAAATTCTAAAACATTTGTCTACAATAAAATGCGAATTCAAAGTGAATCATCAATGTTTTGTGGTGTTTATTGTTGCATTTTTATTTATTTAAGATGTAAAAATTTTACTTTTAATAAAATTTTAAATATTTTTAATTATTTTAATTTACATGAAAATGATATGTTAGTTTTAAGTTTATTTAAATACTTTTATTTGTTTTTATAGAAAATAAAAATAAATAAATAAATAAATAAATAAGAAAAATATATATTATTTTGTTTTTATTCCAAGTTCTTTTTCCACATTTAGTAAAACTTCCAGGAGAATTTTATCACGACCATCATGCAATGCGAGGAATAGTGGAATATCTATAGGCGGCAGTATTAAGATTTATTGAATTTCAATTTGACCCTTGTTTGAAATATAATTTGATTCAATTTTAGTGTTGTTGGATGTATTCATTATTCTGAATATGTTGTTCTTGATAGATAGTCTATTATTTACTAAAATTATTTCTAAAATTCAAAATTCATAAGATCCTTACCAAGTTCAAAATTGCAAGAAGTTATTGTAAAAAAAAACAAAAATTTTTTTAAAGTTGTTTTATTTTGAAATTAAAAATATTTTCCCTATTTACTTATTTTAGACGTTTAGATAATAAATAATATCTTTTTATAAAATCCTCTATTTTGTTTATAAGTTGTATATGCTTTCTACAGTTACAAGTATCAGGACCAACGTTTGCTTTATCATCCGACCATGAACAGTTTTTGAAGTGTAATCCATATTTAGATGATATAGGTTCTTCATTATAATTCCCAGTTTTATTAATAAGTGCCAAATACTCTTCCAGTGTTTTTTGATGTTCAACAAAAATTAAACCATCAAAATTTTGAAGAAATTTTTGAATTTTTATATGTAACATGTTTATTATAAAGCTTTCTTTTTACAATTAGTTAGTTTTTAAAAATCATGATACTTATATACTAATTAACAAATTTTCTTTATTAAGCATTTCTTGGAATTTTACTATTTTCCCAACTGAAATATGGTTGAGAATTTGGGATGAAAAACTCTCCCACTTCGTCTTCTCCAGCGGAGTTTTCGCTGACTACCTCTTCCAATTAAAAAACATATAAACCATTATCTAACTTCCTCCTTAAAGTAAACTGTTCATTATTAACTCCATCTATTATTTTATCTTCCAAATTATTATATCGTTTGGGAAGATATAACATTCCCTCTTCAAGCTCTGCCATCACCACATTTCCATATTTATTCTTATGGCGGAACATACTTAATACCTTATATGGCTTTGATGGTAGTAAATCCTTTGCTGCTAGATATGGTCTTGTTTTTAATTTATTGAAAGCCGCAACAATATCAGCATTTGTAATCTTATTTGATTCCATTTTTGTTCCGCCTTTTAAAAAGTTTATTAACTGATTGAAATAATTTTACTTCAGACAATTATATTTATATCTAATATAATTTATCTCCAAAGAAGAGTAATTTGGGTATATCTCTTAATATTTCAAATTGAGAAAATATTATAAATACATAAATATAGAGCCTTAAACTAATTTTAAACATATTCTAGATATGAAAAATGTTTAATGTGAATAAAAAATACTCCCCTTAATTTGTTATTAGAATATTTAATATTAATCAACAACATAAAATATATCTTCATTAATGTCAAAGAACCTTACATAAAGTTATTTTTTTCCATATAAACAAAACAGTTCTCAAGTTTCCACTTTACAAAAACAAAAATAACCATATAAAAATATGTAGATGAATAAACCAAAAATACTGAAACGCTATTTATACAAGTCATCAGTTTTTAATTTCATCACAATTAAAAGCGCAAAAAAAATAAATAAATAAAAATTGTCTCCCCTGTTAAATTGTTTGTATGTACTTTTAACATAATTACATAAATACATCATACATACATACATACATACATACATTGGTTTTCAATTTCATAAAATGCAAAACAAGTTTTCCTCTTATTAATGCACTCACAAGAAAAAATTACAAAAACAAATTCATTGGTTTTCAATTTCATACAAACAATTTCCTCTTCAAAATTCCTCTTCCTCCTCATGAAAAACAAAAACAACTATTGCCTTCGCATTTCCCTACTACTTAAATGTCACTATATAAATATAATTTGCAAAGATTTAAATTTAAAATTAGGTAAAAACCTTGCTTAAGAATGCTTTAGTAGCGGCATTTAGTTTAAACAGTATGGAAGAGTGTGAACGTTGGTTTAAGCATATATATTTGAACAAAGTTTCGAAATATTACAACAATGCATAATAGAAATTATTGATGAAAACTTAAGCAGGGAGTATACGATTATGAAAAAATCGACTTTTTGGAATCAGTTGCATTTAATAGTCCTTTTCGGAAAATTTTTCTTTCGATATACGAGGACATTAAAACTGCATTGAAAAATGTTACAACAGGTCGTTGCGTAAATCAATACCGCAACGATGATATGTGTACGTTTTTGTTAAATAAATATTGCCCTTTTATTGTACTTTGGACAAACGTTATGGGCATTCATGTTGATGCATCTGGGGAGCATATAAGTAATGGCCCGATTGAATTTTCTTATTATTTGCAAAAACATGTTATACTGCAGCACAAATCTGTAAGACCAGATGTTTTCGTTAAAATAATGAGAATTGATTATCTAAGTTCCTTGAAGGAGTTACGATATAATTATAAAATGTTTGGATCAGTTTATAAGGCTCTATTTCCTTATAAAATTATTTTAACCAAAAATGACTTAAATGAAAAGCATAACAATAGTAGAATAATTAAAGAGCATTCTTATATTTGTTCAACTCCAAACGAAAAAAAAAACAAGACTCCACACTGGATATAAGTGTTGAAGTAATAGAAAAAGAACACAGTTATTCTCAAGCAAGTGGGAATATTAAGACAGAGCCCGAAGAAGAATGGGGGAAGAAAAAAAAAACAAAAAACAATTCAGCCAAAAATAATGCATGAAACAAAGGCAAGTAAGAAGGTTTCAGAAATTCGTAAAAATAATAGTAATGCGATTCAAAAAGATAACTTTTCTATTTAAATTTGATGATTTATTTTCTGAAATTAATAATAGAATAGACTCTATAAATGTTCGATTTACCGATTATTTAGAAAAGTTTAAAAATTATATATTGTTGAAAATTTTTTATTTGTAAAATTTTTTGAAATCAATATTTTGTTAAACTAATTTATATAATTATAAATTACTCTTAATATATTCTTATATTATATATTAATTTACAAAATACATTTAAATTATTATTAAATATTTTTATATTTATTATTAAAATAATTCTATTATTAAAGTTAATAAAAGGTATTAGCGAAAATTTACATTTATTACCCTCTTTCCAAGTGTGTAAGTTTTTTGTCTTCCTTCTAATGGCCTTCTTTGCTTAAGCTTAGTCTTTCTTCTATTGAGCCTTCCTTCTATTGATTGTGGTCTTCCTTCGCTTGAGCTTTCTGCGCGTATTAATAAATATATAATAAAAAAATAAAAAATAAAAATTCATTTTAAATTTCATGTTTTAATTTTTTTCTAAATTTTATATAATTTTGTCGATCCGTTTGTAATTTCATATTTTAACGATAAAACGATAGTTTTTCTTAATATTTTTTCAATATGGCGATACTTTTTTGATATGTCGATAGTTTTCTTTTTTGTACCGAGTTCCTTTTCGCGATCGTTTTATTTTGCTTTTGCGCGATAATTTTTCGATATGGCGATAGAACAAAATAAAAATAAAAAGAATATTTATTTCTGCAAAATTACAAAATAATTTTTTTTGCTTGGGAATTTAAAAAATCCCATTTTTAGAATTATTTTTAATTACGCGGCAGCTCTATTACCATACACAAAATTTTTTTTGAAAAAAGAAAAAATCACTATTTTTTTAAATCACAATTTAAACTCACACATATTAACTATATAAATTATTATTATCACTTAAAAATCTTATTTTTAATCAATTAAAAACACATTTACCTGCTGTTTCATTGATGGCAAATAAAATTTGACGGTTACCAAGCCAGATTTAACACGGTTCGTTCCAAAAATTTTTTATATGTGCAGTTTGACACTTCAGAAAACTGAAGGCTACATGTTTAATCGAAACCACCTTGTAAAAATTCGTCTTGGTGGCCATGTTAGTATAAAAGGTGTGACAAGTTTTTAAACTGTTAATATATTTATTTCTGGGCTGCCAGATTATTTACATTTATTTCAGAGGCTGGTACGTTGCAGTCCGGGCACCACCATCTTTGTTTTTTTCAATACTTTGTTCTACCAAAAACTATAGCGGTAAATGAAATATGAAAAAATCTTTTTTTGAAAACTTTGTTCTACCAAAAACTATAGCGGTAAATAAAATGTATATCAAAATGAAGCTGAGACCTTCCACTATCACCTCCAAGTGGTCCGATCCAGGAACAAATCACTCAGTTCGACCTAGGGTCCAAAATGTCCCTTAGAGTGAAATATGAAAAATCTTTTTTTGAAATTTTTGTTCTACCAAAAACTATAGCGGTAAATAAAATGTATATCAAAATGAAGCTGAGACCCTCCACTATCACCTCCAAGTGGTCCGGTCCAGGAACAAATCACTCAGTTCGACCTAGTGTCCAAAATGTCCTCTAGAGTGATATATGAAAAAATCTTTTTTTGAAAACTTTGTTCTACCAAAAACTATAGCGGTGAACAAAATATATATCAAAATGAAGCTGAGACCCTCCGCTATCACCTCCAATTGGTCCGATCGAGGAACAAATCACTCAGTTCGACCTAGGGTCCAAAATGTCCCTTAGAGTGAAATTTGAAAAATCTTTTTTTGAAATTTTTGTTCTACGAAAAACTATAGCAGTGAATAAAATATATATCAAAATGAAGCTGAGACTCTCCTCTATCAAATCCAAGTGGTCCGGTGCAGGAACAAATCTCTCAATTCGACCTATGGTCCAATAGTTTGTTATCTTTCATGATTAGTTTGTTAACAAAGTTGCTATTTTTTAAACTTGGCAGCACTTTTTACTTTGTTATCTTACTTTGTTATCTTTTCGTCCACCAAAGCATTCTAATTTCCAGAGTAGTTGGGAAATGGGAAGGCAATAGTTGTTTTTGTTTTTAATGAGGAGTAAGAGCAATTTTAAAGAGGAAATTGTTTGTATGAAATTGAACACCAATGAATTTGTTTTTGTAATTTTTTCTTGTATTATGCAATAATAGTAATACTTTTATTTGTTTTTATAGAAAATAAAAAAAATAAGAAAAATATATATTATTTTGTTTTTATTCCAAGTTCTTTTTCCACATTTAGTTAAACTTCCAGTAGAATTTTATTATGACCATCATGCAATGTGAGGAATAGTGGAATATCTATAGGCGGCAGTATTAAGATTTATTGAATTTCAATTTGACCCTTGTTTGAAATATAATTTGATTCAATTTTAGTGTTGTTGGATGTATTCATTATTCTGAATATGTTGTTCTTGATAGATAGTCAATTACTCGTATTTACTAAAATTATTTCTAAAATTCAAAATTCATAAGACCCTTACCAAGTTCAAAATTGCAAGAAGTTATTATAAAAAAAAAAAACAAAAATGTGTTTGATGTTGTATTATTTTTTATTTTGTTCTTTTTTACTTTAAAATTAATATATTTGAAATTAAAAATATTTACCCTATTTACTTATTTTAGAAGTTTAGATAATAAATAATATTTTTTATAAAATCCTCTATTTAGCTTATAAGTTGTTTATTACAAGTATCAGGACCAACGTTTGCTTTATCATCCGACTATGAAAAATTTTTGAAGTGTAATCCATATTTAGATATTATAGGTTCTTCATTATAATTCCCAGTTTTATTAATAAGTGCCAAATACTATTCCAATGTTTTTTGATTTTCAACATAAATTAAACCATCAAAATCTTGAAGAAATTTTTGAATCTTTATATGTGACATCTTTATTATAAAGCTTTCTTTTTACAATTAGTTAGTTTTTAAAAACAATGATACTTATATACTAATTAACTAATTTTCTTTATTAAGAATTTCTTGGAATTTTACTATTTTCCCAACTGAAAACACTGAGAACACTTCGTCTTCTCCAGCGGAGTTTTCACTACATCTTCCAATTCCAAAAACATAAAAACCATTATCTAACTTCTTCCTTAAAGTAAATTCATTATTAACTCCATCTAGTATTTTATCTTCCAAAATATTATATTGTTTGGGAAGATATAACATTCCCTTTTCAAGCTCTGCCATCACCACATTTGCATACTTTTGATAGTAGTAAATCCTTTGCTGCTAGATATAGTCTTGTTTCAAATTTATTGAAAGCCGCAACAATGTTACCATTGTAATTTTATTCCATTTCATTTTTTGTTCCGCCTTTTAAAAAGTTTATTTCAGGCATTTATATTTATGTATATCCAATCTAATTTATCTTCAAAGAACGTGTAATTTTGGTATTTCTCTTAATATTTCAAATTGAGAAAATATTATAAATACATAAATATTGAGCCATAAACTAATTTTAAAAGTATTCTAGATATGAAAAATGTTTAATGTGAATAAAAAATATTCCCCTTAATTTGTTATTAGAATATTCAAAATTAATCATGCTCATACTCAACAACATAAAATATATCTTCATGAATGTCAAAGAACCTTACACAAAGTTATTTTTTTTTTTCCATATAAACAAAACAATTCTCAAGTTTCCACTTTACAAAAACAAAAATAACCATATAAAAATGTGTAGATGAATAAACCAAAAATACTGAAACGCTATTTATACAAGTCATCAGTTTTTAATTTCATCACAATTAAAAGTGCAAAAAATAAATAAATAAATAAATAAAAATTGTCTGTTAAATTGTTCGTATGTACTTTTAACATAATTACATAAATACATACATATATATATATACATACATACATACATACATTGGTTTTCAATTTCATAAAATGCAAAACAATTTTTCCTCCTATTAATGCACTCACAAGAAAAAATTACAAAAACAAATTCATTGGTTTTTCAATTTCATACAAACAATTTACTCTTCAAAATTGCTCTTACTCCTCATTAAAAACATAAACAACTATTGCCTTCCCATTTCCCTACTACTCTCTTAATATTTCAAATTGAGAAAATATTATAAATACATAAACTAATTTTAAAAGTATTCTAGATATGAAAAATGTTTACTTTGAATAAAAAATACTCCCTCTTAATTTATTATAAGAATATTCAAAATTAATCATAATGATACTCAACAACATAAAATATATATTCATTAAAATCTTACATAAGTTTATATTTTCCATATAAACAAAACAATTCTTCCAGTTTATTTTCCACTTTACAAAAACAAAAATAACCATATAAAAATATGTAGATGAATAAACCAAAAATACTCAAACGCTATTTATACAAGTCATCAGTTTTTAATTTCATCACAATTAAAAGTGCAAAAAAAAAATAAAATAAAAAATTGTCTCCCTGTTAAATTGTTGGTATGTACTTTTAATATAATTACGAGTACATACATATTATTATACAAAATAAATACATTGGTTTTCAATTTCACAAAATGCAAAACAATTTTTCCCCCTATTAATGCATATACAAGAAAAAATTACAAAAACAAATTCATTGGTTTTCAATTTCATACAAACAATTTTCTCTTTAAAATTCCTCTTACTCCTCATTAAAAACAAAAACAACTATTGCCATCCCATTTCCCTACTACTCTGGAAATTAGAATGCTTTGGGGGTAAAACATGATTGCTGCTACATTTTTTATCGTAATATTTTTAACTATAAAGCCTAATATTTTAACTTTTTAGTACTTTTAGGTTTAGGGGGCCAAGAGAAGTTATATATTTGTGTGGTGATGGGAGAAAAACAGGAAAGATAGGTTCAGAGGGGGCCGGATAGTGGGTGAGGGAATACAGAGTAAATATAAATTTGGAATTTCTAAAGAACTGAAAGATTTAGCAATTTGAGAGAACTATTATCATATCAAATTATGTAATGTACACAAAGAAGGATATTAACTATTAAATGTGTACATAAAAAATAGCAATTAAAATAAACTTCTAATCAAATTTTTTTTTTTTAAGTAAATTGTTCATTTATAGAAAAGATTTATGAGAACCAATCGATTCAATTATGAACGATTTTGTTATAAAATGGCAAATGAACACCTTACAAAAAGCTAGAAACCTTTTGTAATTTTTATAAAAACTTAATTTTATAATCAATGTTAAATGGCAAATTACCTCAGGTCTACAACTGAGATTAACGTTGATATAATATGTGAAATAATGCAAGCAGAAGAGTGTAACCATTTTGTTTATATTATGTTAAATCTTAAATAAGGGGTACACGCAGTGGTGATATTCAGCCGGTGCGGGGCGGTACGCTCGTACCGGTTGTTAACATTTTTAATATTTTCCGTACCGGTTGTTGTATATTAAAAAAAAAGTATGTTTTTAAGTAAGAGTATGTAAAAGTAAAAGTATTGATAAAAACATTCTAAATTATTAAAAAAATATAAATATTTACCTGCCATTATCGATCAAATACAAAAAATCTTACAATAAAATAAAAATTTGGGATTTAAAATTTTTTTCGGTTTTAGTAAAAAAAAAATCTAATTAAAACTGTCTAATTTGAATTTTAGTACTTTTAATTTCCACTACAATCCAAGAGATGGCATTGAATTATAGAACAAAATTTATGGAATTGAAAAATTCCTACTGAGCATGTTTAAAGTTGCATTTTAATAGGTGGTTTCACCGCGTAACCACTAAGCTTGAAAGGGTTAACGGAAAATTCTGTAAAAAAAAATATTTTTCTTTTAATAAAAAGGGAATTTCCCTTTTTGAATACATTTTTATTTTGATATATTTACTCTAAATAAAAAGTTTAGTAGTATAAATATTTTTATGGTGAATGATTATCCCTTACTTTTAATCTCTATTAAATTCAGTTTTAACGTGCAAGTATGAAGTTTTTAAATTAATTTAAATTTCTAATTAATTATTAAATATTTTCTTTGTTTCAACCTAAGAATGAAAAGGCAAGCAAATCTATAAAAATAACCAAAAACCCTGAACCCAGGTAAAAGAAAAAAATGATACTTCTGAAGTTCAACACCAATCGGAAAAAGCTGGAACGTCTTGTGATGCTGCGTTATTACATTTTTGGAATGATAAACAACTAAATTATTTTAAAACTAAATACGAGTGGCTTATTGTTGTTAGCGATGAAAATGTGGGATGTCAGTGGTGTTCGAAAGTAGAATCGTTAAATTTAGAAACTGCTAAACATTTACACATTTCTGTGGAGTGGAAATCATGTTCTGTCAAAGCTCATGGCTCGAACAAAGAAAATTTACAATCATCAATGAGAAAAAAATTGAAGGAACACAATGAATCAGCTTCACATAAAAAAGCTGGGGAAATAATAAAAATTGGTGAAACAAATATAATTTCCAAATCTTTCGATGTGGCTAATGAAAAGTATTTAAACAGCACAGTAAACATTTTTAATACTATCTATTTCATAATTAAAAACAATTACCCATTCAGTGATTTTAAAAAATTAATTGATTTACAGAAAAAAAATAATGTAGATTTTGGATTTTCATTACATTCCAGATTTATAGTTCCACTTGTCGCAAAGCTTAAATCTACAGAAATAAGAAGAATTATTTTTGGAAAACTGATAAATACAGGTTGTAAAATTTCAATTATTATTGATGAAGCCTCAACTGTTTCACACAAAAGCGTTTTAGTAGTTTATTTGAAATCTGAAATTCAAGATTCCGATGATAGTGTAACAGTTTTTATTGATCTTGTCGAATTAGAAGGAACAACATCAGAAATAATTTTTAAAACCTTAATATCAGTTCTTGAAAAACATGGTTTTAATGAAAAATATTTACATGAAAATCTTATTGGATTTTGCTCAGACGGTGCTAGTATAATGTTAGGAAAAAAGGCTGGAGTTTCTGCAAGAATTTTAGAACATTTTCCAGGTATTAGCATCTGTCACTGTTTAGCTCATCGTATTCAGTTAACTCTAGATGATGTTATCAAAGAAGTAAATGAAGTAAATAACTTTAGATATTTTCTCGATAAACTTTATTCGTATTATCATACTTCAAATAAACATCAACGAGAATTAAATAATGTTTCTAAAGAACTTGGCACTGAAGTACACAAAATAGGTAGAATATTTGGTCCTCGATGGGCAGCCTGTAGCGCTAGGACCGCCAAAGCAGTTTGGAAATCATATCAGGCCTTATATATTCACTTTAGTCAAAATAAAGAAATTGGAATAATGTCATATTTCAAAAATGAAAACTTTTTAAAAGATTTAGGTTTAATAAACGACATATTAGAAGAAATTTCTGTACTGTCTACAGCTTTACAAGAAAGAGATATTTCATTAATTAGAGCTGATAGATTGATAAGGCGAACGATAAATCTATTCCAACATTTAAAATTAAATAAAGGAACATATGAAAAAGAAGCAGATGATATTATTAAAACGAAAAAATACAATATTCCATTTGAAATTAATAGAAAAAAAACATCAATTGTTGTTTCGAGAGATAAATTTTTTGATTGTTTAGAAAAACATATGAAAGCGCGTTTGCTGTTAGACGATAAAAATGAAAACTATAATAATCTCTTAAATTGGTTTAATTTATTAAATCCAGACACATGGCCGGGTGATATTTTTGAAGCACCATGGATTGAAGGTGAAAATAGGTTAGAGCAGTTAAATAAAATAATCAAATACATCATTCCAGTAAATGATTTTCGAGATTTTGTTGATGTGCGAGATAGAGAATCTAAAAATATTAATACTATTTTGAGAACAAAAAGAATTTTAAATGTAATTGCTGTTAATTCCGCAGAAGCTGAAAGAGGATTCAGCACAATGAACAATATCATTTATGATAAGAGAAATTCGTTGTTAATTGAAACAACAAGTCATTTAATGACAATAAATTTAATGGGAAAATCGATTGAGGATTTTGATGCAACACCATATGTTAAATTATGGTTGCGAGAAGGGCATCATATGGCAAGTGACAAACGTGTCAAAGCAGCCGCACCTAATTTGCCGTCCCAAAACCAAAATTTAATTTGGAAATTATTTAATTAATTTTATATACTATTTTTTATACTATTATATATAATATATGTATTTCTTATGTAAATATGTAAATAAATAACTATTATGAAGTAAATATAACCTACAATAGATTTTTTTCCATGCGTACCGGTTGTTAAAAAATTCGAATATCACCACTGAGTACACGTATTGTAATAAATCCTATAAGATATCATTATTTTCAATCAGTCACAGAATAAACATGTACTTTTTATTTTAAAAGATCGCACGTTTTTAACACAATTTTTATAAAAATATTTTTTTAAATGTAAAACAATCATTAAAAGAAAATAATTTTACAAAAAACATTGTTTTTTTTAGTAATTTCAAAAATACACATGCACACACACAAACAAACTCGTATATGTGTATTTTTTTGACAGTTCATCTTATAAGATAGTTGTGTAGAGAAATCTCATCACAACAGTCTCATAATACATCTTATAATACTAATATTTGAATCTACACGTGAAATAATTCTCTCAGAGAGCGAATTTGACACTCTCTGACACAAAAATCTTACATATTATGTTACAGCCCGTCTAGACGTAACATAATATGTAAGATTTTTGTGTCAGAGAGTGTCAAATTCGCTCTCTGAGAGAATTATTTCACGTGTAGATTCAAATATTAGTATAAGATGTATTATGAGACTGTTGTGATGAGATTTCTCTACACAACTATCTTATAAGATGAACTGTCAAAAAAATACACATATACGAGTTTGTTTGTGTGTGTGCATGTGTATTTTTGAAATTACTGAAAAACAACTTTTTTTTTTGTAAAATTGTTTCCTTTAATGTTTATTTTACATGTTAAAAAACATTTTTATAAAAATTGTGTTAAAAAGTGCGAATTGCTTAAATAAAAAGGAGGTGTTCTCTCTGCGACTGATTAAAAATAATGATATCTTATAGAATTTATTAGAATACGTGTACCCCTTATTTAAGATTTAACATAATATAAACAAAATGGTTACTCTCCTCTGCCGGCGTTATCTTACATATTATATCAGCGTTAATCTCAGTTGTAGACCTGGGGTTACGTCTAGACGGGCTGTTAATCTAACGAAATCTTTAACCCCACAAGGCTACATTTATTTTTATGGCGTAAAGGCTGCACTTTGTTGAATAGACGGCACATTTTAAACTCGTTTTAAAATTTATTTATGAATCAATGCACTTATAATTTTATTTAGTTTTATTGTGTTTTGTTTAAAATTAAGTTAATTTATAAAATATTTTTACAATTTGAACACAGAAATTAAAATTTCTTACCATGAACCTTTTTGCGTTGTCTAGCTTTCAAAAATGTGAAAATAATTTTAATAATGTTTTTTCTTATATTTTATTATTTTTTTTTTCTTAAAATTAACATACTAAGCATGTAAAGTAATAAATTTTGGCGCGAATTGTTTTTTATAAAGTACAAGAGGCACAAAGTGAATTTTGCGCTTCTGGTGGGTCCTTTTTTAAGTTTTTTCCCACAATATTTTAAAATTTTATTATTTACATAAGGTATTTTACGGTACGCATATAGAAACATTTTCACAAATATGTGAACTATATTAAAAAAATAAATCAAAATAATAAAAAAAAAAAACTATGTAAAATCTCATAAAAACAGTTATGCGTCGTGTCAATTCGACGAAGTGTATTCTTGCAGTGTAAAAGAATTAATTCAAAAGTTAATTTCGTATTTCACAGATTTTCTTACAAAAAGGTCTCAGTGTATTCTAACATTTTTTCAAGAGATATGTTAAATAATTTAATTTTTGTTTCAGGCAAACCAAATTTCATATTTATCATTTTGAAACGCTTATCTTCAAACTCAGTAGATACTGCTAGACTTTCGTATTAAGCAAGTAAGAAAAATAAAGTCGGTCAAGTCCGACCACATAATACCCCACACCATTGAATATGACCATCAAAATTCGTGGAGGGGTCTTATATTAGACATGTGGTCAATTATGGACCTTTACTTTTATTAAGTGTAAAATCAAATATACGAATACAAAACATTACGTTAAAACTAACATTTATATGAATTTATGTACTTTAGGGTGATTCCCGAAAGTAGGCTTAGATGGGAGCTATGGTAAATTATGAAGCGATTCTCATAAAATTTGCCACTGTGATTTCTACTTATATAAAACTTCTTTGTGTCGAATATGAATTTCATACTAATAAGTGTATGTGATTTATGCACGTTAAAGTGATTTTCGGAAAAGAGTTTTGAAATTTGGCACAAAGATTAATACTTATAAAAAACTTTCTTATACCAAATTTCATCAAAATATTGCTATATTTTATTCATTTATGATAGTTAAACCCTTATTCCGGGAGGACATTTGTACTTTGGCTAGGTGAAATAATGGACCGATCATAACCAATTTCAATAGGCTTCGTCTTTATGTCATGAAAGTCCTACATGCCAAATTTCATTGAATTATCTTCAAAATTGCGACCTGTACTTTGTGCATAAGGTTTACATGGACAGACAGCCAGATGAACGGACATCGTTAGATCGACTCAAAAAGTGATTTTGAGTCGATTAGTATGCTTTAAGGTGGGTGTTAGATGATTTCACACATCAGCACAAACACGTAATACCCCAACCACCTATAGTGGTGTGAGGTATAATTTCTTTTTAATTTAAAATTTTATCATAAATGAAACAAATTTGTCATCCAAAAAATGCATAGAAAATGGATTGACGATTTCAATAAACGATTTGATTTGATTTTTTACCTTTTACAAAAAATTATCTGGCAACTATGCGTGGCAGCAAAATGTACACAGACTGAACGTATCACAATATTTTGAACATACTTCTTTCATATGTAAAATAACTTGTTACAGTTTTATTTAATTTCCTAAATAAAGTTGACAGTAGCGAAGTAGCTCTGAGTTGGGAAATAGTTGCCGGGTCGTTGTAATTATTTTTTTAAATATAATTTGCGGCACACTTTCGAATTAGTGTTAATAATAACCTGGTGGAGTTCCATCAAGGTGTTTTTTGGAATTAAATTGGTGAATCTCCATTAAGGCTTTTGTGGAGTACCATTAAAACTCAGGAGCTTGATGAATATCAACCCTATGTGAAAAGGGAATTTAACAAACCTGCTAGTCCTGGCATATAAACATTTGCCATTTAACTTAAATAAAAAGAAAACAAAGTTGTAAAAATGGGAGCGAACAAAAATTCAGACCGCCAAAAATGTGGCAATATATTAATAAATATAAAAACTATAAAAAATAAAAATAAGATATTTTCATTTCATTGTGCTTTTTGTAGCACAGACTGTGACCAGTTAAAGAAGTTCTCTAAACATCTTGAGGAAAACCATTTGCATTATTTCGAAAATGAGTTGGAGAATATAAGTGAAGAAATAAATAGACCCATTCTTTTATTTGAACCGGAAGAAACTAAGGTCGAATCAGTGTCAGATATGGAACCTATAATTGAAGGTGGCAAGAAAATTGTAAATTGTACTGAGGATTGTGAAGAAACTTTGGAAATCGAAGAATCTCAGAACAAACTATGCAATATAGAGGAGTATAGCACAGGAGATGTTAAAAAAGAACATGATGAAAATGGTCAAGAGAAACATAATGAAAAAGAACATGATGAAAATGGTCAAGAGAAAATAGACAACTGCCATATTATTAATTGTGAACAACGGGTAACAAATATTAATGATATGACTGAAAGATCTCAGACAAATCTGTGTGATATGGAAGTATATGACAATAGAGATATTAAAAAAGAATATGATGAAAGTGACTATGAAGACATAGAGAGTTGTGATGTTAGAAATTGTGCAGGGGAAGCAAATATTATCAACGAAACTACAAAAAATGCAGAGGAACCTTATCCTTTTATTCATAAGGATTTTAGTTCGAATGAATTCTTAAATGATTCAAGTGATAATTATGATGTAAGTCTAAAATGTCTGTTATAGAAAACTTTCAATTAACGTTTTTCAAAAATTCTTAAAATTCAAAGTGTTTTACATGTTAGAATAAAAACTAATGTCATAATTTTCAATTTAAAGTTAAACAATTTTTAAAAAATCAAGTTTTAAATTATTTTCAGATTGAAAATGAGTTGACAACGGCAACGACATCAATAAATGAAAATGTGAGTAGTTTAATACTAGTTTTCTTACATTTAAATAACAATTTAATTAAATATTAAAAAATAAAATATCATCACATAAAATGCAAAAGCCCGTAACCACAGAAAAATCAAATGTTTGTTTTTTATTGTTAACAATTAAAAAGTATTTTTACGGTCTTTTGCATTTTAGGTGACCGCATGGAAGTGAATAAAATATACAAAAATCTATATATTTAATTTTTTTTAATAACACGCTGCTACATTGAAAAAAATTACTCAAGAAATGGCATATCGTATGTTATAGGCCTTCTTGAGGACATCATAAATTAGTTTCGAAAATTTGCAATACAACCTCAACGTTTCGAGTTATTCGCAAAAAACTGTTTTTGGGTAGGTTCTTCCATAAATATATTCCTAATTCTGTTATTCTTTTATTGATTCTTTTTCTTTTTAATCTTCTCTGGAAAGTTACAGAAATAGGATATTCAACGGTATGGAACAACATTTAGAAAAAATAAAATTTTGGAATAAATAAAGATTGCCGGAACTTTTTTTTTTTTTTTTTTTTTTTTTTTTTTTTTGTAAAAGAAGTTACATAAAAGTTTTTCTCCGCTCAGTTAGTTTTCGAGTTATAGGTACTTGATATATATATATATATATATATATATATATATATATATATATATATATATATATATAATTGGAGAGGTCTTGAGAAGGCCTTAAAAAGGCCTTTTGATTGACATACAAAATGTGCCAAATCATTAACCCAAGTTGAGACAATATGATATTTTATTACTTATTATTTTTACTTTGCTTTATATATCGTTATCTCAAAAATATATCGATATAACGATAGTCTCGTATACATCAAATCATTTAGAGAACATTTCAAGCTTTCATATGATCCCCCATATCACACCCCTAGCTCATTAAGTAACAAAAATATAAAAAAAAAACCTAAAAAATATTAGGAAAAATTAATCAATTTTTACTCGTAATATATTTGATGATTATATATATGTAATATGGATATGATTGGAAAGCTCTTTTAATCTCAAAAAAAAAAAAAAAAAAAAAATAAATAAATAAATAAGTAAATAAATAAATAAATAAATAAATAAATAAAAAATACTTAGTAAATATTATTTACACAGAAAAAAGTTTGTCCATAAATATAAAAATTTACTTTCATTGATTTTAGTTCATAATATTTAAGAATATTGTCTTAAAATTAATACTTTTTAAAAATTTTTTGCAATGAATCATAAGTCAAAAAGATTTAAATTGTTTAAATTTTCATTTATATTTTAAATTTGTAAATGCATTATTGAAATTTCCTTTGGAGAATTTTTAGTTTTTTTATGATTTTTAGACACATATTGGGAACAGAAGAACATAACATAAAATGATGAATGTGCTTTAGCAAATGGCGGCAAATTTATGCAAATTTCTAAACATTGCTTTTTAACAGCTTTTTATTTAAAAATTACAATTTAAAGGGATTTATTGTTAATATATTCACACATAACTACTCGTATTTTTAATTATCAAATCTAATAAAACTAAATTAACATTTTAGCAACATTTTTGCAAAATTTGTTAAATTTTCATTAAGTACAATTTAATAATATCTATGAACAAAATTTTATTTTTTATGAAAAAAGTTTGGTAAAAAAAACTCATGTTCGATTCATAATATTTATGAAAAAAAAAAAAAAAATGTACAAATATATGAAATTTTTTCTCTGTGTAGAGTCTTATTTTGTAAAATTCGTTTGGAAATTTTATATTGAAAACAACAAACAAATTCAAATTTATCTGTTGTTTTTATTGCTAACTGTCGAAACGAATTTTCGTTTCGTTTTACAAAATCAGGCTCTTAATTTACATTTTTATTTGAATTATAAATATAAAAAAAAAAATTAAAACAAGAATTTAAAAAATGTTTTCTTTTAGAAATAATTCTGTAGCTTATGAACCGTTGGAAATATCTAAATTTCATCTGGCCAGAGACGAGGTGATTTCGAGTTGATTTGAAAGAACGCAGATTCCAATCGGGACAGGGGGGCAGTGGGTAGACCTTCAAAGTTGCTCATCTCGGGTATGCAATTTATTTAAAAAATCACCAAAAATTCATTAATGATTTGACGGATACATGATTTGATAGATAGTTCTTGTAAATCCCTACAAAAATACTCTACATATGTAGGTTATTTTTATTTTTTTTTAGTTTAACAGACATTTAGGTCGAAATAAATTTTACCCCCATTTTTGGCCTCGTTTTTTAATTTGGCGGGCTCAATATTGGTTCTATGTTTTTTTTTTTTAATATTCATTGAATTAGCTACAAAATTCTAAATAATATTGCTGCAAGAATCTTAGATTAGATAAATGTTATATTAATCATATTTTTTGTTTTTTTTTTTTCAAAAAAGTGGCAATATTTTTTTTTTACTTATAATTTTTTTTTGTTCTGGCCCATATAATTTTTTTAATGTTTTCAAAAGAAATGTTAATTTAGATACGTGTAAATTAAACCCGCTTGGGGCAACGGTCTCCCCACAAACGCTATCAAACTTTGTAAATTTTCCACAATTTTTTTAAATTTGTTTGTAAAATTCTCAAATCACAAGGCTGGGATCAAACAAAAATTATGTTAATTAAATACCTCCATATTTTGGATAACACACAAAACTTATTTTCTGACGGACGCCTCTTATGATGACAGTGTGACTATTTAAATGGAAAAAGTCAATTCTCAAAACACTTTTTTTCAGAGTTAGGATTTTGGTACAAAACAGTGAGTGTGTTTTTAATTCCCTGATATTAAGGCAAGTCTGTCTATATTGCTTCAATTTCATTTGAATATCTCTACTCGTTTAAATTTTATTTAGGTCCAAATATTAACACTATTTCTAAAAAATATATTTAAAATTTAAATTTAAAGTATTTCGGGTCATGGTTTCAAGAAATTTGACCGTATTTAATTTATTTCTATTAGATGTTATTCTCCACAATCTAACGAGTTGAGAGAATTCAGGGAATTAAAAACGCAAAATCTCAAACCGAAAAAAACGTTTTAAAAGGCATACGTCAGAAAATAATTTTTGTCTGTTTACCCAATATATGGTAGATATTTAGGTCGAAGTAAATTTTTCACTTACTTTTAGCCTAGTTTTTCTTAGTTCTTTTTTTTTTTTTTTTGCTTGATCCTAGCTTTACAAATTGAGAATTTTACAAATTTAAAAAAATTTGCGGAAAATTGACAAAGTTATGATAGGGCTTGTGGTGAGACCGTTTACCAAAGAGCATTAAGATTCCTTTTGAAAACATTAACAAAATTATATGGGCCAGAACAAAAAACAAATTTTATAAGTAAAAAAATATTGCCACCTTTTTTTTGAAAAAAATCCAAGAAATGTGATTTTTTTTTTCAGATTAATATAAGCGTTTTTTTTTTTATTTACAAGGACTATCTATATGTATTTTTTTTTTGTCAAAACATAAATGAATTTTTGAATACTTAAAAAAAAATTGCATATCCGAGATGGCCAACTTTGGAGATTTGCCCACTCCTCCCCCTGACCCGTTAGGAATCTCTGCTCCTCCAAATCAACTTAAACACATCGTCTCTGGCCAGGTGACACTTTGTTTACAAGTTATAGAATTATTGAATTGAATAATTTAGTTATAAAATATATGAAGAACTTTTTTTTAAGTTTAGAAAATGCTTAATAACGTTTTCAGTTTTAAGCGATTTTATATAGGGATATCTCTTCTTATTCTAAACAAAACAATATTCAATTAAAGTTAATTAAAGATTTTTTAATCGATTTTGAAAACAGATATACGTGTGTATAAAATATTGTAATATAGTTCAAAAGCTACGTCTATCTGTTTTCAAAATCGATTAAAAAATCTTAAATTGACTTGAAATTTATGAATCTACGAGGAGAAATTGCGAATAAGTTTTTCGTAATATCTCGAAATGTAAGGGGCGTTTTGAAATTTTTAAAATTGTTTTGTGATGTCCTTAATAAGGCCTACAGCTTACATTAGTTTTCCGAGTGAAAATAAAAAGTGCCATTTATAGAAGCGTATGATTTATTATTTTTTATTTTTTGTATTTTCAGAATGCCAGTGATGGTAGTACAACATTAAATATAAACCAGTCAAAAAGTCGGGTAAGAAACAAATTATCTTTTTTAATTTCATATCTGAATTGTAATATGATATGTGTACATTAGGGAGGTTTAACATTCTTTTTTTCGAGCTTTATTTAAACGTACCAAAAAATATGAAAGGGAACATCATTTTGAATATCTCGGCGAAATGTAAACTTTCTGCGATTAATGGAACAGGATGCTACACGGTCTTTTATGTTGATGATCTGAAAACAAATCATAAACAATTTATTCCCACCAATTTTAAATAAAATGATAAGTTAAGAAAAATAAATGTACCCATATTTTGTAATTTTTTAAAAATAAGTTAATAGGAAGGATAAAATAAGTCATTTCAGTACAAAGAACTCATATAAAAAATTACGTAGGGATAAATATAAAACTTCAACAAACAAAAAATAAAGTTTAACAAATTTTTAATAAAATGTCCCTTTTTCGTTCACATTTACTTTTTTGGTAAAGTTACGAAATAAGGGTATAATAATTTTATCTATCGTTTGTATATATAATTAAAATTTTTGAAAATAAACTTTTGAAGATTTAAATGACATCCAGTTCATCATGGGAAGTTGAAATTTGGTCAAGATGTTCTAAATGATGGCCCCTTTCGTAATTTTTGGTACGTTTAGATGTGCGAAGCACTTTGATTTTCTTCCCACAATGTTGGATGACCCTAATAAACATATGTATGTATGTTTATTTTTGTGTATATTTTAGTAAATTCTATAATATATTTGCATTTGGAGCAAAAGCATTGAGCCTGTCCATAAATTCCTCATTGCAAATGCATTATGTTACTTAAATAAATTAAATACATATTTACTAATGCAATGCATCAGCATTTTTTATTATTGTAAATATATAAATATGCCATCGTTTACATTTCTGAATGTACTATTAATAACATGTAGTGTTGTGATTCATTTATGAACCGGCCTATTGAAATGTGCAATTTTAAAGATATCTTGATGAAATTTGGCACAATTATTTTGGTACAAAGACGAAGCCTATTGAAATTGGTTATGATCGGTCCATTATTTCACCTAGTCCCATATAAATGTCCTCCTGGACTAGAGGTTTAATAATCATAAATACGAGGTTGGGAAATAGGAAGTAGTCACTAGGGGCTAAATCCGGAGAATATAGCGGATGATTTACCAATTTGTTGCCCAATTCAAAGAGTTTTGCCATTGAGACTGCACAGGTGTGCACCCGTGCATTATCTTGATGAAAAAGAACTTTTTCTTGGCCATATGGGGTCGTTTTCTTCTTAAATTCTCATTAAATCGGTCTAATAAGTTGGCATAATATTCGCCGTTTATTGTTTTTTTTTTTTTTTTTGAAGATGATCGATGTGGATTATCCCGCGTGCATTCCAAAAAGCTATTGCCATCACCTTATTGGCCGCAAACTTACCTTGGTCTTTTTCGGAGCAGTTCACCCGGTGAAACCCATTCTTTAGACAGCTGCTTGGTCTCCGAAGTACAGTAATGCACCCATGTTTCATCCACAGTTACAAAACGCCACAAAAATTCATTCGGATTGCGATTAAACAACTCCAAACAATCCTTTGAAGTTGTCACACGTTTACGTTTATGGTCAATTGAGAGCAAACGCGACACCCATCTTGCAGACAACTTTCTTAAACCCAGCTGTTCATTTAAAATCGAAACCACACTGCCATATGAAATGCCTATGACATCAACAATCTCACGCACTTTTACTCTTCGGTCGGCCAACACCATATCGTGGTTTTTTTCGACATTTTCGGGTGTACGTCCAGCGTCATTTGCACTTGTGCGACCACAACGAAAGTCAGTAAACCACTTTTTTACTATTGAAATCGGTGGTTCAGAGTCCCCATAGTATTTAGCAAACTTTTGCTTGGTTTGATTGACGGGTTTTTTTTCACAAAAAATAATGTTTAATGAGCACTCGAAATTCACTTTTTTCCATTTTTAGAAAAATACACGAGGTTATATGTTTTGAACAGCTATTAAACGCAAAGTAAATGACGACACCTGCTCAAAATTTTACGGTAGTCTATTAACAGGTGGTACTTGATGGGAATAGTGTTGCATTTCATATAACTACGAGGGAACTTCGAAAAGTCACGGAAATATTGATCCGCCCTGGTACCTTAAATATAGCGATAGACATATTTGATTAAATAGAAACTACAGTTCAATTTCATGAAGGATGGTCCATAATAGCCGTACCATATCATTTACTAGAATTGTCGGTCCATAATTGGCCACAGGTCCCATAAAAGATCCTTCTCAAATTTTGATGCACGTTCCTAATGATGTAGGGTATCATATGGTCGGACTTTAACTTTTTTATTTGTTTATAAATAGAAAAGAAACCAAAAACGTCGCGTATCTTCGTATAAGGCTCCATTAGGATTTGAAGGAGGATTTATTTCACAAGAATGCCGATTTTGAAATTTCACCATATTTAGAAGCTTCACATATATGTATGTACATGAAAATGTTTATTAAATTATATATATATATATATATATATATATATATATATATATATATATATATATATATATATATATATGGGGTTCATTAAATCAACATTTGAAATTTTAAATACTTTCATGCCGGACTTTCCACGTGAGCATAATTTCTGGATTTTTTTTTTACAATATACTCGTACGTAGCAGAGGATTTTACAAGCTTAAGTTTGCAAGGGGGCCCCAATGACACCTCAGGAGCAAAGATATGACTTTAACCTCCTGCCAAATATTTGTTTCTCATCCGATTTAATTTTTACGTATTCTAAAACCTCCCGAAAATATACTTGAGTTATTTGCATTAGAAATTTCAACGATCTAAATTTTGCAGTTCCAGTTTTTTAATATATATTACAACTTTTTCGGACGATTTTGTTTATTTTTAATTAGTCAAGGAACAAAATAATCTATCGAACAAAAAACTTAAAGAATCCAACCAGCGGACTGGAATTTACAGGATTTATTACCAAATAATATTCAGTCTGCTACACTGTGCATTCTTACTAAATCATTTTTATTGTTTTAACATTTCAAAATATGTTGTGTACAGCGTTTTCCATCTATTAGGAATATTTCCTCATTCCTGGTAAATGGAAAGCGTGAAAAAATTAATTTTCAAGTGTATAAATACTTTTTATTTGTTTTATTTAAAAATGAAGACATTAAAACTAAGGTGTGAATTTTGCCAGAATATCACATTTTCAACTAAATTCAATAAAAAAAGACATTTCCTAAGACTTCATAATTTTGATCCTCGTAAGGCGAAAGCGTTCAAACCAACTTTAACAAAATCAACTTTAAAAGCAACAGCAAGAACAGATTCATCATCAACGGAAGACACACAACCAGCAAATAATTATAAAATATTAATAAAAGAGAACGGGGATTTCTTATTAAATATAAAAATAAGTAGATTTTAGTAAAAAAAAAAAAAAATTATGTAATAAAAAAATAAATGAAATATTTTTTTGTATAAGATATCTTGTATTAAAAATAGTTTATTTTGAAAAAAAAATTATTTCAATTATTTTAAGATCATCTAATGATTCACGTTCCTTCTTGTAAACAATAGTCCAGATTTTATCATACGTTCGAAGATGAAACCATTTATTGTTATATTAACATGCTCTTTCAATCTATATTGCGTTTCTGTCCATTAAATTGTTAAGCAATAAAAGATTAGCTAAGAGCTTTCAATCAAGCTATAAATGGTTTATGAAGCAAAATAACTATAAAAGTTAAATGCAATTGTATATGAAACATATTGAAACTGTACTTTAGTTTAATACCAAAAGCTAATTTGAAAAAAAAAAATAATACATATTATATATTAAAATATTTACATTAGAGAGTCCCGTTGAAAAAAAAAAATCATAGGAAGACCTCTAAAACGAAGCTAAATATAGAAAAAATATTTAACAAATTTTTTAAAATTGATGTTCCCTACCAGGTAATGAAAGTCATGGCTCTATAACATTTTGCGCCAAAAAATTTTTAAATAGGTATAAAACATCGTAATTTTAAGCCAGTTTAAAAAATTATTATTATTTTTTATTTTTTTGGAAAAATTTTGGTTCATAAATTGTTCCTTTTATGGGTAAAATATATGAAAGTGCTAAAATGGTTGCACTGTTCGTATACTAAAGTAATACAAAAACTTATCAACAGGACAAAATTAAATATACAGGAAAAAATTAAAGTATGCGCTCGAAAAAGCGTTTTTTCGACGGTTCATAAATTCATAAACTATAACTCTTTAACAAAAAAAGAAGAACCCATCAAAACTCATTCATTTATACTGAAAAAAATGTAGAAATTGTTTATAAAAATTAAGAAAATAAAAATAATTATTAAACATTTTTTCTTAAAGTTAATTATAGTTAATTCCATATTCATACTTAACAACAGTGTTGCCAGTTTAGCCTTTTTAAGGCTAAATCTAGCCTTTTTGTTTTGCTTTTAGCCTCGTTTTAGTTTCTAGCTTTTTTTCTAGCCTTTTTTGCTTCCTAAAATTGCCATGAAAAGGCTAAAATTTTAGTATTTCAACAAAGAAGAAATTGTTTGTTATTTGATTTTAATAATTTTATTTTTACAGAATCATCCTTTTAAGCATTTTCCTATATTTATTCACAAAAAATATTTATATACAAAAAAAAGAAAATCAATATTACTTAGTAGTAGGGAAATGGGGATGGGATTGTTTTTGTTTTTAATGAGGAGTAAGAGGAATTTTTAAGAAAAAATTGTTTGTATGATATTGAAAACCAATGAATTTGTTTTTGTACTTTTATCTTGTATGTGCATTAGTAGTAGGGAAATGGGAAGGCAATAGTTGTTTTTGTTTTTAATGAGGAGTAAGAGCAATTTTGAAGAGCAAATTGTTTGTATGAAATTGAAAACCAATGAATTTGTTTTTGTAATTTTTTCTTGTAAGTGCATTAATAGGAGGAAAAATTGTTTTGCATTTTATGAAATTGAAAACCAATGTATGTATGTATGTATATATGTATGTATGTATGTATATATGTATGTATGTATGTATATATGTATGTATGTATATATGTATGTACGTATTTATGTAATTATGTTAAAAGTACATACAAACAATTTAACAGGGGAGACAATTTTTATTTATTTATTTTTTTTTTTTTGCACTTTTAATTGTAATGAAATTAAAAACTGATGACTTGTATAAATAGCGTTTGAGTATTTTTGGTTTATTCATCTACATATTTTTATATGGTTATTTTTGTTTTTGTAAAGTGGAAACTTGAGAATTGTTTTGTTTATATGGAAAAAAAATAACTTTGTGTAAGGTTCTTTGACATTAATGAAGATATATTTTATGTTGTTGAGTATGATCATGATTAATTTTGAATATTCTAATAATAAATTAAGAGGGAGTATTTTTTATTCATATTTATGTACACTGCCTGCCACTTGAATAAGGATTCACATTTTTTTTTTAACTTTAATTAAGTATATCTCCTAAACTAAAGTTCAGAAAAAATAATTTTTTGCGCAACCAAATTTCAAAGTGTTGGCTTTAGTTTCCTGAATAAATAAAAAATATACATATTTTGTTATACTAAAATTATGCATTTATTTAAAGACTTGTAATTCTGTGGTACTTTTTCGTGTGTCACTTGAATAAGGAATATTTTAAAACTAAGCAAACTGAAATTTATTTTTAAATTGTAGATTATAAAAATGAAAGTTATGTATTATCTTCAAGCATTCAATTAGTAATGAGGAAAGCCACCATTTTTAGAAATAACCTAAAAAATCCGATTTGGCATCGACTTGTGTAATGACTTTAAGTAATTTAGCGAAATTGAAGTCCATGCTTCCGTTATTGCATCCTTTAAGGATTCTATTGTCTCAAGTTGTTTTCCTCCTTCATAAACTTTTCTTGCAAGCCAACCTCAGACATTTTCCATTGGATTCAGGTCTGGTGAATATGGGGGCCAATCCAAAAGTTGAACACCTTGTTGATTAGTCCATTGTTTTACTGCTCTGGCGGCATGAATCGGAGCGTTGTCGTGTTGGTACGTCCAAGGTATGGGTTCAAAGAAATCATTAAATTTTGGAAATGCTTCCTCCAGAATGTTTTTGTAAGTCGCTGCAGTCATTTTGTTGGATACAAAAACCAATTCTATGGTACCATAATACGAAATGGCACCCCATACTATTATTCCGCCCTCTCGGCTGTGTCTGCGGCTCAAAAATAATTCCTCCTTATTTAGGTCATGGAAGTAATAGTTATACCCGTCGGGACCATCAATATTAAACTTTTTTTTCATCGGAAAATACAAATTTAAACTATTTGTCGGACCATGTCATCGTATTTTTAGTAAACTGTAGATGTTGTGATTTGCGTTTTTCATTAAGTGGTATATGGATACGACTTTAAAATACGATGCACTGTTGTTAGACTGGCACTAAATCCACTTTTATCACGTATTTTTGATACCGACATGGCGGAATTTGATGCAGTTCTAAGAATTTTTCATCTTCCTTTTGGAGTTGTTGCCATTTTCTTCCGCCCGCTTTTTCCATATCAGTAGTAGGGAAATGGGAAGGCAATAGTTGTTTTTGTTTTTAATGAGGAGTAAGAGCAATTTTGAAGAGCAAATTGTTTGTATGAAATTGAAAACCAATGAATTTGTTTTTGTTATTTTTTCTTGTGAGTGCATTAATAGGAGGAAAACTTGTTTTGCATTTTATGAAATTGAAAACCAATGTAAGTATGTATGTATATATGTATGTATATATTTATGTATATATGTGTGTATATATGTGTTTATGTAATTATGTTAAAAGTACATACAAACAATTTAACAGGGGAGACAATTTTTATTTATTTATTTATTTATTTATTTTTTTCTTTTGCACTTTTAATTGTAATGAAATTAAAAACTGATGACTTGTATAAATAGCGTTTGAGTATTTTTGGTTTATTCATCTACATATTTCTATATGGTTATTTTTGTTTTTGTAAAGTGGAAACTTGAGAATTGTTTTGTTTATATGGGGAAAAAATAACTTTGTGTAAGGTTCTTTGACATTAATGAAGATATATTTGATGTTGTTGAGTATGATCATGATTAATATTAAATATTCTAATAACAAATTAAGGGAAGTATTTTTTATTCACATTAAACATTTTTTATATCTAGAATATGTTTAAAATTAGTTTATGGCTCAATATTTATGTATTTATAATATTTTCTCAATTTGAAATATTAAGAGAAATACCAAAATTACATGTTCTTTGAAGATAAATTAGATTAGATATAAATATAAAAGTAAAATTATTTTAATCAGTTAATAAACTTTTTAAAAGGCGGAACAAAAATGGAATCAAATAAGATTACAAATGCTGATATTGTTGCGGCTTACAATATATTTGAAACAAGACTATATCCAGCAGCAAAGGATTTACTACCATCAAAGCCATATAAGGTATTAAGTATGTTCCGCCATAAGAATAAATATGGAAATGTGGTGATGGCAGAGCTTGAAGAGGGAATGTTATATCTTCCCAAACGATATAATAATTTGGAAGATAAATTACTAGATGGATTTAATAATGAACAATTTACTTTAAGAAAGAAGTTAGATGATGGTTTATATGTTTTGGAATTGGAAGGGGTAGTCAGTGAAAACTCCGCTGTAGAAGACGAAGCGGTAGAATTTTTCATCCCAAATTCTCAACCATATTTCAGTTGGGAAAATAGTAAAATTCCAAGAAAATCTTAATAAAGAAAATTAGTTAATTAGTATATAAGTATCATTGTTTATAAAAACTAACTAGGTTAGGTTAGGTTAGGTTGGAAAGGGCGGCGCATTCACGCCTACACCCAGAGGCCAAACGGCCCATTGTGATCCCTTTATGAAAAGAAGAAAAAAGAGAAAAGGGGAACCTATACCCAATCAATCAGTTATGATTGTTCCTAAGCCATTTTATTCCCATTACAAACCCTATGAGGTTGACAAGTCCTTTGCCATTAACCTCACCTAGTTCATGTAGTGTATGGCTTCCAAACCACTTCAACCTATTACGCTGAAGCCCTACGCAGTGACAGAGTATGTGCTCCACTGTCTCTAGCTCCTCAACATCATCGCACGTTCTACAGAAGTCTGATGTGCCAATGTCCCACTTACTCATCATATTCCCTATTGAGAAATGACCCGTAACCATACCTACTATGACTCTAAGACTACCACGACTCATACCTAGAAGATGCTTGGAATCCGCCAGTTTCAAGCTAGGCCATAATGCCCTAGAAACTCTGCAGTCCGATCTGTCATTCCAGGCTCGATTCGTGTTGTCCAGAGTCCACTCCCCTATGGCCCTAAAGAAGGACCCAATTGGAATCTTAACAGATGACTATGAAAGACCTATCTAGCTCCGAGCCACTGCGAGCTAGCTCATCGGCTATTTCGTTGCCAAGAATGTCACAATGACCAGGAACCCAACATAGTCTCATCATATAGGAATCCATTAACCTTCTCAATTCCCTTCTGCACTCAAGTACCAATCTGGACCTAACAAAATGACTAGTCAGAGCCAATAACGCCGCCTGACTATCAACATAGATAGTAATCTCAGACCCCCGTTCAACATTCCCTTCAATCAAGCCGAGAGCCTTATAAATGCCAAGAATCTCTGCTTGAAAGACACTACAACTGTCAGACAATTTGTAGGATCGTCTGATATCAGTCCCCATAAAGTATACACCTGCACCAGTGCCAACTTCCATTTTCGAACCGTCCGTGAAGACCGCGCACCCTCCATAGAGCTTTTCTACTTCATCCCAAAGATCCCTGCTAGGTAACACCAAAGCGGGAGTAGCCCCGAAGTCAATCGTGGTCCCGACATAATCCGTAGGCTCAGCCAAGGATAATGTTCGACCGTTGAATCTGACTTCATCTAGTATGCTGACATGCCCCGCTCTAGAGGAACCTAATAAACCCAGTTCCTTCAATCTAAATAGGCCACGGACAGCCATACCCCTCACGAATTCCTCAATTGGAAGAAGGTGGAGGATTATGTCCAGCGCCGCCTGAGGTGTACTTCTCCTGGCACCTGAGATGCCAATTGAAGCACACCTCTGAACTTTAGAGAGAAGTTTCCTGTAGGTCTCCCTACTCAATACCTTCCACCAGACTGTACAGCCATAAGTAAGAATAGGTCTAATAACCGAAGTGTAAATCCAGTATACAACTTGCGGCTTAAGACCCCAATTCTTGCCTATAGAGTTCCTGCAGGTGTAATAGGCATTGAGTCCCTTCTTGACCCTCTCCTGAGTGTTTCTCCTCCAAGACAATTTACTGTCCAAGTACACACCCAGGTATTTGGCCTCACTTGACAATACAAGCTCAATCCCGTTCAATACTGGCAAGCTAAAATGCTCAACCTTGTATTTCCTAGTAAACAAAACTAGCTCCGTTTTTCCGGGGTTTACCCCTAATCCCTTACTGTTGGCCCAAAGGGACAGATCACGTAAACCTGTCTGCATGACCTCACTGATCGTAGATAAAAACTTACCAGAGACCAGTAAAACAACGTCATCGGCGTAGGCCACAATCTTCCGTCCCTTAGCATCAAACTGTCTTAAAATGACGTTCACGACCAAGAGCCACAGTAATGGAGAAAGGACCCCCCCTTACGGTGTGCCCCTAGTCACGAGTTTCCTCATATAAGTGCCTCCCATGTTTGAGTTGATAACTCTGCTGCTAAGCATCAGAATTATCCACTCAACAAGGAGCTTACTTATATTCAGCGAAACAAGTGATTCCTCGATAGCCTCTATCGTGATATTGTTAAAGGCCCCCTCTATATCGAGAAAAGCCGCCATGGTATATTCCTTATGCAGCAGACCTCGCTCAATGTAACTCACAACGTCATGCAGAGCACTCTCAACGGACTTACCCTTGAGATAAGCATGTTGAGACTCGCTAATGACCTGAGTTCCTATACTAGTCCTAAGATAAAGATCGATCAGTCTTTCTATTGTCTTCAATAGAAAAGACGATAGGCTGATCGGTCTGTAATCCCTGGGCTTCGAGTGAGTCGTCTTACCCGCTTTGGGTATGAAAATGACCCTTACCTCTCTCCACCCCCTGGGAATGTACTTGATTCTAAGACATTCCCTAAAAACCTCCGTCAATAGAGAGATGGCTCTTTCATCGACATTCTGTAGCATGGCCGGAAATATTCCATCCGGGCCAGGAGATTTGTATGGCTCGAATGAATTTACCGCCCATAATACTTTGTCTCTAGTGATCATCTCCCTTATCACATCGGTATCCCCAGCATCTGATTCGGGTTGTAGGTTATCACTGACGCTACCTGTCCCTCCAACAGATTCTATATCCCTACAGCCTGGAAAATGAGTCTCCATAAGTAAACTGAGGGACTCTGAGCTAGACTCTGTCCACGAGTTATCCTCAAGTTGTATGTATCCAGGTGCCACTGGGTCCTTGGATAATACTCGCCTAAACCTAGACAACTCGTTAACAGAGTCCACCGATTCACAGAAATTTACCCATGAAGTCCGTTTCGCTCGTCTAATGTCCTTCTTATACTTAGAGAAACTATCCCTATAGCTATTCCAATCCTCATCACTCCTCGTTAGTTTGGCTCTATTAAACAGCTTCCTAACTGTAGACCGCTGGTCCCTAAGTTCCCTAGTCCACCATTTCGGCTGTTTCCTTTTCCCAGGATAAATTACTGGACAATTGAGCGCAAAACTATTCCTAATAACATTCGTGAAATTATTCACCGCCAACTCGATACCCTCAACTGAATCTCTCCAGTCCTCAGTATCCCTAAGGTCCCTACAGACTGACCTCCTAAAGGACTTCCAATCTGTCCTTCTCGAGTTCCTATAGGGCTGCTCCCTCGCCTTCTCAAAGTCGAGACCAAAAGATATCATGCTATGGTCAGAAAAAGAGTAATCCAAAACTACTCTCCAATCCCTAACATAATTTCCCCCACGGTTAGCCAGCGTTACATCTATAACTGTTTCCCTATCTTTCGCTCTGAACGTAGGAGTAGTACCCCTATTACAGATATGCAAATCATAACAAGTTATAAAATCGTATACCAACTCACCTCTTTTGTTGATGTCCCTGCTTCCCCATTGATAGTGGTGAGCATTCGCATCACATCCCAAGACCATGTACGCGCCTTTCCTCCTAGCGTGCTCCGCCAACTGCTGCATAGCGATACCTGGTGGATCGGCTGCCTCATACGGCATGTACACAGCCGTCATTATAAGCCCGCTGCATCCTGCGGCTTCCTGTTGGACGACTGTAAGGTCCCCACTGCTAAAGGAATGAAGAAAATTAATATTTAGATTATTCCTAGCCAGTATACATGTCCGTATCTTTTCCGTTGTGGATGGTATGAACAGGTTGTACCCCGTGACCCTCAGACCACATACCCTGGTGTTCTTAATCCAGGGTTCCTGTATGAGGGCCACGTCCACGTTGGAGTCAATGAGGAGTCTTGTCAGTTCGGTTGAGGCTGCCTCACAGTGATGCAAGTTAATTTGCACCACTGACAGCCTCTTTGGGTTTATCAGATTTGTTGAACCTAAACCTGATCACCCCAAATCCGAAATTGACAACTCCCCCCAGTGACTCCAGCTTCTTCAGAGACTCCTGATCCACTGCGAATCTGAAGTCTCTGCCTTGGTTCTCCTTACAAGTTATGGTGTTAACCAACTTCCATTGACCTGTAAGAAGACCCTTATTCTGATTTTCCAATACTGTCAGAATGGTTCCAACCTCTAAAATGGGTGGAGGGAACCATGCTGTCACTATTGGACGCAGGGGCAGCTCAGATGCGAGTATCACCTCAAGCTTCGCTCCTGGATAGAGAGTGTCGCACCTAGCAACTGCGTTCCTGAGAAATTCAAATGATTTCTCGTTCCCGCAGTTAATAGTCTTGACACCCTTCATCCAGTCTGCGCCTTTGAAGGATACCTCATCCGGCCTTCCTTTAACAAGAGCGATTTCCTCAATGAGCTTGTGTTCAATTTGTCGCCATTGCTCAACGCTGATCCTCCCATCTGGATCAACCCTGTCAATGACAGCAGCTTGAATACAATTCTGCAACACTGATTCCTTCGCTCTTTTCGATGTTGAGGGTTGTTCACCTCCTGATACAGCTCTCTTAATGACCTCCTTATGGAGGCTCTTACTAGAGCTGTTTGGCGTGTGAACAACCTTCTTGGCCATCGAAGGTTGCTGGTCATCCCCAGACCTGGCCCTCTTAACAACCCCCCTATGAGGGCCTTTAAGAGAGCCGGATGGGTTTTGACCAGCGTTCTTCGATGTAGAGGGCTTCCCAATCGAAGCTCGTACAGCCCCACTACTGGAGCAGGCAGGCTTCGAAAGTAAAGTCCTCTTACTAGTTGATGGCTGATCATCTCCAGGCCTAGCATCTCTGACAACTTTTTGTTGGTTGCCAGGTTTGCTGGATGGTGTATGACCAACCATTTCAATGGTAGTTGTTGGCTTACCAGACGTTGCCTGCTGTTTCACTAGGACTGCAGGTTTGCCCGGGTTGCCACTACCAGAATAGTTCACTCCGGTAGGGATTGATGAAGAGGTTGGCTTTTCTCCTGTGCTCTCATGAGACACTTCTGGAGTGTTGCCAGCATCCACATACAATCCTTCAGGATAAGACATTCCCAAAGAGGCACAGACAGGACCGTAGATTCGTTCGAATCTTTTGACGTTCCTCCTGTGCTTCCTGATAAGGTACTTATCCTTACCTGTAAGTGGCAAAGGGCCTCTCTTGGCTATCTTGTGCAGATAACCAAGAGAGGCTCTTGCGCCACTAAGAGCATGCTCCTCTTTAGTTCGGTTTATATCGCCGGTTGTCGCATCAAGCATTACCGCGTCTTGCCGAACTAAACCACTGCCAGACGAATGACCCTCTGAGTTCGTCGAGCCATCCCCCCGCTCAGACCCCGCCTCAACACTCGAGTTCTTCTCCAGACTCTGAGCGCGAACTGAGATTACAGTGATCTCATTTTCATCTTCAGAGCCGAGAGTAAGATTCTCAAGTTTCTCAGTGGCGCTGGTCCCAGTGAAGGAATCCCTCGAGATACCCAGAATCTCATCCGTCTCTGATAGCTGGCCCAACAGTTGACTTTCCTGAAGAAGAATGTCACGTTGGACCCCTATCATCTCATTATCGTCGTCCGTACTCACGTCCATTTCAGTCCTGTCGCCCTGCGACTAACTAATTGTAAAAGAAAGCTTTATAACAAAGATGTCACATATAAAAATTAAAAAATTTCAAGATTTTGATGGTTTAATTTTTGTTGAACATCAAAAAACATTGGAAGAGTATTTGACACTTATTAATAAAACTGGGAATTATAATGAAGAACCTATAATATTTAAATATGGATTACACTTGAAAATTTTTTCACGGTCGGATGATAAAGCAAACTTGTAATTGTAGAAAGCATAGACAACTTATAAGCAAAATAGAGGATTTTATAAAAAGATATTATTTATTATCTAAACGTCTAAAATAAGTAAATATTTTTTTTTTTTTTTCTGTGGATACATTATTTTTTGGAGTATCATTTAATTTATTCAAAAGTTTTATTATTCAGATTGGGGTTTGTTATCATAAAATCATTAGAGTTTTCTAAGAGCTCGTGTAACTTAATGTCTTCATATTCATTATTTGCACTTTACACCATGTACTATATAGTTAGGGGAAAAATCTACATACACAAAGATATTTTTAAGTTTTCATGAACTAATGGTAATAACGGATATTTACTTTATTTGGGCGATTAAGACTTTAATATGTAAGATTATCTGAGAAAAATTAAAATATTGGTAACCTAGAAGTAATTAGGGATAAACATAAAAATTAGCCGGAAATAAGTCTACATACAATGTTGCATCTCCTAAAATTAAACAGAAAATGAAAACAACCGTTAGTTTTACAGATTTGGGTTACTTTAAAAGCAATACTATCATATATAATACTATATGGGAGATAGAAAAGAAATATAAACTTCAGTGCGTATTTTAGTGGTCAAACTCCGCAAGGAAGGTAAATCCTATGGAGAAATTGCCAAAACTTTAAAATTAACTCGAGCTACAGTCCAATCAATTATAAGAAACTATGAAAACACCAACAGTGCTGAAAGCAAGCCAAGATCCAAGCGACTAAAAAAGCTTTCAGGAAGGGATGTTAGGAGTATTATAAAGGAAGTGAACCAAAATCCAAAAATAAATGCTCCAAAGTTGGCGGAACATCTTGCAAGATGTTCTAATGTTACTCTAACATCCAGAACAGTAATAAATGTTTTACATAGTAATGGCTTTAAGTGCAGGACTGCACGAAAAAAGCCACTAATTTCGGATAAAAACTGTCAACTTCGCCTCGAATTCGCTAAGGCTCATTTGAATACAGACCTGGATTTCTGAAAACTGTCCTTTTTACTGATGAAAGTAAGTATAATATTTCTGGAAATGATGGCAGGTCTAAAGTTTGAGAAAACCTAATACTGCTCTTGACCCAAAGAAGGTCTTACCTATTGCAAAACACGGTGGAGGCAGAGTGGTATGGTTTGGGGAGCTATGGCATCATCTGGGGTGGGTCGTTTGGTTTTTTTTCGAACTTAATATGGACCGCCACCAATATAAAAACATATTGGAGCTATATTTGAAATCGTCCGTTGAAAACTTGGGTCTGGGAAATAAGTGGATTTTCCAGAAGGACAATTACCTCAAGCACACCGCAAACATTGTTCGAGACTGGCTTATCTACCACGCGCCAAGACAGCTGAATTCCCCAACACAGTCACCGGACCTCAACCCAAGCGAACATCCTAGGATGTTTTGGAAAAATTGATCCGCAAATACGACATAACAATCCGAGAAACCCTTAAAACCTCATTAATTCGTGCATGGGCTTAAAAAAGCGCCCGATATAACGAAGAACCTGGTTAAGTCTATGCCACGGCGACTTCAGGCTGTAATTGACACCCAAGGTGGGTTTACAAAATATTGAAATACCTTTGTTTATTTTTTTTATGTACAACAAATTAGAAAACGTTAATAGTTTAATGGCTGTATGTTGACTTACAGTTATTCACAGTCAAATTAGTCCCATTAAAGTCATTTATTTTAACTTGTAAAAACTATAACAAATAAATACAAACTCAAAGAAATAAAGGTTGTATTAGTTGGTTTAATTTATTTTAATAATACATACATACATAAAAAAATTAGTTAATTCATTTATATTTGACATAAGAACTAAGATTAAGCGAAAGAGGAAAAAATTTCATGTCACAGTGAAAATGAAAATAAATTTAAGTTAAAAAATTCTATTGAAAACCGATTTTTAATATTTTGTAGGATATCCTTTTTGAAGAATTATCGACTTCAGATGATTTGGAATAGATTCCTAGTTTTCTTTTGAATTCCGGGTTAATTTTATTCCATTCCTCTATAAGCTATTTAAGTCAGTTTTGTTGGAAATTTCATGTTTTCGGATCTCATCTTCGAGTTTCTGCCACAAATTTTCAATAACATTAGGGTCCGGTGATTGGAGATTCGTTTTGATTACTCTGGGACAATGATACAGAAGCCGGCTGTGTGTTTCGGTTCATTATCCTGATAAAAATGAAAGATGTCACCTATTCCTAGTTTTTCTGTACTTTTTTTTAAATTTGTTTTTAAAATGTTTGAGTATTGGATTTTTTCCATATTTCCTTCAACAAAGTGGAGTTCACCAACACCAGCAGCAGAACATGCACCCCAAACCATCACATGACCACCGCAATTTTTAACTATTGGGCGCAGATTCTTTGGTTTTATCTATTGATTGGGTTTTCTCCAAACGTTTACTCTTCCATCTGACCCAAAAAGGTTATATTTGCTCTCATCCGTAAATAAGGCGTTCTGCCAGAATGAAAAATCTTTCCCAGCATAGCTGTGAGCAAATTGCAATCGAATTTTTTTTATTCTTCACACTTACAAAGGGCTTCTTACGCGCTATTCTGCCATTCAGTCCATTCTTACCCAGCACTCTTCGAATCGTTTCGGTGTTACAGCTAATACTGAAGTGTTTTTCAAACATATCCCGCAGTTTCGGAGCACTCAGTCTTGGATTTATTTTGGTTTGATTGACTATCTACCTTTCTTCACGTTCGCTGAATCTCTTTTTAGGGCTAATTTTTGGCTTATTTATAACTACACCTTTAAAACGGTGGATAATCTTTTTCACTATTGTCCTGGATTTTTTAACAATTTGAGCGATTTGTCTTTGAATTTTTCCAGTTTTATAATGTTCAATAATTAAATTTCGAAGCTCAATTGTTATGTGGTGATCCATCTTAAAATTTTTAAATAAGCAATCGATTTAAACCTTCTTAGTTTCAATAAATGAGAGTAAACAACAGAAAAAGAAATAAAGCAAAACAAGAAAATGAAAATGTTCCTTCCGTTATTTATAGATGTTTTACATTGTGGACCATTTTCACTGTGACCTTAATTTTATACTAACTTCGTTTATTGTTTATTTATGTCTAAAATGTTATATATTTATTAATTTTTTTATGAATTTTTTTCTTAAACAAAAGAAACTAATTAATTTAGTAAAAAAAAAAAAAATTGTTGGTCCAATTGATTGATAAATTGATTGATAAACTTTTTTACATCCTAATACATTTTATTGCAGGTGGACCAATTTGACTGTGACTAACTGTATTTCCTATGAATTTTTTTTATTTTTTGTTATTTTTGTTCTTGTTATTCTTACGAATTAAAATTTTGTTTAACAAATAAAGCATACATTTATTTTTAAATTCTTTCGCGAATTCATTGAAAACCGCAAATAAAGTGGTGTATTTGAAGTTTTTTCCTTAAATATTTTCTTCTTGTATACTTGAAGCTATCTTTAAAAAGAATGATTATTATAGTATGTTGTTTGTTATACTTATATTATTTACTAATATCGTTCTGATGAATCCATGGATTATAATATTCTTTTCCGTAACCAAGCCATTTTACCAATAGTTTTTCTCCTTTTCGCTTTAAAATTTTTTCTATCAAAAAATTTTTGGGGCTTTTGTTTTTAACAATTCTTCTCCATAAAATCCACCTTTAATTACATTTCCATAAAAATGTAAAAGTTGATAGGTTATAGGATTGGTTATGTAAATTTTATTTATTTTAAAAACCTCTGTAGACCAATTTGGTGTATATCCCCAGCAAAAACTTTTTGGTTTTCGGTAATAACAACTACTTATTAAAGTAGTTTCTTAGTAATGAGGCGTCATTATTATTTGCCTACTCTCTATAACATTAATAAGTACTCAATAGTATAATACCACAGTAACACTGCAATCACGTGGATGAGTTGGCTAGAGCGCCGGATTAACAACCAGAAGGTTGTTGGTTCAACCCCATTCTGAAGCTAGTTAGTTTTTTTTTTCGCTTAGGATGCTATGTGCGAGATGGTGTACTGAGTGAGTAAGACGTTAGTCATTAAAAACGAATGGTTAGTTTGTGTCCAAGTTCGAGTCTCACTGACGGCAAAATTTTTTGGTCTTTTCTTTATTTTTTGTTTTCGTTTAGGTACATATTTTTGAGGACTCCTAGAGTCAAAAAATAACTACATGAATTTGTGGACAACTCGAACAAAAATAACTAGTTATTCAGGCAAAAAATAAGTAGTTTATTTTTGTTTCCAATTATACCTGCTAGCTTACCAGGAAAGCCAAGTTTTTGCTGGGTCCTTTCTCAAATTGATTTTTATATTTACTAATGCGAACTAAATAATTTTCTTTATATTTTCCTCCTTTGAAAACCTTCAAATTACTGTATACAGTATTAAGAAGATTCTGTTAATTTTTCTTCTTAACTGAATTGGGTGTTGTTTTTATAGAACGATGATATGAAGAATTATATTCTTTCAATAATTTATTTAATATATCTATCCATTTATAATTTCCCTGCATACTAAATTGTTTTCATATTTTATTTTTTAAAGGTTTTATTAAACCATTAATGTCTTCATACTTGAAAAAGTGTCGTAATGTTTAATTTTATATTCTTTCATAAGAGAGATATTATAAAATTCTTTTCTTTGATCATCCTCTTATGGAGGATGGCAGAGACGGGGGTATGTAATTAATAAAAGGGCCAATCTATAAGAAAATGTTTAATTATAATTACTCATATAGGAATAATTATAATTGTAGGGATGATAAAAGAAGAATAATAAGATTAGTGTTAAATTCATAGGGTGGCTGTAGCGGCATAAAAAAACTCACCTTTGTTGGGTTACCTTTATGAAATGAAGATTAGGATTCGGTTGATTTCAATTCAAGTTTGGGTTTTATTACATTCTTCAGGTTGCAGTAAGTATAACTTCTATGTAAGTTAACTTAAGTATAAGTTTTAGGTTAAGTACAAGGTTTAAGGTAATTATAGATTTAGAGGTATTTTAGATGATGCGATCTTCTTGAAGGATGGTTAGCAAGTGACTTCTTTTATTTTTTTTCTTGACAGCAATAGTAGTTATTAAGAAGTAATGGATTCCAATAAATTTTGGTTTTTTAACGAAACCCGATTCTAGTCAATAACATTTCTTTTACAGAGGGTACAAAAAGTGCTGCCAATTTATAAAAATTACACTTAAAAAAGTTAATGCCTTATATTACTTGATACAATAATTAATATAAAAATTATAATTCAAAATTATAATTTAACTGTCCAACTAGTTTGGACAATCAGAATGGACATTTTTGGGAGATTTTCTTTTGTTTAATTTTATAATGTGTTTTAATGCTTTTGAAATTTCTATTCCTGTTAGTTAGTTTTCAATGATAATGCCTATGCATAATTTGAAAATACATCAATTACAATAAGCATAATACAGTTTAAGAAAAAAGTCTAAATACACCCCACAATTTTGCGATTTTAGGAAAGTTATAAAGATAATGAGAAAAATTGGTATGCTAATATTAAAGCCACTATTAAATAATTTTATTAATAAAAGAAAAAAAGTCAACATACAGTGTGGTAACTCCATGCATAAGTAGAAAATTAAGAACAGAAAGGAGAAAAAAACCCTCTATTCAATTTTACAAATTCAAGTGAAAGAAGTAAAATATCTGTAATTTTAACAATAAAACTGAAAGATAGAAAAGAGCTACCGATCTCTGTTAAAAATATTGTGGTCAGTGAGCGAAAGGAAGGCAAATCTTATGGCGAAATTTCCAAAATAGTAAAGCTTAGTCGCGCCACAGTGCAGACAAAATTATGAAATTATGAAGCAACCAAGAGTACAGAAAATAAACCATGCACTGGCAGACCTAAGAAGCTTTGAAGACGTGATGTTAGCAGTATGCTGAAAGAAGTGAAGCGTGATCAGAAACTTAGTGTCCCAAAACTAGCGGAACACCTTGAAAATTATTGCAATGTTACTGTTACACCGAGAACAGTTATAAACGTTTTGCACGACAATTTCTGCGAAAAATCGTAAACTTGAATTTGCTCGAGCACATCTTAACAAAGATGTTGACTTTTGGAAGCGTGAGATATTTACTGATGAAAGTAATTTCAACATTTTCGGAGATGATGCAAGTTCAATGGTTAGGAGGAAGCCTAACACTTTACTAGATCCAAAAACTATAATACCAACAGTTAAACATGGTGGCGGCAGTGTTATGATTTGGAACGCCATAGCATCATCTGGAACATACCGCTCACGTTGTACGAGACTGGCTTCTATATTATGGCCCGAAACAATTAAATTCCCCACCCCAATCACCTGATTTAAACCCTATTGAGCATATCTGGGATGTTTAAGAGAGAAAGGTACGAAAATGTGACATAAGCAGTCGTGAAACCCTTAAAACTGCTCTTTTTCAAGCATGGACCGAAATTACACCTGATATTACTAAAAAATTTAGTAAATTCAATGCCCCGTCACCTCCAAGCAGTAATTGACGCCCAGGGCGGTCCGACAAAATATTGAAAATTATGTTTTTATATCAAATTAGTTACCCTTATGTTTAATTTTATTGCTGTATTTAGACTTTTTTCCTATGAATTTTGGATATTTTTGTTGTTATTATTGTTACAGTACATATGAACTACTTTTTTATTCTACAAATAAATTAAGTAATAGGAATAGTAATATTTAAGGCACCAATATCCTCAAATATTACTATAAAAACTTTTTTTGTTTTTTCTTAAATATTTACTAAACATCTGAAATTGAGGGATGTATTTAGACTTTTTTCTTAAACTGTATATTTAAAACCTTCTTTATTAAATTTTGCATACGATATCACTAAGTCAATCTGCCATGTATCTAAAATGCCCTTTTGAATAAATCATCGGCGCTGAAAGCGCTTTCTCGCTTGACGATGTAGTTCATTGACGATGTAGTTCATTTAAATGTCGTATACTAAAGTGTAAACATGTTTCAACAGTTTATATATCTATAGTATTACCTTCGCAGCCAAATACATTAGTACCAATATTTTCATTTTAGGTTTCAAATGTGTTTTAATTTCATTGGAAATTCTAATTTTTCAAAAATTAGCAGTTGATTTTTCACACATATTTTCTCCTCAATTCACATTACAATTCACAAATTCATTTGTTTCATTTTATAAGAATGAAGCGATGATACACCACTTGAAACAATATTCATCATCATTTGGATAGTGGAATCAATCATCTGTTTTCTATATCCAATATGGTAATGGTATATATTTGGAGACTCTAATGAATGAAGCCTTATTTATATTTATTTCCAAGTGCTTCATTCGTATTAGGGACCATCCACTATCACTCTCCTGGAATTCTGACATTTTTTTACATATATACGTGTATTGTGCTTTCAAAAATTCTTCAATACTATCACTTATAGTTAAAAGTGACATTTTTGTTCTATGCGTTATGGTAGTTAGTTAGCATTATTTCATCTTCTACAATTTTAATATATTCGCACTCCACTTCTAAATTGTATTTCAATGCTATGTTTTTATTTATAGCGTTCTCCAAAATTTCAAAAATATCATGGTTTACATCTTCTAAAAACACTTGAGGAAGCAGAATTTCCTCTTTTTGGTTTCTATAGAGGTATGTCAGAATTCTTTCTTTGAAAGCGCTTTTAACACAACTAAATTTATTAGAAGTAGAAGGCTCACTTCTACCACTGACATGGGATGTGCTGGCATGAGTCCTTTCATGCTCCTTTAGATGTTTTTCCTTTGAAAACCATTTCCAACATTCCGAACAATGAAGGATCTCATGTCCTTCAAGCATTTCTTTTTCTACAAAAATTGATTTGCAATATTTACATTTATAAGAAGGCATATTGTTTAAAATTTACGTGTAATCACTTTTAATTAAGTCAACAGACTAATGGAAAAAAACATATTTAAATATTGATTAAAGGTTTGACATTTTTATACACTTACGCATACAGATACACACTTCCTACCAAAATGTTTTTATTTTTTTTAACGGAAAAGTATTTTGCTTCGTTAAACACTTCTAATTCACCAGCAATTATTAAATTGAAAGAATAATTCTTAATGCGTAGGTGTATTAATAAAATAATTTTTTAATTAAAAATTACTTCAAACATAGACAGACAGAAGCTTACATGTGAATTTTGTATTAATGACACCTTTTCCACAAAGTGGAATAAAAAAAGACATTTCATGAAATATCATAATTTTCATAAAAATAAAGCGAAAGACTTTTCAAACTATTTGGAGCCTGCAGATACTTCAGGGGGCGCAACATTGAATTTAGTTCCAGAGTATAAGGAACTAATGGAGGAAGATGAGAATCTTCAGCTGGATGTCAGACCATACTCAGTTCCAGAAGAGTATAAAAAAATAATGGACGAAGACGAGGATCTTCTTCTAAATTTAGATATATAATAATTTTGAAGTATTATGTAAATAAAATAATAATAAGCACTATATAAGTTTAATATATTTTTATTAAATAAATAAAAATAAAAAAACTGTTTTATTTATAAAATTTTAGCTATAACTAAGTTGAAATATTGCAAGCCCATTTGAAGACTGACGACTTTTGTAAATAATAATCCAGTTTTTATCATTCAATTGCATTAAATAGGGATCTTCCTTGTTTAAAAATTTCACGAATCGTTGCGGAAGATAAAACCATTTATTGTTATTTAAATATGTGATAACTTTTGATTCATATTGTGTTTTTTCCACTCAAATTTTAAAATTTTGAACGGCTGATGTAAGGGAATATCATCAATTTTTGTATACTCTGCCTTAATACCAAGAGCCAATTTAATAATTTGTTCATACATCTAAAAAAAATAAAAAATTTATTGATAGCTTACGAGTACCATTCTGTTAACTATACTTTAAAGTAATCCTCAGATCAGTGGTAACAAATATGATTTGATTCTTATTTTCATACAAATTTAAAAAATACTCCTTTATATTTAAATAAGTAAATTGAATACTTTGAGTATTTCTCTTTAATATTTCAAATAGAGAAAAATATTAAATTAGCTTCCATATAGAAATATTGAGTTATAAACTAATTATGTAAATAAAATATACTCCCTCTTAATTTGTTATTAGAATATTCAAAATTAATAATTTCAAATTGAGAAAACATTATAAATACATAAATATTGAGCCTTAAACTAATTTTAAACATATTCTAGATATGAAAAATGTTTAATGTGAATAAAAAATACTCCCCTTAATTTGTTATTACAATATTTAATATTAATCATGACCATACTCAACAACATAAAATACATCTTCATTAATGTCAAAGAACCTTACACAAAGTTATTTTTTTTTCCATATAAACAAAACAATTCTCAAGTTTCCACTTTACAAAAACAAAAATAACCATATAAAAATATGTAGATGAATAAACCAAAAATACTCAAACGCTATTTATACAAGTCATCAGTTTTTAATTTCATTACAATTAAAAGTGCAAAAGAAAAAAAAAATAAATAAATAAATAAAAATTGTCTCCCCTGTTAAATTGTTTGTATGTACTTTTAACATAATTACATAAATACATACATACACATATATACACACATACGTACATTGGTTTTCAATTTCATAAAATGCAAAACAAGTTTTCCTCCTATTAATGCACACAAGAAAAAATTACAAAAACAAATTCATTGGTTTTCAATTTCATACAAACAATTTGCTCTTCAAAATTTCTCTTACTTCTCATTAAAAACAAAAACAACTATTGAATTCCCATTTCCCTACTACTAGCAAGAAATATTAAATAAAAATAATTTTATGTGCTTTAATTTGATATTTAAGTATGATAAATACCTCCATACAACTTATTTGCAAAAATTGCTGATTTAACCTTTTGGGAACCAAATGTATAAAATTTACCCCCTTTTTAAAGGGTTAACTATTTGTAATATTCAATAGTGTAATCAGAATTGATCTTTCCAATGGTACCTTAAAATCCAATATATGTTGAAAAGTATTCGAAATATATACAATTACATGTTTATATAATGAAAATATGACAAAAAAAATGTTAATAAAATCTTGATATTATTTTTCGTTTAATATTATTTTCATTTCATGTTTCGTTTCAATTTACAGGATATATATATATATATATAAAATAAAAATTCTGGTTTCAAAATAAAATTTTATCCTTATTCCGAAACGTGTTTTACGCGTTTTAAATTTACGAGTTATTTCGCCAGCCCCATGAACCGCGTAAACCGAGGGTTAGCTGTATTAAGTACACAAAAAAGCAAACATTTATCTTATTGCAATACAGTGCAAGCTCGATTTGCGCGACTAATTAAAAAAAAAATATATATATATGTATATATATATATATTTGTTTTTTTTTATATTTATATTTTATTTATTAAGTGAAAAAAAAATTAGACTAATCGAAGGTGAATTAGAATATTAAATTTATGCTGCACAGTGGTCGCAAAACGATTTTTTTTTTTTTAAATAATTCTGTAACTTGTGAACCATTAGAGGTATCTATACCAATGGATTCTTTTTAAAAACAGTCCATCTCGCGAACGGTCATCAGTAGAACCGTAAAATTTTGGCAAACATAATATAATAGACCAAGGTTAATTTTCATGGGGTAACAAAAACACTTTCTTGAGTGAGACTTCTTAATATTTATGGATTTGCTTAAACAACATTATAAATCTTATTAAACAAAATGTCAAATATCGCAAATACACTGCCACTACCTGCCACTTGAATAAGGAATCACATTTTTTTAACTTTAATTAAGTACAGTACATGCTCGGAAATTCGAACCACTTTGTTTGTAGAGCGATTCGAATTTCCGAATTATTCGAATTTCTGAACGGTTTTTTTATACAAAAATTTAGGTAAATTTGACCATAAAGTTAAAAAAAAAACTATTTTTTTTTTCATTTTAGTTTATTTAACATAAAAACTATAAAAAACTTAACGAAATATAACAAAAAACTTTCCATTTTCGGATATTCAGCACTATGTAAAGTTTTATAAGATACGTGTTGATAAGTGTTGGCAACAGCATCCAATATTGATTTTCTATTCGATTTAATATAACTAATAGTAGAAGTAGTTACATTAAAGTCCAATTATATTTTGTTATACTAAAATTATGCATTTATTTAAGGACTTGTAATTCTGTGGTACTTTTTCGTGTGACACTTGAATAAGGAATATTTTAAAACTAAGCAAACTATAATTTATTTTTAAATTTTAGGTTATAAAAATGAAAGTTATTATTTTCTAGCATTCAATTAGTAATGAGTACTGCCACCATTTTTAGAAATAACCTCAAAAATGCGATTTGGCATTAACTTATATAATGACTCTAATTTAGCGAAATTGAACTCCATGCTTCCGTTATTGCGTCCTTTAGGGATTCTATCGCCTCAAAATTGTTTTCCTCCTTCATAATCTTTTCTTGCAAGCCAACCCCAGACATTTTCCATTGGATTCAGGTCTGGTGAATATGGGGGCCAATCCAAAAGTTGAACACCTTGTTGATTAATCCATTGTTTTACTGCTCTGGCGGTATGAATCGGAGCTTTGTCGTGTTGGTACGTCCAAGGTGTGGGTCCAAAGAAATCATTAAATTTTGGAAATGCTTCCTCCAGAATATCGTTGCAGTCATTTTGTTGGATACAAAAACCAATTCTATGGTACCATAATACGAAATGGCCCCCCATACCATTATTCCTCCCTCTCGGCTGTGTCTGCGGCTCAAAAATAATTTCTCCTTATTTAGATCATGGAAGTAATAGTTATACCCGTCGGGACCATTAATATTAAACTTTTTTTCATCGGAAAATACAACTTTAAACCATTTGTCGGACCTTGTCATTGTATTTTTGGCAAACTGTAGACGTTGTGATTTGCGTTTTTCATTAAGTGGTGGTTTTTTTTTGCAGTTTTCGTCGGGCTATGTATGGGCACGACTTTAAAATACGGTGCAGTGTTCTTAGACTGGCACTGACTCTACTTCTTTTAACGTATTTTTGATACCGACATGGCAGAATTTGATGCAATTCTATGAAATTGTTTGTCTTTCTTTAGGAGTTGTTGAAATTTTCTTCCATCCATGTTTTTTCCATATCTTTCCATGTTATTTAAATAATTGTACACAACAGTATTTCCTCTATTAATGTTTTTGGCTATTTGGACCGGATTCTGATTCTGAGATTTCAAAATCAGAATTTTTTCTTTTTCAGAGTTATTAAGAGCCTTACCACGTTCCATTTTGAATAAAAACTATTTAAAAACTATTAAATTAAAAATTCTCTCAAATTATAGCCTTCCTGATTAATATTAAAAGAATTCCTTATTCAAGTGACACACGAAATAGTATCACAGAAATACATATCTTTAAATAAATGCATAATTTTAGTATAACAAAATATGTATATTTTTATTTCTTCAGGAAACTAAAGCCAAAACTTTGAAATTTGGTTCAAATATAACTTTTAAAATGGTTTAAATGAGATATGTCATATGGAAACAATACTAAATATTTTTTTATAATTTTAGTTATTTATAAAAAGTTCAAAAATTTCAATTTCGAAAAGAGGGTCTTGTCAAAACAATATTTATTGTAAATCTTGTAAAATAAAATGAAAACTGTATTAAATTTATTTAACAAAACGATAGTGTAAAATATTGCTTGCAATATGTGATTCTTTTAATAATAATATTAAAATATATATTTATATTTTCTTATGTTTCATTCCTTTTATAAAATATTTACATGTGTTAATAAAAGATATACATACGCTACAAGCAAAATAATACGAATGTGATTCGAATTCGTATCGCTTGGAAGAAAAATTTTATTGCCGCAATAATCATATTCGTATTGCGAAAGTGTCCCCCATTGGGATCACAGGCGATACATCTAAACAACAAGAAATCAATACGCTTGGAACAAAAATAGACCATATTGCTAGATATCAACTAGGTGAAAGAAAGAAGATAACGCTAGATAATATACTGGAAGATGTAATAAATATATAGAAAAATTACCACTAAATAAATCTTGAAATAATATAATAAAGAAAACTTTTACATCTTGTAAAGCATGCATGCACATAAATCTTAACAACGTAAAGTACGAAAATTAAAACGCTCACATAAAATATCCTACTTTTTGCTAAAAGACAAACTAATTTCTTCAATATTTTTCATTTTTGAACAATTTTTCGACAATTGAAAAAATTGTGCCTGAAAAATAAAAGTATTGCATTAATTTCTTCCAGATGTTATCAATGGGATATTATTAATTTATTGTGGAGGTGATAATCACCTTGTTGAAAAAGGGCGATATTTTGAGAATAAAAATTTTATTTTTATATGCTTCTTGTTGTTTATGGCCTAGATATCTTTAAACTAATAAAAATACAATATTAAAAAGATATTGCGTAAATTTCTTCTAGGAAGATATCTTCGAAATGTTTGTAGGGTATGTGTAGGGTATGCTGTACAAAAAAAAATAGACTTTCCTATTAAAAAAAAAAAAAAAAAAGAAAATTACTTCATTAATGAAAAATTAATTAATTTTATATCTATTTAAAAAATACATTAAAAATACTGTGTAAACGTAGAAATATATCATTGGCCTTATTAAAAGAAAAATACAAGAAATTACATTTTGATGATTAAAAATAATAGACAAAAATTAAGGGTTTTTTTCAAAATAGATAAAAACTAACTTGAAAAAGTATTTACATTTTTAAATAATACTAATTTTATGAAAATTTAGTAGCTAGAGTGTCCACCGTTGTTACTTAAAACGGACCGAATTCTTTTTGGCATTGACTCTATTAATTTTTGACATTTCTCCACGGGAATTGCCTCCCACCTAACCATCTAAGCTTCTCTTCAGGTCCATCCACAGATTCTCAATTGTATTGAGGTCGGGAGACTGAGAAGGCAATTCCATTACGGTTACCTCGATATCACTAAGCCAAAATTTAACCAATCTTAACGAGTGCTTAGGATCGTTGTCCTGCTGAAAGGTCCATTCCTGCACCATATGGTCCTTCGCGTATGGGAGCAAGATTACTTGCAGAATATCGCGGAAAATTTCTTTATTCATGATTCTCTGATATGAAAAGGCATCCCATATCATTATACTACCACTGTCGTGTTTTACAGTTTTTCTTGTGTACCGATCGTTTAACTCCATGCCTTTGGGTTGCCGGACATTTCTACGACTGTCAGAACCAAATAAACTGATTTTTTTCTCATCGCTCCACAACACGTTCATGAAATTATCAACTATATAATCTTTGTACTTTTTGCGCTGCCTTGTTTTTTTTCTAACTTAAAAATGGAAATTTTCGAGCAATTCTACTAGGAAAATTTTTCTCTAACGGTCTTCCCTGCACCGTTGAAGCACTAATCACATTACCAATTTTTTCAGAAACAGCTCTGGATGCTAAAAATTCCTTTTTTTTAACAAAAGTGCAATCCTAGAATCTGTGGTTAAGGTTGTTTTTCGAGGTCTAACACGGCTTTCCTTTGTTGGTTTCCATTTAAGAGTATTTCTAACAAAACGATGTGACCTAAGTGCCCCTGCGATAAAATCTAGCGTTTTTCCCCGTTCACGTAAATTTTTTACAATTCGGCGTTCTTCACCCATCTTTTCCATATTTTCAAAAATATTTCTTTTTGTTTTTAAAGAATAATATTTTTCTTATCTTGTATTTAAATAATTTAAAAAAATATTTTTTTATAACTTATTCAAATTTAGGTAACTCAGAATTTCATTCAAAAAGTCTATTTTTTGTGTAAATTATATTACAACTTCACATATTAAATTTACGAATACAATTAAAACGCAATATGGTTCTTTTTAATAACAAAAACTTTTTGTACTGAAAAAAATAAAAATAACGGTATCAAAAATTTCTAAGAGATTGATTTTTAAGAGAGAATATTTTCTCTTTGTAACAGTCTATTATATTGTACAGCACAGTATAAACAGTACAATTTTCTCATTTTGTTATAATAAATTTTAAACTCAATTTAAACAAAGCAAAAAAAAAAAAAAAAAACATGCGAAAGGTGGATAAAAAACTTTGTATTTATCAGATTTTAGCATATTATTTTTGGGAATTTAGGAAATGACATGGAGAATTTTTTGGCAACAGTGTGAAGTGGCCATAATACTATTAATTTCTGTCTACACTAGTCAAATTTTTATCCTGATAAAATTTTGACGTTTGTCTCGAGTAGTACAAATATGTATGTTTTGGAAAAGATTTTTTCTCCCTATGGGATTCACATAAGGAGAATTTTTTGTTTCCAATGTAATTTTTCCATAAGGAGTGTTTTATTTTTATACCCTTCACCACAGATATAAAGATATAACGTCCGTTTGTCAGTTTTTAGAATGTCCCAGTTATCGGATGTATGTATATATTTTATACATCAATTTGTAGGACATTTCGGACCACAAATTCTCAAAGATAACTCCAAAAAATATAATTGTTTTTCGACTTTTTTTTGCACGGAAAATTTGGAATCTTTTTTTGAAATTTTTTTCCAGTTTATGTGTAACTGAGATATCGGTTAAAAGGCATTTTTAAAGTTTTGAAGCTCCAATATAAGCTAGGGACTGCATTCTTTTATAGATTGGTCATAAATATTTTTCGAAAATTTCTGATTGTTTTTATGGGCACTGAAAATTGTTTTTGTGGGCACTGAAAAACAACAACAATGAACTATACCATATTTGGTTTTTTCAAATTTTTGAAGCCTCTGTATAAACTAGAAATTTCGTTCTTTTACAGAAAATTCGAAATTTTTTTCAGAATTTTTGTGCTTTAGTATCTGAGGTCAAAATCAATTAGTATCCGAGGTATCGGTCAAAACGCGTTTTTGGACTTTGGAAGCCCCTATATAAGCTACCGACTTCGTTATAGCACAGATCTATCTCAAATATTTTTCTAGAATTTCAAATTTTTAAATCAATCTAATTGGTTCATAAATTTTCAAAATACCCTTTCTATACCCTTCACCACAGATGTAAAGGTGTCATTCCGTTTGTAATTTCTACAATATTCATCTGGCTTCTTATTGAAAGATGAAGTCGATATATTAATATCCGTCTGTCTTTAGAAATCACTTTTTAGAAGGCCCTAGTAATCGGATATATATATTTTACGCTAATAAAAATTACCAAATCGGTCCATAAATATTCGAGATTTCGACAAAAACCCCAAGATACCTCCAAAAAAACAAATTTGTTTTCAACTTTTCTAAGCTCTTATATAAGCTAGCGACTTCGTTTTTATACAGAAAATTTGAAATCTTTTTTAGAACGTTTTTGCTGAAATATCGGTATCGGTCAAAACGAATTCTTAGACTTTATGAAGCTCATATATAAACTATGGACTTGGTTTTTGTACAAATCTGTTTCATTTCTTTTTTATTTTCGGTTTTTTTGAATTAATAAAATCGCTACATAAACAACTTGTAGACAAAAAACTGAAAAAAATGTTAATAATATACACACACACAAACATTTATATTAAGCATCGAAACGTCTATCAGCGTTTTTTTTTTCTTTTTGGGTAAAAAAGCAGTGGTTGTTTGTATATACACACAAACAAACGTCGTTTATACACACACAGACACACACAATGAAGTGGAATTTTGAAGAGGAATTTGTTTTGTATGAAATTGAAAACCAATGAATTTATTTTTGTAATGTTTTCCTTTATACGCTTTAATATGGAGAAAAATTATTTTTGCATTTTATGAAATTAGAAACCAATGATTTTGTTTTTGTATAGTATGTATTTTGTTATGTTATACATATAAACAGTTGAATTGGGTTTTTTTTTGTTTTTAATGAGGAGTAAGAACAATTTTAAAGAGAAAATTGTTTGTATGAAATTGAAAACCAATGAATTTGTTTTTGTAATTTTTTCTTGTATATGCATTAATAGGAGGAAAAAATGCTTTGCATTTTATGAAATTGAAATCCAATGTATTTATTTTGTATAATAATATGTATGTATGTGTGTATGTAATTATGTTAAAAGTACATACCAACAATTTAATAGAGAGACAGTTTTTTATTTTTTTCAATTTTAATTATGATGAAATTTAAAACTGATGACTTGGATATATAGCGTTGGAGTATTTTTGATTTATTCATCTATACCCTGCAAGCATTTAGTGAAGTCTTTCTCGAAATAGCTCACTTCTTCGCCACTCTTAGAAGTGCAATAGAAGATTTCTCTCAATTTTTCAACAACAAAATATATTAGTATACGAATTGAATCTTCTAAACGTAACTTCTTTAATCACTATTAGAAGTTGTTTGGATAACAGTTACAGTTATCCAAAAACGAAAAACACTATTTTTCAACACCTTTGCTAGCATTTGGAAAATTGTCTTTTATCAATCCACAAAATCTGTCGAATTTGGCACTCAAAGATGATTAATAGTAGAACGTGCAAAACTTTACAAAAACAACACACATTAGTTGCGCAATTTTATCATAAAATCAAGATTTTGGCGATTGTTTACATTTCATAATGGGGAAAAGAACAAGCAGAAACAATATAATTTTGCTTAGTAAAAATATAAGTTTTGAAGTGATTAGAATGAAAAAATATTGATATTAACTAAAATTATTTATTTAAGCTGATAGTGAAACAAAAAATTTATAAGTTTTACTTATAAAAAGAAAATTAAGAAAATAAGGTAAGCGTTTATCATAATTCAAAAGAAATTATCAATATTTCAACTAGTTCAGGGCAAGCGAATAAATTTAGGAAAAAACAACATAATATATAAAATTCTTGATAACTTAAAAAACATTTTTTAAAAATGTGGGAGCTTGACTGATGTATGACATGCCCGTAGCAAAAGTCGCTAATTTTCAGAATAATTTTCTATAGAACAAAAAATGACGAATATATTAAAAATTCAATTTTATAAGTCTATTCTGTGGAAGATTAATATATGTATATATAGCAATCAAAATTTTGGGAACGTATTGCATTAGAGTATCCAAGAAATATTTTAACAGAGCTGAATTTTTGCACTTTAAATTTGAATTTTCAAAATTTTAAATTAAATTTTTTTAAAAGTTTGAAAAGAATTCCAAGATTGTTCTTGTTATTAAATATTTTGAAGAAATTGTTTTGTCGTTGTAATGCTTGAAATGTGTAGAGTAGATTGTGGTAATTTTTGTTTAAGTAGCGGTATTTATTTCTAAGTTTCAAAAATCTTAAATATTGACAAAAATGATTGAAAAAACTTACAGGGCCAAGATAAAATTTAAATAATGATTTAAAATGGTAAATCATCATTAAAACTTGTAATAGAGTATGGAAATGATTAAAAGATTATATAGTTTTTAATAAAGGGAATCCCCTTTATAACAATGGAAACATTTGAAAGAGAAATTACAGAAAATTTGTTATAAATATTGTTTCAAATATTTCCAAAATTCTTAGTAGTCAGCTATTTGTTCAGCGAGAAAGTATGAATTTAAGAAAGTATATGGTGTTTACCTTGTAAAAAGTGTAATACATTTGTTCTTCAATTATTTTAGAAAAACTGGCGATTTTAGAAAAAAATTTCCCAAAAAATTTTTATTTATTTTAATTACATAGAAAATTCAATACAAAATTAAAATAAATAATAATGTAGTCTTGTTATATTTAGAAATCGTATATTATATTACTAAACATTTTGGAAATATTGAATTACACATTTTATAATGCGAACATCATCATAACCTTTTTAAAAATCATACATTGTCGCCGAACATACTAATAACTGCAGAATATTTTGCAAATATTCTAATAGATGTTAAATGTAAATTTGAATTCAAAATCTTTTTGTGTAATTAATTTCATTATTTTCTATAATAAATACAAGGAAGAGTTATTTAAAAAATAAATTAGATTCAATAATTATTCTTATTTTATTATATATAACTACTTTATTAAATTTGAAAGAAACAAATATTCTTTTCTAATTTTGTACTTAAAATATTTCTTAGTATTCTTTTTTAATTTAATTTTTTTTTTATCTTAATTTGAATTGAAAATATTTTTGTGTAATTAATTGTATTACTTTCCATAATAAATTTCAGAAAGAGTTAATTTTGTGATTTAAAAAATTTTAATGTTTTTACTTTTGATAATTTTGTTCATTCCTAATCCTTAATTTTAAAATGTAAGTATTACTGACATTATTATTTTAAAAAATTTATGCAAAATAGTTTTAAAATTCTTTAAATATTTTCTATCGAAAGTGTAACTACATCGTCACACCGGGAAGTTGATATGTATCGCTTTTACTATCGAATTCTGATATAATTAGAGATAGCATCTTTTGAGTAACGCTTTAGTGGGGATTGGAAGATTCGAATAAGGATTTTTTTATTAGACACTTTTTACTGCGTTATAGTAGATCTTAATACGTGACGTATAAAATTCACTAAAGCGTTAAGAATTCTGATCTACTTAGTAACACCTATCGGGAAGAAATGTGCCGCTAAGAGATAGATCCTTTTGAGTAACGCTTTAGTGGGGATTTGAAGATTCGAATTAGTGACATTCAATACTGACTAAAGCGTTACTCAAAATAAACTATCGCTTAGTGGCACAGTTGTTCCCGAACGGTGTTACTAAGTAGATCAGAATTCGATAGTAAAAGCGACGCATATCAACTTCCAGGCGTGTCGATATAGTTACGCTTTCAATAGAAAATGTTTTCAGGGATGACACGAAATGAAAATTAAAGTATGTGTTTGAAAAGGATGAAAAAATGGGATATTTTTTTGGCCAAAAGTTCAATTTAGGTGGAGGGAAATTTTATATAGATTTGAAATCTAGAGACTAGGTTTTATATCTATAAATTTTTATATTAGTAACAATAAATCAAAACCAAAATATCATATTTTCGTTAAAATTTTTTATTTACTATTAATAATATGTACACATATATATAATTGAAAAATGCATAAAAAGGTTAAATAAATGGTTAAATAAATAAAATAAAAAATCGTGATATTTTAAGGTAATTTTGTAAAAAAAAATTGCGTTTTCTCCAAAACTTAAATTTTCAAAGCTTAGTGCCAAGGGATATTTTCATAGCAATGATCTCTGAGTTCTTTTTTACATATGAATGTTTTTGCGAACATTCATAAATTCGTAGACCAAAATGAAACCGATGACAGCAATTCTACAAAACAACAATACGGTGCATTTATTAATTTTTTTTTTTATACATGTAGTTTGACTAAGCAAAAAATGGTGCTTATATGGAGTTTAACAGTTCTAAGTATTGAAAAAAATAATTAGCTAATTAAGTCCATTTATATTGTAAAAAATTTAAAAAATTTTTTTTTTTTATAAAATAATCTGAAAAATTGAGACAATTATTAATATAAAATTTTAAACAAATATGTAAGTTGACATATTAAATATAAAAATACAACTGAAACAAAATTAAAAAACAAAAATATCAAATATCATTTAAAATATTTCAGCTCACAACTCATGGGAATGCGATTTATAATTTCTGTCTCCTAACTTGAATTAATGTATATTTCATTACAGCGTTGCCACAAAGAAAATATTTTTTTTACCGAAATATTATCTAAAAATTACCAAAACCTAACAAAATGTACCAACATTTAAAATGAAAAATAGTGCCAGCAAAACGTTCAATAATAACAAGTAAGAAAGATATAGTCGGTCAAGCCCGACCATATGATACCCCACACCATTGTGTATGTCCATCGTTAGTAGTATGTTTATGTATGTTCTGGACCACTTTTTTCATACAAAAGTTGGTTCATGCAGTTGTTTTTGTTTTTAATGAGGAGGAAGAGGAATTTTGAAGAGGAAATTGGAGGAGGAAGAGGAATTTTGAAGAGGAAATTGTTTGTATGAAATTGAAAACCAATGAATTTGTTTTTGTAATTTTTTCTTGTGAGTGCATTAATAGGAGGAAAAATTGTTTTGCATTTTATGAAATTGAAAACCAATGTAAGTAGTATGTTTATGGGGTTTCGGGATCACTTTTTTCATACAAAATTCGGCTCATGCATAGCTGGGGTTGTGGTTTTTTGAAATGAGGAGGAAGAGGAATTTTGAAGAGGAAATTGTTTGTATGAAATTGAAAACCAATGAATTTGTTTTGTAATTTTTTTCTTGTGAGTGCATTAATAGGAGGAAAAATTGTTTTGCATTTTATGAAATGTTTTATTTATTTATTTTATTGATAAAAAAATTGAAAACCAATGAATTTGTTTTGTAATTTTTTTCTTGTGAGTACATTAATAGGAGGAAAAATTGTTTTGCATTTTATGAAATGTGAAATGTGTATGTGTTGTGGTATGATTGTATGTTGTTTATGTTTTCCATCCCTGGTTAGTAATGTGTTTGTAAGAGAAATGAATAGCATTTGCAGAAAGAGTTTTGTAACTTAAAAATTGTTTATATGAAATTGAAAACCAATGAATTTGTTTTGTAATTTTTTTTCTTGTGAGTGCATTAATAGGAGGAAAAATTGTTTTGCATTTTATGAAATTGAAAACCAATATATATATATATATATATATATATATATGTATTTATGTAATTATGTTAAAAGTACATACAAACAATTTAACAGGAGAGACAATTTTTATTTATTTTTTTTTTTTTGCACTTTTAATTGTGATGAAATTAAAAACTGATGACTTGTATAAATAGCGTTTGAGTATTTTTGTATGGTTATTTTTGTATGGTTATTTTTGTTTTTGTAAAGTGGAAACTTGAGAATTGTTTTGTTTATATGGAAAAAAAAATAACTTTTTGTAAGGTTCTTTGACATTAATGAAGATGTATTTTATGTTGTTGAGTATGGTCATGATTAATATTAAATATTGTAATAACAAATTAAGGGGAGTATTTTTTATTCACATTAAACATTTTTCATGTCTAGAATATGTTTAAAATTAGTTTAAGGCTCAATATTTATGTATTTATAATATTTTCTCAATTTGAAATGATTAATTTGAATATTCTAATAACAAACTATGGGAGTATATTTTATTTTTTTTAATGTTACATGAAGTAAAATTTTTTCAGGGGAGACAATTTTTATTTATTTATTTATTTTTTTATTTTTTATTTTTTTTTTTTTTTTTTGCAAATTTAATTTGTGTTTTGTATTTTTGTTTTTGAGTATTTTTGGTTTATTCATCTACATATTTTTATATGGTTATTTTTGTTTTTGTAAAGAGGAAACTTGAGAATTGTTTTGTTTATATGCAAAAAAAATATCTTTGTGTAAGGTTCTTTGACATTAATGAAGATATATTTTATGTTGTTGAGTATGGTCATGATTAATATTAAATATTCTAATAACAAATTAAGGGGAGTATTTTTTATTCACATTAAACATTTTTCATATCTAGAATATGTTTAAAATTAGTTTAAGGCTCAATATTTATGTATTTATAATATTTTCTCCAAATATTACTTCTTTTGCTACATTTCTTGTAAAACTTTTCTCTTTATTAAAATAGTTGCTTTTTTGGAAAATTGGTACTTTATTTGAAAATTGATTGAAAATTGGAATATTAGTAGGTTTTATTTGGAAAATAAATACTTTTATTAAATATTTATATACATTTTTAAATTAATTTTAACTTTTTCTGAAAAATTGTACTTTATGTATTTTTTTTATTAATTAGTACTTTTCCCTATTTAACGCAATTGAATGATAAAAACTGGACTATTATTTACAAAGGCCGTCAATCTTCAAATGGGCTTGCAACATTTGAACTTAGTTATAGCTAAAATTTTATAAATAAAACAGTTTTTTTATTTTTTTTTTATTTTTATTTTTATTTATTTAATAAAAATATATTAAACTTATATAGTGCTTATTATTATTTTATTTACATTATACTTAAAAATTATTATATATCTAAATTTAGAAGAAGATCTTCGTCTTCGTCCATTAATGTTTTATACTCTTCTAGAACTGAGTATGGTCTGACATCCAGTTGAAGATTTTCATCTTCCTCCATTAGTTCCTTATTCTCCGGAACGAAATTCAATGTTGCGCCCCCTGTAGTATCTGCAGTCTCCAAATAGTGTGAAAAGTCTTTTCTCCAAAACATTTTTTTAAAAGTTTAGTAGATGACACTTTAAATATTTATAATAATTACTTAAGTGTAGTTAAACCAATGAATTCTTTAACACCACTTCAAAAAATGATTCAAAATGAAGATCCAATATGTCACATTTGTAAGAAATTTTTAGATGATAATAGAGTGGCAGATCATTGCCATTTAACGGGTGAATATAGAGGTCCTGCTCACAATAATTGTAATTTAGAATATCAAATTGCCAACTTCATCCCTATATTTTTCCACAATCTTTCGGCATATGATTGTCATATATTTGTTAGAGAACTTTCATCTATTGAAGGTGATATAAATATTATTCCTTTAAATAAGGAATTATATATATCAATATCTAAAAGAATTTCAGTAAATGAAAAAGAAACATTTGAATTGCGTTTTCTCGACTCATTTCGATTCATGTCATCAAGTTTAGAAAAGTTAGCCAGTTACTTGACTGATGATGATTTAAAAATCGTTAAAACATTTTATAACAATAGTAATGAATTCAGTTTAATGAAAAGTAAAGGAGTTTTTCCCTATGATTATATAGATTCAGAAAATCGTCTTCAGGAAACACAATTACCTTCTCGTGAAGTCTTCTTTAATAAACTGACTAATGAGTCGTGTAGTGAAGAAGAATATCAACATGCAGAAAAAGTTTGGAGTACATTCCAGTGTAATATTTTATTAGATTATTTACTTTTATATCTCAAAGCAGATGTTCTTCTACTTTGTGATATATTTGAAAATTTTAGAAAAGTTTGTAAAAACATTTACAATTTAGATCCTTGTCAATATTATACTTCACCTGGTCTGTCTTGGGATGCAATGTTGAAAATTACACAAATAGAATTAGAACTATTAACAGACATTAATATGTATAATTTTATCGTTCGAGGTATAAGGGGAGGTATTGTTCAATGCAGTAACCGTCATTCCATAACCAATAATAAATATGTTAGTGATTATGATTCCACGATGGAATCAAATTATCTTATATATTTAGATGTAAATAATTTATACGGTTATGCAATGTCTCAATACCTTCCTTTTAAAAATTTTGAATGGGTTGAAAACATTGAAGATTTTAACTTAAATGATATTAAAGACGATTCTCCAATAGGATATATATTAGAAGTAGACTTAGATTACCCTTGTACATTACATGACTATCATAATGACTTACCATTTTGTGCAGAAAATAAAAAAATTGAATCAATGAAACAGAAAAAATTAATTACAGATTTAAACAATAAAACAAATTATGTAATTCACTATAAAAATCTTCAACAATGTATTGAAAATGGTTTAATTTTAAAGAAAATCCATAGAATTCTTAAATTTAATCAATCAGATTGGTTGAAAAAATATATTGATTTAAACAATCATCATAGAACTTTAACAAAAAATTCTTTTGAACAAAACTTTTTTAAATTGCTAAATAATGCTGTATGTGGTAAGACTATGGAAAATGTTGACAAGAGAAAAGATATAAAAATAGTTTGTGAATGGGAGAATAGAAAAAAACGGTTAGGAGCTAGATCTCTTATAGCTAAACCAAACTTTCATAGTGCTCTTCAAATTAATGAAAATATGATTGCAATCGAAATGAGAAGAGTAAAAACAGTATATAATAAACCGATATATATTGGGTTTTCAGTTTTAGAGTTATCAAAATGGAAAATGTATAATTTTCATTACGATTACATGAAACCTAAATATCTTGATTATTAATCTAAATTACATGGATACAGATTCGTTTATATTTGATATCAGAACAAATGACTTGTATGATGATATTCGAAATGATATTACTACTCATTTCGATACATCTGTATATCCAAAAGATAATATATATAATATTCCACTTGTAAATAAAAAAGTTTTGGGAATGATGAAAGATGAATGTAATGGTAAGGTTATTAAAGAATTCAGTTAAAATTGATAGAGATGAAAAAGAAATTAAAAAAATTAAAGGTGTTAAACAATGTGTAACAGCTAAACTATCAATTAATGATTTTAGAAAATGTCTATTAGAGAAAAAACTATATTATGACTCTATGTATATATTTAGATCTAAGATACATCAAATTTATACACAACATATAAGTAAGTTAGTATTAAGCTATTTAGATGATAAGAGATTTATAAGAGAAAATAATATTAATACTTATGCATGGGGACATTATAAAATAAATTGTCTAACATTCTCATCATCAAATTTCCAAGAAATTATGGAGGAAGATGATGATATTCTTCTTAATATAGATATAGATATGTAAATTAAATGTAATGTATGAAAAAAAATAATAAAAACAATATAATAAAGAAAAAAATATAGTTTTTATTTACTTATAATATTTATTAAATAAAAATTTTAAACATAAGTGACCACAATTAAATGTATTAAATTTTTGTTTCTGTTTATAATTATATTCAATGGGAGTTTCTGTAGTAGTAGGGAAATGGGAAGGCAATAGTTGTTTTTGTTTTTAATGAGGAGTAAGAGGAATTTTGAAAAGGAAATTGTTTGTATGAAATTGAAAACCAATGAATTTGTTTTGTAATTTTTTCTTGTGAGTGCATTAATAGGAGGAAAAATTTTTCCTTTTATTTATTTATTTTTTTGCACTTTTAATTGTGATGAAATTAAAAACTGATGAATTGTATAAATAGCGTTTGAGTATTTTTGGTTTATTCATCTACATATTTTTATATGGTTATTTTTGTTTTTGTAAAGTGGAAACTTGAGAATTGTTTTGTTTATATGGAAAAAAAATAACTTTGTGTAAGGTTCTTTGACATTAATGAAGATGTATTTTATGTTGTTGAGTATGGTTATGATTAATATTAAATATTGTAATAACAAATTAAGGGGAGTATTTTTTATTCACATTAAAAGAATATGTTTAAAATTAGTTTAAGACTCAATATTTATGTATTTATAATATTTTCTCAATTTGAAATGATTAATTTGAATATTCTAATAACATTTTTCTAAAAAAAAAAAACAAAACCCTTAATTTGTTATTACAATATTTAATATTAATCATAACCATACTCAACAACATAAAATACATCTTCATTAATGTCAAAGAACCTTACACAAAGTTATTTTTTTTTTCATATAAACAAAACAATTCTCAAGTTTCCACTTTACAAAAACAAAAATAATCATATAAAAATATGTGGATGAATAAACCAAAAATACTCAAACGCTATTTATACAATTCATCAGTTTTTAATTTCATCACAATTAAAAGTGCAAAAAAATAAATAAATAAAAGGAAAAATTTTTCCTCCTATTAATGCACTCACAAGAAAAAATTACAAAACAAATTCATTGGTTTTCAATTTCATACAAACAATTTCCTTTTCAAAATTCCTCTTACTCCTCATTAAAAACAAAAACAACTATTGCCTTCCCATTTCCCTACTACTACAGAAACTCCCATTGAATATAATTATAAACAGAAACAAAAATTTAATACATTTAATTCTGGTCACTTATGTTTAAAATTTTTATTTAATAAATATTATAAGTAAATAAAAACTATATTTTTTTCTTTATTATATTGTTTTTATTATTTTTTTCATACATTATATATACATAGGGTCATAATATAGTTTTTTCTCTAATAGACATTTTCTAAAATCATTAATTGATAGTTTAGCTGTTACACATTGTTTAACACCTTTAATTTTTTTAATTTCTTTTTCATCTATATCAATTTTAACTGAATACATTTTTGCTCTTAAACCAATGAATTCTTTAATAACCTTACCATTACATTCATCTTTCATCATTCTCAAAACTTTTTTATTTACAAGTGGAATATTATATATATTATCTTTTGGATATACAGATGTATCGAAATGAGTAGTAATATCATTTCGAATATCATCATACAAGGCATTTGTTCTGATATCAAATATAAACGAATCTGTATCCATGTAATTTAGATTAATAATCAAGATATTTAGGTTTCATGTAATCGTAATGAAAATTATACATTTTCCATTTTGATAACTCTAAAACTGAAAACCCAATATATATCGGTTTATTATACACTGTTTTTACTCTTCTCATTTCGATTGCAATCATATTTTCATTAATTTGAAGAGCACTATGAAAGTTTGGTTTAGCTATAAGAGATCTAGCTCCTAACCGTTTTTTTCTATTCTCCCATTCACAAACTATTTTTATATCTTTTCTCTTGTCAACATTTTCCATAGTCTTACCACATACAGCATTATTTAGCAATTTAAAAAAGTTTTGTTCAAAAGAATTTTTTGTTAAAGTTCTATGATGATTGTTTAAATCAATATATTTTTTCAACCAATCTGATTGATTAAATTTAAGAATTCTATGGATTTTCTTTAAAATTAAACCATTTTCAACACATTGTTGAAGATTTTTATAGTGAATTACATAATTTGTTTTATTGTTTAAATCTGTAATTAATTTTTTCTGTTTCATTGATTCAATTTTTTTATTTTCTGCACAAAATGGTAAGTCATTATGATAGTCATGTAATGTACAAGGGTAATCTAAGTCTACTTCTAATATATATCCTATTGGAGAATCGTCTTTAATATCATTTAAGTTAAAATCTTCAATGTTTTCAACCCATTCAAAATTTTTAAAAGGAAGGTATTGAGACATTGCATAACCGTATAAATTATTTACATCTAAATATATAAGATAATTTGATTCCATCGTGGAATCATAATCACTAACATATTTATTATTGGTTATGGAATGACGGTTACTGCATTGAACAATACCTCCCCTTATACCTCGAACGATAAAATTATACATATTAATGTCTGTTAATAGTTCTAATTCTATTTGTGTAGTTTTCAACATTGCATCCCAAGACAGACCAGGTGAAGTATAATATTGACAAGGTTCTAAATTGTAAATGTTTTTACAAACTTTTCTAAAATTTTCAAATATATCACAAAGTAGAAGAACATCTGCTTTGAGATATAAAAGTAAATAATCTAATAAAATATTACACTGGAATGTACTCCAAACTTTTTCTGCATGTTGATATTCTTCTTCACTACACGACTCATTAGTCAGTTTATTAAAGAAGACTTCACGAGAAGGTAATTGTGTTTCCTGAAGACGATTTTCTGAATCTATATAATCATAGGGAAAAACTCCCTTACGTTTCATTAAACTGAATTCATTACTATTGTTATAAAATGTTTTAACGATTTTTAAATCATCATCAGTCAAGTAACTGGCTAACTTTTCTAAACTTGATGACATGAATCGAAATGAGTCGAGAAAACGCAATTCAAATGTTTCTTTTTCATTTACTGAAATTCTTTTAGATATTGATATATATAATTCCTTATTTAAAGGAATAATATTTATATCACCTTCAATAGATGAAAGTTCTCTAACAAATATATGACAATCATATGCCGAAAGATTGTGGAAAAATATAGGGATGAAGTTGGCAATTTGATATTCTAAATTACAATTATTGTGAGCAGGACCTCTATATTCACCCGTTAAATGGCAATGATCTGCCACTCTATTATCATCTAAAAATTTCTTACAAATGTGACATATTGGATCTTCATTTTGAATCATTTTTTGAAGTGGTGTTAAAGAATTCATTGGTTTAACTACACTTAAGTAATTATTATAAATATTTAAAGTGTCATCTACTAAACTTTTAAAAAAATGTTTTGGAGAAAAGACTTTTCACACTATTTGGAGACTGCAGATACTACAGGGGGCGCAACATTGAATTTCGTTCCGGAGAATAAGGAACTAATGGAGGAAGATGAAAATCTTCAACTGGATGTCAGACCATACTCAGTTCTAGAAGAGTATAAAACATTAATGGACGAAGACGAAGATCTTCTTCTAAATTTAGATATATAATAATTTTTAAGTATAATGTAAATAAAATAATAATAAGCACTATATAAGTTTAATATATTTTTATTAAATAAATAAAAATAAAAATAAAAAAAAAATAAAAAAACTGTTTTATTTATAAAATTTTAGCTATAACTAAGTCCAAATGTTGCAAGCCCATTTGAAGATTGACGGCCTTTGTAAATAATAGTCCAGTTTTTATCATTCAATTGCGTTAAATAGGGAAAAGTACTAATTAATAAAAAAAATACATAAAGTACAATTTTTCAGAAAAAGTTAAAATTAATTTAAAAATGTATATAAATATTTAATAAAAGTATTTATTTTCCAAATAAAACCTACTAATATTCCAATTTTCAATCAATTTTCAAATAAAGTACCAATTTTCCAAAAAAGCAACTATTTTAATAAAGAGAAAAGTTTTACAAGAAATGTAGCAAAAGAAGTAATATTTGGAGAAAATATTATAAATACATAAATATTGAGCCTTAAACTAATTTTAAACATATTCTAGATATGAAAAATGTTTAATGTGAATAAAAAATACTCCCCTTAATTTGTTATTAGAATATTTAATATTAATCATGACCATACTCAACAACATAAAATATATCTTCATTAATGTCAAAGAACCTTACACAAAGATATTTTTTTTGCATATAAACAAAACAATTCTCAAGTTTCCTCTTTACAAAAACAAAAATAACCATATAAAAATATTTATATGAATAAACCAAAAATACTCAAAAACAAAAATACAAAACACAAATTAAATTTGCAAAAAAAAAAAAAAAAAATAAAAAATAAAAAAATAAATAAATAAATAAAAATTGTCTCCCCTGAAAAAATTTTACTTCATGTAACATTAAAAAAAATAAAATATACTCCCATAGTTTGTTATTAGAATATTCAAATTAATCATTTCAAATTGAGAAAATATTATAAATACATAAATATTGAGCCTTAAACTAATTTTAAACATATTCTAGACATGAAAAATGTTTAATGTGAATAAAAAATACTCCCCTTAATTTGTTATTACAATATTTAATATTAATCATGACCATACTCAACAACATAAAATACATCTTCATTAATGTCAAAGAACCTTACAAAAAGTTATTTTTTTTTCCATATAAACAAAACAATTCTCAAGTTTCCACTTTACAAAAACAAAAATAACCATACAAAAATAACCATACAAAAATACTCAAACGCTATTTATACAAGTCATCAGTTTTTAATTTCATCACAATTAAAAGTGCAAAAAAAAAAAATAAATAAAAATTGTCTCTCCTGTTAAATTGTTTGTATGTACTTTTAACATAATTACATAAATACATATATATATATATATATATATATATATATATATATATATATATACATACATACATTGGTTTTCAATTTCATAAAATGCAAAACAATTTTTCCTCCTATTAATGCACTCACAAGAAAAAAATTACAAAACAAATTCATTGGTTTTCAATTTCATATAAACAATTTTTAAGTTACAAAACTCTTTCTGCAAATGCTATTCATTTCTCTTACAAACACATTACTAACCAGGGATGGAAAACATAAACAACATACAATCATACCACAACACATACACATTTCATAAAATGCAAAACAATTTTTCCTCCTATTAATGTACTCACAAGAAAAAAATTACAAAACAAATTCATTGGTTTTCAATTTCATACAAACAATTTCCTCTTCAAAATTCCTCTTCCTCCTCATTTCAAAAAACCACAACCCCAGCTATGCATGAGCCGAATTTTGTATGAAAAAAGTGATCCCGAAACCCCATAAACATACTACTTACATTGGTTTTCAATTTCATAAAATGCAAAACAATTTTTCCTCCTATTAATGCACTCACAAGAAAAAATTACAAAAACAAATTCATTGGTTTTCAATTTCATACAAACAATTTCCTCTTCAAAATTCCTCTTCCTCCTCCAATTTCCTCTTCAAAATTCCTCTTCCTCCTCATTAAAAACAAAAACAACTGCATGAACCAACTTTTGTATGAAAAAAGTGGTCCAGAACATACATAAACATACTACTATCGTTGAGGAGTCTTATATTAAATATATGGACAATTGTAGATTCATACCAAGTGTAAAATAAAATATACGAATACATAATATTACGTTAATACTAACATTTATATGAATTTATACACTTTAGGGTGATTCCCGAAAGTGGTGTTATATGGGAGCTATGGCAAATTATGGAGCGATCCTCATAAAATTTGTCACTGTGATTTCTACTTATATAAAACTTTTTTGTGTCGAATATAAACTTGATACTAACAAGTTTAAAAAGTGTATGTGATTTATGCATGTTAAAGTGATTTTCGGAAGAGGGTTTTATATGGGAACTATGGTCAATTATGGACCGATTCATGAAATTAGGCACAAAGATTGATACTTGTACAAAACTTCCTTACACCGAATTTCATTAAAATATTGCTATATTTAAGGTATTTATGATCGTTAAATCCCTTATTCCGGGAGGACATTTGTTTGGGGGATAGGTGAAATAATGTACCGATCATAACCAATTTCAATAGGCTTCGTCTTTGTGCCATGAAAGTCCTATGTGCCAAATCATTGAATTATCTTCAAAATTGCGACCTGTACTTTGTGCAAAAAGTTTACATGAACAGCCAGATGGACGTACGACGGACATCGTTATATCGATAAGGTGGGTGTTGGATGATTTTTTCTGTGCGTTACAAACATCAGCACAAACGCATAATACCCCAACCACCTATAGTGGTGTGGGGTATAAAAAAATCGACAATTAGGTAAATAGTATATTGCAAAAAAGACGACTTTTTGTGTTTTTTTAGCCGAAAAAGTATCTACACCCTTTTTTATCTAAAATAAAATTTTTTTTAGTGGTATATAATAATTTTGCACTTTTCTGAAAGGTAACTTCACAGAGATGACTTTTAAGATAAAAGACAAGCTCAATAACTCCATTGGTCATGGTACACACCCTCAAAATCTAAAATCAAAACTTTCATATAAAATGGGTCGAATTCGGGAGGGTGTGTACCAATTGAGTTATTGGCCTTGTCTTTTATCTTAAAATCATCTCTGTAAAGTTACCTTTCAGAAAAGTGCAAAATTATTATATGTTGCTAAAGAAAATTTTATTTTAGATAAGAAAGAGAGTAGATACTTTTTCGGCAAAAAAAAAACACAAAAAGTCGTCTTTTTTGCAATTTTCAAATTCAAAATCGTTCATTTTTGGACTCGGTAAAGATATCGACTTCAAATTTTTTTATTCAATACATAGTTTTGTTCTTTAACTAACTAAGAAAAAAACTAATAAAATCGGTCGGAAATACTAGGATATATATGAAAAAAACTGGACCAAGAACATGCAAAATTATGGTGCTTAAAAATTCAAACGCAAATAACTCGAAAACTTTAAGAGATAAATGGGACATGTAAGCATGTTTTTTATATGTCTTATCAGGGTCTACAACAATATATAAAAATATTTGAAATTTGAAAGTTTGGCAAGTGATTGAAAATTTTTTATTTCAGAGTTACCTAACTTTGAGCCCCCTTTGCTCCGCTCCTGAGGGGTTTGTTGTGCCCCCCTTCCAAACTTAACACTCCTCTGCTACGCCTGTACCAAATTTCATGAAAATTTAACCAGCCGATCAGAAGTTACAGATTTATTTTCAAAAAATTTCGATTCTGCCCCACTGTGTATTCAAAGAAAGTAAAATTAATTTGTAGCATTGTTGTTGTTATGTGTGCGTATATTTTTCGAAGTATCTGCGCCTTTTTGTCGCCAACATACAGGACAACAGTTACGTACGAAAAAATCAAAGAAAATAATTTTGTTGTAGTTATTCGTTATTTAAATTAAAGTTCCTAAAATTTCTTAGCTTTGAAAACATATTTTTTACAAACTGTATATGACACTATAAATAAATATAAAGAAAGGTTTATTTATATCAATATTTCTTTTAATAAAACTAGTAGAAAAAAGAAAAACTTTCAGCTACACAATATTTCTCAATCAATTCTGATACTTTTACTCATGAAATTTTGTGCCTGAATAACTTTCTTTTAATGGATTTTTATATATAAAGTATAATTTAAAACGTTAATGAAGTTAAACCACGTAATATATAGATTTCAAGAACCATTGGTCAGTTTTAGATATTTTATTAAAATGGATGTATAATTGCTTTCTTTTCTAAGATTTAAGAGATCAAACCGACAAATCGTTCTGGATATATACAGCGGCATTATTATTATTTTTAAATATAATATATAAAAACAATAAAAATAATATAAATTATACAATAAAGGATTTCTACAATGTTTTTAAAATTTTTAAATGTTTTTTTTTTGTTTTTTGGTTATGGATACCTTCCATGTTATAACTATGAGGTAATATAGTCCAACTAAGTATTTCAACCAAATTTCCGGGAATTATTCTAAAATGCATAAATAACATAATATAATGCATAAATATGTTTCATAGAAATATACAATACTACTATACTACTATACAATACATATAAATCTGGTAACCTTGTAAAGTTTGAAAATTTTTGTGTTGCGATTTTATAAACTTTTTCAATTAAAAACACCATCTATAATTGTCTTTTCTGGTTATTTTATTTAAGATAAGTATTCCACATATATTTATTGTTTTGAACAACAACAATAATAAAATATATACCTTAAGACTTATTTTTGCATGAATTTGTTTTTGTATGTTCATTGACATACATTTTATATAGTTCTATTTGTCAAATAAATCAACTGTTAGATAAAACATCTCCGTTTTATATTTTCCTTAATATTACCAATCCGTTTTCCATTATTAAGATCAATATTATAATTAGTGTCCTTGCTAATTATCTGCTGTGTTGCCATTTAATTACATATTACTGGTTTTAATCCTAGATAATATTTGTATTGGTGTGTGTCCTTAATAAAGTTTGAGATGGACTGTATGAATAAAACCTGCAGTATTTCCGGAGAAGAACGTATGGTTTCCTGTTGGTTGTGTTTGGGAAATTACCACTTAAAATGTAATGGCCTCAAAGCTCGTGATGCTGATGCATTATCTGACAATGCCAAAAACTTACAGTGGACTTGTCAAAATTGCAGAGTAATTGGCATTGAATTTTACAATTTTTTCAAAAGCTATAAAGCAGATTTCGATGGAATTAAAAAAGACTTTTCTTCTCTACAAGGAAAACTAACTAAATATGGTGAACTTTTTTCTAAATTCACAAATTTAGATAGTTTTGCTGCTTAACCGAGACCAAAACGTAAAAGAACTGCTAAGTCATCATCAACACCTCCTTGCATTCCTAAAAATACAGGGGTTATTACTACTAATAATGATTTTATCCCATTATCAACCGCAAATACCAGTAGTTGTCCTGCTGCTGTTGTAACTCCTAATTCAAATAATTTTATTCCGCCTCATCATGCTTCAAATGCTTCCAATTATAATATAATTCCGTCAGAGTCGACTTTATTTACTCCTACTGTATCTAATTCGTCGAACTTGCCCATGATTCCAAATCTTGCTACCAGTAAGCCTACAGAACTTATTTTATTAACTCCCTCATCGTCAAACATTCCAACTAATTTAAATGTCGTCAACAATCCTCTTGTAAATCCCTTTACAACAGTAACTCCAAAGCCTTTAAAAATTATTGCTCAAAGGAAAATCATATTTGCTAGCCGTTTTTCAGCAGATACAACAATAAACGATGTTGAATTCTATATTAAAACGAACCTTGGCATCGAAGATTATAATATTGTCCAAATTTACAAGATAAATGCGCGCAATAGAGCTTCATTTAAAATAATTGTCCCAGAAAGTATTTTTGATCGTCTTGTTTATCCACAATTTTGGCCAAAAAAATACAATTGTTCGACAATTTATTTATCGTGATGATAATAACGTAATTTTTCCAAGGGCTTCTGATCCAAATCCAAAAAACTAATTGAATTAAATAATCCGTTAAATATTAATATTTAACCAAATGTTAGAGGTAAGAACACAAAGTTAAAATCCCTTTATTTAGAGAGTTTTGATATTGATCATAATATCATTGTACTCACTGAAACGTGGCTCAGAAATAAATCTGATAAAGAAATTCATAATTCTGAAATAATGTGCAGTAAATTTCAAATCTATAGACGTGATAGAGTGGGCAAGAAGGTGGGGGAGTTTTGATTTCTGTCTTCAACTCTTTTTCCTTCAGAAGAAATAATTCTTAACAATGTCAAAATATTGAATTTATCGCCGTATGTGTCAAAGCCAAATTTAGAACAATTTTTATAACTTGCTCTTATGTTCCTCCTGCGTCAAACATTCAAATTTATGAACAACTTGCAAACGCGATAATTTGTATCTAATCAATCCAAACCTGGAGACTCCATAATTGTTCTTGGTGACTTTAATATTCCAAATATTAAATGGTGCGAAACTCCCGATTCATGATGCTATTGTTGATTTAGGACTATTCCAAATAAATAACATAGTAAACAAGCTTGGCAAATTACTTGATCTTGTATTTGTTGATCAACCTGAAGAATTTAATATTCTTCGCATTAATCCATTATTAACACCTGCAGATGCTTATCACCCCACTCTTGAAATAAGTGTATACAATTGGCCCCAGGACCCACATAAGATCCCTTCCGAACCTTTACGTACATACATAGTGTTGTAGAATATCGTATAGTCTGGCTGTATGATACCCTACTTACTTGTTTAATATTGTACTTTTATTTAGTTACACTCCAAATTTTGAAAATATCATCATTTGCAGATTTTCCTCTTTATGGTTTGTATAGAGGTATGTAAGAATTATATCTTTGAAAGCACTTTTAATACACTTAAACTTATTCACAACAGAGGGCTCAGTTATTCCTCTTCTTATTTACTTTTTCTTTGGAAAACCATTTAAAACATTCTGACCAATGAAGGATTTTATATCCTTCAAGCATCTCCTTTTTCTCAAAATTTGATTTGTGTGCATTTGCAAACTAGCATCTTGTTTAAAATAAATGTGTAACCGTTTTTAATTTAGTCTATAGATTAATGAAAAAAACATATTTAAATATTGACCAAAGGTTTGACATTTCTTATACTCTCACACATACAAATACACACTTATGTATGCATATTCCTGTCAAAACGTTTTTATTGTTTTCACGGAAATAGTATTTTGCTTCGTTTAGAACTTTTAATTTATAAGGAATTAATAAATTGAAAGAATAATTCTTATAATTATTATTAATAAATAATTTTTAATTAAAGATCACTTTAGAAATGGACAGACAGAAGTTAAGCTGCGAATTTTGTATATGTCGGACCTTTTCCAATAAATGGAATAAAAAGAGGCATTTCCTCAAAGAACATAATTTTTCCCCGAAGAAAGCGAAACGTGTTTCTATTCCTTCAGAGGTCACAGCAGATAACAAAGTTCCAGATTAGAAGAGGATGAAGATGCTCTGCTCCTGTCAGACGTAGATTTAAAATAATTTTTTAAATGTAATATATGAACAAATTAAATTAAATAAATACTTTTTTAATTAAATACCTCTTTATAAAACAAAATTAATATTCCAAGATGGGTTAATTTTCACCCCGATTCCGATATTGATTGGTTGGTTGGTTGGTTACCGTGGTAGCCCGTAATCTTACAGGCAATCAATTAGACTCGTTAGAATCCGTTTTGATGGAACCACACTACTCGCCAGGTGAATTAGTTGCATTGAGTCTGTAATGAGATAGAAATGTAGGGAAGAAACAATGAGAACATAAATTAATTAGATCCAGCCTGTAGCATTGAGATATTTAATGATGTCACTGAGTCTAGTGTCCGATATCTCAGAGAGGTTGTCTAATTGGTGCCCTCCCAGAAATTTATGTCTGTTTGCGTTCAAGACTGGGCATTCACATAGAAGATGAAAAACCGTCTCCTCCTTCTCGCCGTTGCCACAACTACGACAATATTCATTGTAAGGGAGACCAAGTCTACTTGCATGTTTACCGATCGTCCAGTGACCTGTAAACACTGCTATTAGTCTCGAGATGTCCTTGCGTTTGTAGCCAATGAGTTGCAATGAGCGTTTCTCGTTGTAGGTAGGCCACGTTTCTTTCGCGACTCTACATTTGTCCAGATTTCGCCATCTATTTTCCGCCTTTCCTAGAAAGTGTTTTCGGATTCTGTTTTTGACTGTTCCTAACGGGATTGCGACAGAAACCGCTAAGGAGGCACTCATAGCAGAGCCTGCCCGGGCTAATTCGTCTGCCTGTTCATTACCATAGTAGTCCCTATGCGCAGGAACCCAGATTATAGTAATGTCATACAGTCGACTTAGTCCACGCAGTTCCTCTTTACACTGTCTGACTAGAATAGAGGTAGTTTTCGGTGATTTGAGCGATAGTATTGCCGCTTGACTGTCGACAAATAAACCAATATTCCCTTGAATATTTCTATCGCAAATTAGTTTACACGCTTCCCTGACCGCTAGTATCTCCGCTTGGAATACGCTTGCCTCGTCAGGGAGTCTACATGAGTGTCTAATTCCAAGATCATCAGAGAAGACACCAGAGCCGACACCGCAGTTCATCTTTGAGCCGTCAGTGTATATCCTAGTTCTAAATTGTTCAAGAAGATTACCCCTTCTCCATTCACTCCTGGTGGGGAATAGGACTTTTATAGTACTTCCGAAGTCCAAGTGGGGAATCATATAGTCGGTAACTTTATTGTATTGCGGGGGTAGTAAATTTAATATCCTCGCGTGCCCATACGTTCTTGATCTCCAGCTTTTCGTTGCAGATAATCTTATCGCACTATTAACTGATGATTCCATTATGTATAGGTCTATAGGTGTTAGGTGCAATATAGTGTTCAGAGCTTCTGATGGACTAGTACGTAATGCACCTGCAATGCCAATGGAAGCGGATCTTTGTATCCTGTAAAGCTGATCCACCACATACCTCCTACTAGTAGCGGTCCACCATACAAGAGATCCATATACAAGAATGGGCCGTACTATTGCAGTGTATAGCCATTTTGTCAATTTTGGACTCAGGCCCCATTTCACACTGAACATCTTTCTACAGGTGTAGTATGCTACCGTAGCCTTACTAACCCTATGTCGAATGTTCAGTTTCCATGAAAGCTTAGAGTCCAAAATAATGCCCAAGTATTTTGCATTGTCCGACAAGGTGAGTTCACAGTTTCCTAACCGTGGTAGTCTGAAGCTCGGAATCTTGGTCTTTGTGGTGAAAAGTACCAGCTCTGTTTTGCCCGGATTCACTCCTAGTCCACATTCTTTGGCCCAGTCACTGAGTGTAGCCAGAGCAGTTGACGTGATATCACTTATCACGTTCAGAAACAGTCCTGATACTAGTATCACCACATCGTCCGCGTAAGCCACGACTTTCACTCCCTTGTCTTCCAATTTACACAGGATGGTATTAATGACAATAAGCCACAACAGCGGAGAAATCACGCCTCCTTGTGGAGTTCCACGCATAACTTGTTTGGTCCTAACACTGTTACCTAAATTCGCAATGACGATTCTTGTCTCTAGCATTGACACCACCCAGTTGGTGATATAATCATCAACTCCTAGTTCGTACAGAGCTCTCTGTATCGCCAAAGTCGTGACATTGTTAAAGGCGCCTTCTATATCCAGAAAGGTAGCCATAGCGTATTGTTTGAATTCAATGGATCGCTCAATGACCCCTACGACCTCATGAAGAGCCGTCTCCGTGGAGCGACCCTTAATGTAGGCATGTTGACCTCTTGAGAGTCGAGTTGTACCCTCTAGACGCTGCCTTATATGTAAATCAATGAGTCTCTCCAGAGTTTTCAGCTGAAAAGATGAGAGACTAATGGGACGGAAGTCCTTTGCATTTTCATGACTTCTTTTTCCGATTTTTGGAATGAACACTACCTTTACTCTCCTCCAGTTCCTGGGAACATAGTTGAGGGTTAGGCAGAGTTTAAAGATCCTATGTAGCCAGGGTATGATGTATACCTTTGCACTTTGCAGCATCTTTGGTATAATTCCATCAGGCCCTGCAGATTTGTACGGAGAGAAGCTATCAATCGCCCATGAAATTTTCTCAACGGATATTATGTCAACCTCGATTTCTTGCGAGGATCTAGTATGCCCCATCTCCTGGTCTGTAATATCAGTGCAGCCAGGAAAATGAGTACTAAGTAAAATGTCCAAAGAATCCGCCGACGATTCTGACCATGATCCATCCATCCTTTTAATATAGGATGGATTATTATGACCATTTGCCAAAACCCTACTGAGTCTAGCAGATTCCTTGGTATTGTCAATAGATTCGCAGAAGCCTTTCCATGAGTTTCTTTTTGCGATCTTTATTGCCTTCTTATATTCCCTACGCTTATCGTGGTATAACTGCCACGATTTTGTCCTGTAGCCAATATTGAAAGCATTGCGTGCCTCCTTGCGTAGCTTCGAGAGTTCCCTATTCCACCAGGGAGGGAAGCTCTTTCTAGCCTTCGTCATTGGACATGATATATTAAAAGCCTTAACAATTTCCCTGCCTAATGTATTCTCAATTTGATCAAGACCCTCAGTCGTTGCTTCGACTGGAGGTATTTTTCTCAGTTTGTGCATGAGAATCCCATTGAACTTAGTCCAGTTCGTTCGTCTTGGGTTTCTGAAAGTTGACGCTGTTTCTTTGCAGACGAGCCCAATGTCGAAAAGTATCCAGCAATGATCCGAAAAGGATTTCTCTTTGGATACTCTCCACCTATCAACTGATAAATTGGATCTGTCCTTCATGAGTGTAATGTCTAGCACCTCTTCCCATCCATTATAGTTCACCGAGCTCGGAAAAACGAAGGTGGGGTCGTTGCCAGAGTTGCATATGGTCAAATTGTTCGTATTAATGAAATCAAATAGACACTCACCTCTGTCGTTGATTTCCGTGCTGCCCCATATTGTATGCCTTGAGTTAGCATCACAGCCAAGGATAATGTCCACTTGAGCCTTTATAGAGGCCAGAAACGCCCTCACTTCGTCTGGCGGGGCTGGCTTGTCGTGCGCCATATAGCTGGAGGCGATCAGGAAACTTCTGTTTCGCATTAACTCGACCCTTGCGACTGTCAGGTCTGCTGAGCTATACTGTTGGCAAAGAAATATATTTATGTGTTTTCTAGCAATAAGACAAGATCTTGGCTTACCTTTATCTTTTACGTATAGTATCTTATATGTCGTAGTCGGGAACCCTTTGACTTGGGAGTTGGAAACCCAGGGTTCCTGGACTATAGCGATGTCGAGGTCCTTTTCCGCTAAAAGAAGCCTCAGATTGTCTGTAGCACATTTTGAGTGCTGCAGATTAATTTGCACGATTTTCATCGTCGGTTGTAGGGTTTTTTGCAGGTTCACTTAGCTGCATGCCTGTCAGCAGATTGTTGGCTACTTCCAACTCATCTGCTTCGCCGGCAACTGGACCTGTGGGACGGAACACCTTAACCTTGGCGTCCCTAACCCCAAAGTACAATTTTAGCCCCGCCTTCTCTAGCTCAATTGCGCTATCCTCTGAGATGGCGAAGATAATGCACTTGTTATTGTCCCCATGATCTTCTGAACGGATGACTGTCCAGTCACTCATGGGGATACTGGGGTTCTGCAGCTTCAGACACTCCAGTATTTTCTGGTTATCGCAGCTCATCTTCGGTAACCAAACCTTTGCCCGTGGTCTCATAGGGATTTCCCCCGCTGGGATAAGCTTAAGGCTTAAGCCTTCCCATGCGTCGCTAATCTTTGCGATACATTTGCTGAGGAATTCTTTAGAGAACACGTCCAAGCATTTGATTATCCTGTAGCCCCGGTGTATCTCACCAGAGTCAAAACGAGGAACTGTAGAGTCTTTGTTGGTGAGTACGTGTTCCATCACGAGTTCAGCCAATTTAGACTCTATAGCACCCCATTCTGTTACTACAGGAGTTAGGTTGCCGCTTTTTTCGTTGGCCAGCGCCATCAGCAAGTGATCTTTAACCACCTCGTTAAACGGCCTTCTTGCTGACGTTATTGTGGAAGGAGCCGGAGCGGTCGATTTACTTTGGACCTTTCTCCTCTTGGGCGAATTGCTACCCTCAGCTTGGGAGCGGTTTCGCTTCGCTCTTTCCTGCACTGCTTGGGATGTGGATGGTTGAGAGTCCTTAAACTTAAGATACTCATCAACCACCGATTGGTATCTGACACGATCTTCCTTATCGCGCTCATGAGGAGTGCCATTTGCCTTATTCTTGGCAATTTTCTCCAGTATAAAGAGAGCTTTGACATATCGCTGTCTCAGAATCTCTTTCTGGCTCTTCTTTTTCTTCCGTTTCTCCTTCGACTGGTCGTCAGACTTGACATACTGTCGTGGAGCCATTGTGTTTTGTGACAGCGGGGTGCTATGTCTTTCTCCCCTGCTGCCAGGTTGTTCGACCAAGGTCTCTTGACTAGAGGCCAAAAGGTCGTCTTCCGAGGAGATACCCATCTCCTCGTTTTTGTTGTTGTTGTTATTTTTGTTTTTTTTAATTTTTCTCTCCATTTGATTCCCACGAGTAGGCACGTAAGGGGATGGACCATCCATGCAGGGACGGCGTACATGGACTGGACAAAAATTTACAACTGGCCCGTGTCCTGGCGCCAGAGGGGAGCTGTTAGCGACTAGTCTTCTTTAACCACTGACTAGCCATCCAGGTTCTCGGCACTGCTACCAATATTCCGATATTGAACTTCATGCATTTTGTGATGCATCAGAAAAAGCTTATGGTACAGTGCTTTATCTACGAAATGCATCAACAAATAATATCTCGGCGCACTTACTCGCGTCCAAAACGAAAGTAGCTCCCGTAAAGTGTGAAACATTACCCCATTTAGAACTTTGCGGAGCGGCTTTGATGGCAAAAATGGTAGAATCGTTGAGTAGTCAATTAAATCTATACAAGAGAAAGATTTATCTGTGGACTGATTCTACCATAGTTTTATCTTGGCTCAAAAAACCCCTATGCCATTGGCCCACTTTCGTCAAAAATAGAGTTGCGTTAATTTTGAAGAAGGTTGGTAACGAAAATTGGTTTCATGTTGACTCCAAAGATAACCCCGCCGATCTCGCAAGTCGCGGAGCTCTAGCTCGTGACTTAATTGAAAATTACTTGTGGTCGCATGGTCCTTCGTGGCTAACGAAACCTCAAGAATATTGGCCCCAGAATTCTGTTACCGATCATCAACATTTTGAAGTTCAATCATTTTTGGTTCAGACAAAACCCTCTTATGACATACTTGTGCGCTTTTCAGATTTACCCCAAGCAATGCGAATTATTTCGTATTGGTTCAGGTATTTAACATATTTGAAAACTCGAAAATGTTTGTACAACACCTTAGATTTAACCCAAAAAGAAATGAAATTTACTCGTGATCGATTAGTGCTCGTATGTCAACGGAATTTTATTTCGGAATATAATATTCTTTCAAAAGGTAGCCCTTTACCGACAAAAAGTAATTTGCTCACACTGAACCCCTTTATCGACTCAAATGGTTTCGTAAGAATCAATGGTCGATTAGTCAGATCATCTGGCTTGACATATGATGAGCGATACCCAAGGATTTTGCCTTATTCGGCACGTTTTACCCGTTTATATGTAGAACATGTCCACAAATGTTCAGCCCATGGCGGACATTCTCTAATGCTCCGATTAATTAGAAGTGAGTTTTGGGTCCCGAAATTAAAGAACTTAATTCGTACTGTGATTCATAATTGCAAGGAATGTACAGTTTACAGAAAAAAATCCTGTCAGCAGATAATGGCTGCATTACCCCCTGAACGAGCGTCTTTTTCGAGACCGTTTACCCATACCGGATTAGATTTCGCTGGTCCGTTCGATATTAAGTCTTACATTGGTAGGGCTTGTCGAATTACTAAGGGCTATGTCCTTGTGTTTGTTTGTTTTGCAACAAAGGCAATTCATTTAGAGGCGACCGGTGATATATCGACGGAAATATTCCTTACTGCATTCTCCCGATTTTTTTCCCGACGAGGCTGTCCTTCACATTTGTACTCAGATAATGGTACTGCCTTTGTAGGTGCGGCTAATATTCTAGAAACAGACCGCAAACATTTTTTACCCGATTTAAGAAGGAAAGTCTTAGTACGAAATAGTTTTCAACCCATTGAATGGCATTTTATACCCCCTGGAGCACCTCATATGGGCGGCTTATGGGAAGCCGGCGTAAAGAGTGTTAAAACTCATTTACGAAAAATTTCTGGAGTTCAGAAATTTACCTTTGAGGAATTTACGACAATGTTGACTCGAATAGAAGCGTGCCTGAATTCAAGACCCTTAACTGCTATAAGTGAAGATCCCAATGATTTAGTTCCTTTAACCCCAGGCCATTTCCTTATTGGAGCACCTCTTCTTTCACCCCCTGAACCCGATCATTCTGATCTTTCTTTGAGTGTAGCCAACAGGTGGCAAAAACTCAAAGTACTACATCATCAGTTTGCTCAACGATGGAAAGAGGAATACCTCAAAGAACTCCATCGTCGTGTAAAATGGAAAGTAGGAGATTTAGATGTTGTTCGTCAGGATAATTTACCCCCCAATTTATACAATTTTAGCTAAGTTCAAATATTGCAAGTCCATTTCGAGATTGCTGACCTTTGTAAACAATAGTCCAGATTTTATCGTTCACTTGTGTTAAATAGGGATATTCCTTGTTTAAAAATTGCACAAATCTTTGCGGAGGATAAAACCATTTATTGTTATTTAAATATGTGATAACTTTTGTTCCATATTGTGTTTCTTTCAACACAAATTTTGAAATTATGAATGGCTGGTGTAAAGGAATATCATCAATATTTGTATATGAACAAATGATTTGTTCATAAATGTGAAAAATAAAAATAAGAAATTTATAAATACATAAACACTTTAATCCACTGTTAACTACACTTTGAAGTGATCCTAAGATCAATGATAACAAATATGTACTGATACGTCTTGTTATACCAATAAAAAAAAATACTCCTTTATCTTTAAATAAGTAAATTGAGTTCTTTGATTAGTTCTCTTTAACATTTTAAATTCATAAAATCTTAATTTAGTCCAAATGCAGTCCCTCTTAATTTGTTATTAGAATATTCAAATTCTTTATGACCATACTGTAACGACTTTTCCTCGGGTATACTCAGTCTATGTTCCAGGTCACCACAAGGAATAACAAGACCTTCTTTATCTAAGTTGTATAAGTTGTAATCTTCGGCTCCCTTCCTTCGGTACCGTTCTTCCTCTGGTCTTTCCCAGCTCCGGACGTGTTTCTCCTCTACTGCTACCCCAGGTGAACACAACACGAAAGTAGTTCTAGGTTCCACAGTTTAGCTGTAATTCACAGATGGGACTTGATACGCGTCGTGATACAATAATCACTATGCGCGTTGTTTAATAAAACCACTTTGTGATTAGTTAACCACTTAGTGGACCTGAACCAACAGTTACTACTCCGTAATTACAACGATTATTGTCTAACTACCGAATTATCGACTGCCTGATCTCTTTCATGACTAACAAATCACTAGGCGAGCAGACTATTTCAGTTTTATGACTAGCGAATCATTAAACAAAATTATTCTATTTAACTATTAAAACTCTAAATCGTTTTGTGACTAACAAATCACTAAACGATTCTTTAACTACGTTAGTTTTAATACTTTCAACTTCGTTTTGTGACTAAACAATCACTAAACAACTACTCCTACTATAGGAATTTTTGTAACTAAGCAATCACTAGTTCCTATTTAAATTCACCCACTTCGCGTTTAAACAAACACTTGTAGCTACCTCTACTTATATATATTCGAACTTACTTGATATTTCTCTTGTCCTCAATGTTGCCTTCGCTTTTGCTCTGATCAGACTCTCCTTTTGGAATTTTTGTCGCCCTTTTTACACAGTTCTCCTTTCTATTTTGTTGGTATAAACTCTTTTATTACAACTTTCCTAATATAAGCTAATTATTATTGTATGATCTACCAGCTTGTAACAGTAAAAATATTTAGTCTATGCATTTTGTTATTATTCGCTAATCCCTTTGTTTACTACAACTTTACGTCCTACGAGGGCGGATCAATAAGTCCCTGACTTTTCGAACTTCCCTCGTAGTTATATGAAATGCAACACTATTCCCATCTAGTACCACCTGTTAATAGACTACTGTAAAATTTTGAGCAAGTGCCGTCATTTACTTTGCGTAAAAAATAGGATTTTTCGAGGTCCTTAAAATAGGAATTTGTTTGGTAATCTGAATCTCTTTCCACAGAGCCATTTCTTTAGGTTTGGAAATAGGAAGTAGTCACTAGGGGCTAAATCCGGAGAATATGGCGAATGAGGTACCAATTCGTAGCCCAATTCATAGAGTTTTGCCATTGAGACTGCACACGTGTGCACCCGTGCATTATCTTGATGAAAAAGAAGTTTTTTCTTGGCCATATGGGGTTGTTTTCTTTTTAAATCCTCATTAAATCGGTCTAATACGTTGACATAATATTCGCCGTTTATTGCTTTTCCCTTTTGAAGCTAATCGATGTGGATTATCCCGCGTGCATCCCAAAAAACTGTTGCCATCACCTTATTGGCCGACAAACTTACCTTGGCCTTCTTCGGAACAGGTTCACACGGAGAAACACATTGTTTAGATTGCTGCCTGATCTCCGAAGTACAGTAATGGATCCATGTTTCATTCACAGTCACAAAACGCCGCAAAAGCTCATTCGGATTACGGTTAAACAACTCCAAATAATCCTTTGAAGTTGTCACACGTTTAAGTTTATGGTCAATTGAGAGCAAACGCGGCACCCATCTTGCAGACAACTTTCTTAAACCCAGCTGATCATTTAAAATCGAAACCACACTGCCATATGAAATGCCTATGGCATCAACAATCTCACGCACTTTTACTCTTCGGTCGGCCAACACCATATCGTGGATTTTTTCGACATTTTCGGGTAGACTGACCTCAATTGGCCGTCCAGAAGTTCAGCGTCATTTGTACTTGTGCGACCACAACGAAAGTCAGTAAACCACTTTTTTACCATTGAAATCGATGGTGCAGAGTCCCCATAGTATTTATCGAGCTTTTCCTTGGTTTGATTGACGGTTTCTTTTTTCACAAAAAATAATGTTTAATGAGCACTCGAAATTCACTTTTTTCCATTTTTAGAAAAATACACGAGGTTGTATGTTGTGAACAGCTGTTAAACGCAAAGTAAATGAAGACACTTGCTCAAAATTTTACGGTAGTCTATTAACAAGTGGTACTTGATGGGAATAGAGCTGCATTTCATATAACTACGAGGGAAGTTCGAAAAGTCACGAACTTATTGATCCGCCCTCGTATGTTTGTTGTTAGTGTTTGTCTATGAAAAATATTTATGTTGTTATTGAATATCAACAGCAAAACACAATCACCGGGTGTGACACTAGTTTGTGTGCAAACTATTCGTCACAATACCTAATAAAATCAAACATAAGTATCTTCATTAATATCAAAAATCTTACACAGGGTTATTTTTTCCATCTAAAGAAAAACTATTCTCAAGTTTATTTTGCTACTTTACAAAAACTAAAATAACCATATAACTACACTACATATCCAATTGATCAGTTATAAATTTCATCACAATTAAAAATGCAAAATTATTGAAATAAATTTTTTCTTCTCCCTATTAAATTGTTTGTTTATACTTTAACATAACTACATACATATTATTACACAAAAATACATTGGTTTTCAGTTTCATAAAATACAAAAATAAAACATATAAAAGAAAACATTTCAAAAATAAATTCATTGATTTTCAATTTCATTAAACGAAAATTTCTCATCAAAATTCCTCCTCGGCTGGGGAAGTACGCGTACAAAAGAGTAAGTCAGAACCTATACAAATATACTACTGATTTTGAGTCATAAATATTTGTCTACTATACAAAGCATTACCACGGTTGTCTTTTGTTTCTTATTATTTCCTTTTTTTTATTAATTTTTTTTTTTTTTTTAATTTTTATTATCTATTATTTTTGTATTTGTTATATCAATGAAAGTAAATGATTTCTAGTTTAAAATTTTTAAAATAAAATTGTCAGTTACAAAAAATTGATTTTAATATATGTTTTTTGTTTGGTTATTTTTCTCAGTGTAAAACTAAGCAGAGTTCATTAAATTTTTTGCTACTCCCCACACAAGCTCAAATATAAAGTAATGTGTGTTGTTCCACACTGCCCTGCAAACATTTTCTATCGAAAGCGTAACTATATCGATACTCCAGGAAGTTGATATGCGTCGCTTTTACTAACGAATTCTGATCTACTTAGTAACACCGTTCGGGAAGAACTGTGCCACTAAGCGATAGTTTATTTTGAGTAACGCTTTAGTCAGTATTGAATGTCACTAATTCGAATCTTCAAATCCCCACTAAAGCGTTATTCAAAAGGAACTATCTCTTAGTGGCACATTTCTTCTCGAAAGGTGTTATTAAGTAGATCAGAATTCGTAACGCTTTAGTGAATTTTATACGTCACGTATTAAGATCTACTATAACGCAGTAAAAAGTGTCTAATAAAAAAATCCTTATTCGAATCTTCCAATCTCCACTAAAGCACTACTCAAAAGATGCTATCTCTAACTATATGAGAATTCGATAGTAAAAGCGAAACATATCAAATTCCCGGTGTGACGATGTAGTTACACTTTCGATAGAAAATATTTGCAGAATTTTAAAACGATTTTGAATAAAATTTTTAAAATAGGAATGTCAGTAATACTTACAATTTAAAATAAAGGATTAGGAATGAACAAAATTATCAAAAGTAAAAATATTAAAACTTTTTAATCACAAAATTAACTCTTTCTGATATTTATTATGGAAAGCAATAAAATTAATTACACAACAATATTTTCAATTCAAATTAAGATAAAAAAAAAATTAAATTAAAAAAGAATACTAAGAAATATTTTAAGTACAAAATTATAAAAGAATATTTGTTTCTTTCAAATTTAAAAAGTAGTAATATATAATAAAATAAGAATAATTATTGAATCTAATTTATTTTTCAAATAACAAAAATAACTCTTCCTTGTATTTACTACAGAAAACAATGAATATAAGTTCAAAGATTTTGAATTCAAATGAAAATTTAACATCTATTAGAATATTTGCAAAATTTCCCGCAGTTATTAGTATGTTCGGCGACAATGTATGATTTTTAAAAAGGTTATGATGATGTTCGCATTATAAAATGTGTAACTCAATATTTCCAAAATGTTTAGTAATATAATATACGATTTCTAAATATTACAAGACTACATTATTATTTATTTTAATTTTGTATTGAATTTTCTATGCAATTAAAATAAATAAAATTTTTTTGGTTAATTTTTTTCTAAAATCGCCAGTTTTTTTAAAATAATTAAATAACAAATGTATTACATTTTTTACAAGGCGAACACTATACACTTTTCTAAAATCATACTTTCTCGCTGAACAAATAGCTGACTATTAAGAATTTTGGAAATATTTGAAAAAATATTTATAGTACATTTTCTCTAATTTCTCTTTCAAATGTTTCCATTTTTATAAAGGGGATTCCCTTTATTATATTATTATTTATTAATAATTTCCATACTCTATTACCAATTTTAATGATGATTTACCATTTTAAATCATTATTTAAATTTTATCTAGGCTCTGAAAGTTTTTTCTATCATTTTTGTCAATATTTAAGATTTTTGAAACTTAGAAATAAATACCGCTACTTAACTAAAAATTACCACAATCTACTCTACACATTTTAAGCAACAAAACAATTTCTTCAAAATATTTAATAACAAGAACAATCTTTGAATTCTTTTCAAACTTTTAAAAAAATTTAATTTAAAATTTTGAAAATTCAAATTTAAAATGCAAAAATTCAGCTCTGCTAAAATATTTCTTGGATACTCTAATGTAATGCATTTTCAAAATTTTGTTTGCTATATATACATATTTTAATCTTCCACAGAATAGACTTATAAAATTTAATTTTTAATATATTCGTAATTTTTTGTTCTATAGAAAATTATGCTGAAAATTAGAGACTTTTACTGCGGGCATGTCATACATAAGTCAAACTCCCACACTTTTAAAAAATGTTGTTTAAGTTATTAGGAATTTTATATAAAACAAAATTTTCTGTTCATGTTCTGGCCCTCAAATTGTTAATAACATATTTAAATTTTATAGAAAATGAAAATGTTCTCCTAAATTTATTCGCTTGCCCAGAACTAGTTGAAATATTAATAATTTCTTTTTAATTTTGATAAACGCTTACCTTGTTTTCTTAATTTTCCTTTTATAAGTAAAACTTATGAATTTTTTGTTTCACTATCAGCTTACATAAATAATTTTAGCAAAAACTTTTTGGTTTTCGGTAATAACAACTACTTATTAAAGTAATTTGTTGGTAATGAGGCGTTATTATTATTTGCCTACTCTGTATTACATTAATAAGTACTCAATAGTATAATAGCGCAGTAATACTGCAATCACGTGGATGAGTTGGCTAGAGCCCTGGATTAACAACCAGAAGGTTGTTGGTTCAACCCCATTCTGAAGCTAGTTAGTTTTTTATAACAAAATGTCTAAAAAGATATTTTAAACTAAATAGAGTTTTTTTCGCTTAGGAAGCTATGTGCGAGATGGTGTACTGAGTTAGATGTTAGTCAGTAAAAACGAATAATTAGTGTGTGTCCAAGTTCGAGTCTCACTGACGGCAAATTTTTTTTGTTTTTTTTTTATTTTTGTTTTCGTTTGGGTACATATTTTTAGTACCCCTAGAGTCAAAAAATAACTACACGAATTTGTGGACAAGTCGAACAAAAATAACTAGTTATTCAGACAAAAAATAAGTAGTTTATTTTTGTTTCCAATTATACCTGCTAGCTTACCAGGAAAGCAAAGTTTTTGCTGGGTATCAATATTTCTTCACTCTAATCACTTCAAAATTTATATTTTTACTAAGCAAAATTATATTGTTTCTGCTTGTTTTTTTTTCCTCATTATGAAATGTAAACAATCGTCAAAATCATGATTTTATGATAAAATTTCGAACCTAATGTGTTTTTTGTAAAGTTTCGCACATTCTACTATTAATCATCTTAGAGTGCCAAATTCGACAGATTAAGTGGATTGTTGAAACACAATCTTCCAAATGCTAGCAAAGGTGTTGAAAAATAGTGTTTTCGTTTTTGGATAACTGTAACTGTTATCCAAACAACTTCTAATAGTGATTAAAGAAGTTACGTTTAGAAGATTCAATTCGTATACTAATATATTTTGTTGTTGGAAAATTGAGAGAAATCTTCTATTGCACTTCTAAGAGTGGCGTAGAAGTGAGCTATTTCGAAAAAGAATTCACTAAATGCTTGCAGGGTGATATAGAATAATGAAACAAAAATACTCAAACGTTATATATCCAAGTCATCAGGTTTTAATTTCGTCACAAAAAAAAGATCTCCCTATACTATTATTTATACTTTTATTTTACATACATTATACAAAAATATATTCATTGGTTTTTATTTTCATAAAAACAAATTCCTCTTTAAATTCCTCTTTAAAATTCCTCTTCATTGAAAACAAAGAAAAAACAAGTTAGAGTGCTATATTCCATATATGCTGAATCTTATATACCCTTCACCCGTGTTGAGATGTGTTATATGAACATGAAATACATTATATTGGAAGTAATTATAAATATATTTACCTATACTACTCGTATATCTATGCAAATACTAAAAACTTTAAATAATTTACATTTTCAAATGAAGTTGAAATAGAATCAAGATTTTATAAATCTTTAAACCCATAAATACATACTCGTATATAGTATCAAAATGAAATGTAAGTTTGTTTGTCATTAATCTCAAAAATATTTCACAAGGTTATTTTTTTCATATAAACAACTCTCAAGTTTAATTTTCCACTTTAATAAAATTAAAATAGATAAATACACCAAAAATACTCAAACACTGCAAATCCAATACAGGTCATCTGTTTTTAATTTCATCACATTTAAAAGTGCAAAAAAAAAAAAAAAAAAATAAATAAATAAAATTAAAATAAAATAAAAATTTGTTTCTTCCTATTAAATTGTTTATATGTACTTTAACATAATTACATACATATGTATGTATGTATGTACATATTATTATACCAAAATAAATACATTGGTTTTCCATATCATAAAAACAAATTCCTCTTAAAAATTCCTTCTCAAAATTCTTCTTCATTGAAAACAAAACTAACGTTTGGCCTTGCTGCTTCAACTGGGGAAGTACGCGCACAAAAAAGTGAGCCAGAATATACACAAATGTACTACTTTGGTACTTTTTTGCTTTCTGATAGTACTTTTGAATTTTCTATAATATCGAGCCTAGAAATATGAAATTAAAGATAAGTGGTCCTATCTGGGGTAAGTATTCAAGAGGGGGGATTTTGTGATACCTTTTTGTTCTTTTAACGGTACTTCTTAATTTTTTTTTATAATATTGACCATAAAAACATGAACTTATATATATGCGGTCCTAAGAGTATGAGAATCCACATGAGGCGAGTTTGAATTTTCTATAATATTGAGCCAAGAAATATGAAATTAAAGATAAATGGTCCTATCTGGGGGTAAGAATTCAAGAGGGGGATTTTGTGATACCTTTTTGTTCTTCTAACGGTACTTCTTAATTTTTTTTTTTATATAATATTGACCTTAAAAACATGAACTTATATATATGGGGTCCTAAGAGAGTGAGAATTCATAAGAGGGGAGTTTGAATTTTCTATAACATTGAGCCAAGAAATATTAAATTAAAGATAAATGGTCCTATCTGGGGTAAGAATTCAAGAGGGGGATTTTGTGGTACTTTTTCGTTCTTCTAACGGTACTTCTTAATTTTTTTTTATAATATTGACCATAAAAACATGAACTTAAATATATGCGGTCCTAAGAGAGTGAGAATCCACAAGAGGGGAGTTCGAATTTTCTATAATATTGAGCCTAGAAATATTAAATTAAAGATAATTGGTCCTATCTGGGGTAAGAATTCAAGAGGGGAGATTTTGTGATACCTTTTTGTTCTTCTACGGGTACTTCTTAATTTTTTTTATAATATTGACCATAAAAACATGAACTTATATAAAAATATGAAATAAAAGATACATGATCCTATGTGGGTATGAATTCTAGAGAGGGGATTTTGTGGTACTTTTTCGTTCTTCTAATAGTACTTTTTAAAATTGTAATAATTCACCTAGAAACAAAAGCATCCACACTCTCTCTTAGTCACAACCTTCTCTTCTAAAAAATAATAGAAATAATTTGGTAGTTTTTGAACCTTCGACCGTTTTGGATACAAAAACTAGTACTTTATTGGTACTAATCATCTAAACCAAAAATCATTAAAAATGGTATTCTCTCTTTATCACAAATACGTCAAACATGTTTGAAAATCCTATTATTTATTTTAATTTTTGATACTTTTGTAACAAAAATATTTAAAAATTTTATTGTAGTTAATGGCGATACAATGTCCTATAGAAATGGCACCTTCACTTAACATTTTTAGAAATTTGGAGTCTTTGGGGTAAAAGTGTCTAGAAAAGGTACTTTATACATCTTATAGACTGTGAAATGTAAAAACAAAATTTAAATATTTCTTTTTTTCAACCCAAAAAAATAAAATTCAAATTTTATGAAATCCAATTTTTTTTGTATTGGGTAATATAAGCTACGGGCCCGAAAAAGAAAAAATACGCTCAAGAATATTTAGTATTTAAAATTTTTTAAGTTTTCGACAAAATTTTATGCAAAACAATAAAACTAAATACGTTGGATAATAAATCTATACAAAAAAAAATATCCTTTGAAATTATACCAATAACGGTACATCGTTTCAAGCGCAGTAGTCCTTTTTCAGAGCGGACAAAAAAATAGGGTCAGTAGTAAATTCGTCATTTTTTTTAATTTTTGCAAAACTTTTTAGAAATTTTACTTTTTTTAATTCTCGGTAACGATATTAACAACCAAAAATGTGAAAAATATAAGAATCATTGATGATCTTTAATTCCAAAAGTATCTATAGAATAGGAACGTCAAAAATATGAGGAAAATCAATTAATATGCAGCACTTAAAGGCAATTTTAAAAGGTTTAGTGTAAAAAAGTTCTTCTGAAACAGAAAATCACCAAAAATTTGTATCAAGTCGGGAACTTTCAAGTCAGCTCAAAATAAACAAATAGTTGCTCTGGGTACTTGAGGATAATATTTGAGGCTTTTCCTGGTCGGTATTATAAGACCGGGGCTTTCAGAAATGGTATTTTTAATAAATTACATGGTGCTTCAGTGAAAAAAACACTTGGAATGTAACATAGCGTAGCTTATAGATATGGGTAAGTAGATTATTATACCATTTTTAGAATTTTCGATATATCCCCAAAAACGGGGGTATATACATAAAAAAAAAGACTTTTCGAACTTCGAGAATTTAAAATTTTTATCTCGGGGTATTATGCGTTTGTGCTGATATTTGTAACGCACAGAAAAAACATCCAACACCCACCTTAAAGTTTACCAATCAACTCAGAATCACTTTTTGATTCGATCTAACGATGTCCGTCCGTCTGTCTGGCTGGCTGACTGTCCATGTAAACCTTGTGCACAAAGTACGCGTGGCAATTTTGAAGATAATTTAACGAAATTTGGCACCTAGAACTTTCATGATACAGGGACGAAGCCTATTGAAATCGGTTCATTATTTCACCTAGCCCCCATACAAATGCCCTCCCGGAATAGGGGTTTAACGATCATAAATGCCTTAAATATAGCAATATTTTAATGAAATTCGGTGTAAGATAGTTTTGTATAAGTATCAATCGTTGTGCCAAATTTCATGAATCATGATCGGTCCATAATTGATCATAGCTCCCATATAAAACCCTCTTTCGAAAATCACTTTAACGTGCATAAAGCACATACACATGTTACTTTCAAGTTTATATTCGACACTAATAAGTTTTATATAAGTGGAAATCACAGTGACAAATTTTATGAGGATCGCTCCATAAGTTACCATAGCTCCCATATAAGCCCATTTTCGGGAATCACCCTAAAGTGCATAAATTCATATAAATATTAGTATTAACGTAATATTCTGTATTCGTATATTTTATTTTACACTTAGTTAAAGTATCGGTCCACAATTGTCCACATGTCTAATATAAGACCCCTCCACGAATTTTGATGGACATGTACAATGGTGTGGGGTATCATATGGTCGGGCTTGACCGACTATATCTTTCTTACTTGTTTTTTTTTACCATTTTTTTTTAGCCATTTTTGACCAACACAGTAGTACGGAAATGGGAAGGCAATAGTTGTTTTTGTTTTTAATGAGGAGTAAGAGCAATTTTAAAGAGAAAATTGTTTGTATGAAATTGAAAACCAATGAATTTGTTTTTGTAATTTTTTCTTTTATATGCATTAATAGGAGGAAAAAATGTTTTGCATTTTATGAAATTGAAATCCAATGTATTTAGTTTGTATAATAATATGTATGTATGTGTGTATGTAATTATGTTAAAAGTACACACCAACAATTTAACAGGAAGACAATTTTTTATTTTTTTACACTTTTAATTGGGATGAAATTAAAAACTGATAACTTGTATAAATAGCGTTTGAGTATTTTTGTTTTTTTGTTTTCATTTACATATTTTTATATGGTTATTTTTGTTTTTGTAAGGTGGAAAATAAACTGGAAGAATTGTTTTGTTTATATGGAAAAAATAACTTTATGTAAGGTTTTTGTCATTAATGAAGATATATTTTATGTTGTTGAATATGATCATGATTAATTTTGAATATTCGAATAACAAATTAAGGGGAGTATTTTTTTATTCACATTAAACATTTTTCATATCTAGAATACTTTTAAAATTAGTTTATATTTATGTATTTATAATATTTTCTCAATTTGAAATGTTAAGAGAAATACCAAAATTACACGTTCTTTGAAGTTAAATTAGATTAGATATTAGTATAAATGTCTGAAATAAAATTATTTTACCAATTAATAAACTTTTTAAAAGGCGGAACAAAAAATGGTATCGTATAAAATTACAAATGGTGATATTTGTTGCGGCTTTCAATAAATTTGAAACAAGACTATATCTAGCAGCAAAAGATTTACTACCATCAAAGCCATATAAGATATTAAGTATGTTCCGCCATAAGAATAAATATGGAAATATGATGATGGCAGAGCTTGAAGAGGGAATGTTATATCTTCCCAAACGATATAACAATTTGGAAGATAAAGTAATAGATGGAGTTAATAATGAACAGTTTACTTTAATGAGGAAGTTAGATAATGGTTTATATGTTTTGGAATTGGAAGAGGTAGTCAGTGAAAACTGCGCTGGAGAAGACGAACATGAAGAGTTTTCCATTCCAAATTCTCAACCATATTTTAGTTGGTAAAACAGTAAAAAATCCAAGAAATTCTTAATTAAGACAATTAGTTAATTACTATATAAATATCATTGTTTTTAAAAACTAGTTAATTGTAAAGGAAATAAAGATGTCACACATAAAGATTCAAAAATTTCTTCAAGATTTTGGTGGTTTATAAGAATAGTCATTTTCAAAATTCTATTACTCAAAACCTATGATCAATCTTAATATTATTTTTTTCTGCTCTGAAATCCTTAAGATAATTTTCGAGCCTATTAGGACCAAATATAGCACCATTTTAATTTTGACAAATTTTTCGATCATCAAAGGGATTCAGTTGCTAACAGTAATCATCTGCAGCAAAACATTTGTTTTTTAATTCACACTAACAGCCCATCTACACGTAACAGAACATGTAAGATTTTTCTGTCAGAGAGTGTGAGAGAATTATCTCACATGTAGATTCAAATATTAGTATTATAAAAAGTATCTGCAGTGTTGCCGATTTTTGTTTAGTTATTAAAAAATGGAACAATTTTAAATTTCTTGGATAATTTTTGGATAGTGAAATTTCTGTAATTTTTGTGTAATTTCAATGGAACTTCATTTCATAAATTAGTAAGTTAACTGTTCATAAAAAGTCAACATTTTGTAAAAGTTAGGTTAAATTTAGATACTTAAGACTTTGCAAATGAAAAACTGAATTTCAAAAAAGTAAGGATCAAAATACATCCTAATACAAGAAATAAAAAATGATTTCCAGAAAGTGGTTCCAAAAGATAACTTTAACCACTCCAATGGTAAAACTAAGAGCATAGTTTGAACTCTTTTGGAAGTTATTAATAATTACTTCCAAAAAAGTGAATATGAATGTTAATTTCTAAGAAAATTAAAATTTCACAAATTCAGCACTAAGAACTTGCACCCAATGACAACACATTGTTGAAATCATCGCTTTTACAGCTCCTCTTCAGTGCTTTTTTTGCTGGGATATTTATATTTTAGAGATCATAGAGCTTAAACAAAAAAAATCTAAATTATATATATATATATATATATATATATATATATATATATATATATATATATATATATATATTATTATTATTATTATTATTATTATTATTATTATTATTAAATTTAATACCTTTTTGTGTAATTTTTTAAATTTTGTATAATTTGAAATCTTTGATTGTGTAATATGACTATATTACACTCCGGCAACACTGATTATGAGACTGTTGTGATGAGATTTCTCTACACAACTATCTTATAAGATGAATTCTCAAAAAATACACATATACGAATGTTTGCTTGTGTGTGTGCATGTGTATTTTAGAAATTACAAGGTTTTTTGTAAAATTGTTTCCTTTTAATGATTGTTTTATATTTTTAAAAATATTTTTATAAACAATGTGTTAAAAAAGTTCGAATTTCTTAAATAGAAAGGACACGTTTACTCTGTGACTGATTGAAAATAATGATATCCTTTAAGATTTATTAAAAACATAATATAAACAAAATGGTTAATCACTTCTGCCAGCCTTATCTCACATATTATATCAGCGTTAATCTCAGTTGTAGATCTGGGGTAATGATTTGTAGTATATGCCCTCACATGACCAGTGTTGCCAAATTGGTACTTTTAGTTGTAGATCTAGCACCGCCACGGCGGCTTGTCTTTTTGGATTAAATATTTTCCTTGATGTATACCTCATACGTGGTAGAGAAAATCCTGTCATGTTACACTCTGGGATAGCTTCTGTCCTAGAGAGCGTAACAGTTTAGCAGGTATAAAAAGGTGCACCATTGTCTGGACTAGTCTGTGGGTCTATAACGGGAGAAAAGGACCTTCGGGGCTTGACAAGAGACTTAACACAGTCTGGTACCACGGGAGCCAGTAGCCCCTGGTGCGGCAACACTGACTTGTCGGTGTTGTACTGGACTGGCTGTTGGAGAGGCCCTTCGGGGAGTCACGTGGTGGTTGTGGTTTAAACCTAAATCGCAGGTAGGGGTTTATAGTCCAGATGTGGTGTTGCTATGCAGGAGATTAGATAGCTCCAACTCCTAAGCAAGGGGGAGTGGACTTATCCAGACAATGAGTCTCTCGAATTGCCACCTGTGTGCTCTTGTAGGCAACATCATAATATGACATTATGACCGTTAACTTATCAAATTTTAACTTAAAGTTAAGGCGTAATTGTAGACAAAATGATTGGTTTGTGTGAAAATAATGTCATTTTATATATGATAATGCTTTAACTCTTGGTTAAAATTTGATAAGTCAACATCCCTATGATGTTTTATTTTATTTTTTGAAATATTATTGTGAGTACTTTGTATATTTTTATTTTTTGCTAAATATTGGTTTTTGGGTAAAACTCTGTTAATTAAATTAATATAATTTTTATTTGATAATTTTTTTTATTTAGTTAAAAATTCGAATTTTAATACAAATTTAATTTGATTCATTTAAATAGAAAATTTTCTAACATTTAATAACTTTCCATAACTCTATAATCTGTATTAAATAATAAAAAGCGCTTTCTTATTAAAATTTTACTATAACTTAGAAAATACTACAAGAAATGATATAATCATAATGTAGAGTTGATTCTAGTTGAATTCCTTCATTTCCAATTAGTGTTTGTGCCAACAATTCTTCAGTAAAAAGGGTACAAACAAATTTTTTTACATAAAAAACTTAAAATATGAAATGTTATTTAACGAAAAATTTGAACTTTGTTTCACATATTAAATAAAAGATATATTTCAATAGTTTTTTGTTTTAACAAAATTGGAGCAGAAAAAAAGGCCTCTATAATCCAAATTGGGGTCTGCAATAATTATCCATTTTAAAAATAAAAATAAAATTTTTGGTAAAAAAAGAAGATTTTAGTTCGTCAAAATGTCACCTTATATGTTATTTGGAATATGTATAATATTATAATTCAGATAACATATACTTGTATAACTTATGATAAAATTAGAATTTTGATTAACTCATAAATTTTGGTTAATTTCTATAGGATCAATTTCAGAATGATTTTTTAGTATTGTATTTAATGTATTTTTTAGTTTTAATCCTGAAAATAAATAATATATATTTTTTTTACAAATATAAACTACTATCTTGTAATTTTAATAAACTTATTCCTGAAGAGGCTGGAAATTACCAGCGAAACGACGAATAAAATAATGAAATAATAGTTTTTCATTTGCATTTACGTATGACCTTGAAAGCCCAATATAGATTATTATATTACATAAGAAGAAATTGAGAAAAAGGTCGATTAAACTTATAACACAAAAATGTTTATTCTTAGCACTTTTTTCTAGCAGCTTTTTTATATTTAACATCCTTTTTAGGATTTATCTTAGTAAATTCTAACACTTTTTTCCACTAAGGTTTTGGCAACACTGCACATTACTGCGAAGATATAAAACAAAACAAAATACGAGAGCGGATCAATAAGTCCGTGACTTTTCGAAGTTCCCTCGTAGTTATATGAAATGCATCACTATTCCCATCCAGAATTCGTAACCGAACCCTTAGTAGTCCCATGAGGAAGTTAGATTGAGATACATCATAACGGGGCCATATATACCTCGAGATTGAGCATGTGAATTAATTTATCCATCTATCTTGTGCAATCCTCGATAAGTTCCACAGAATTATTGTTCTACAGAACGAAATCGGTACTCTAACCAGTTGGTCCATATCTTCGTATCGAAGAAGAGTGCCATTTTTGGCTAGTTCATCCGCAATAAGATTATGCGGGTTGTTTGAATAACTACTAACCCAGACAAGCTCACCATCTCATTCAGAGTTGTCCGGCATTCATGTACCAGTCTGGATGTCGAAAAGACACCTGAGAGCAATTTAATCGCCACTTGACCATCTGTACAGATTTGGATATTCACTCCGAATACCCTATAGTATATTAACCAGTTCACCTCCCTCTTTATGGGCGAGATCTCTGCTTGAAGAATACTGCAGTGATCTGACAATTTGAAGGAGATGTTTTTCCTATATACCCCTTCGGCAGATTTAGAGCCTTCAGTTTAAACCTCCACTGGTTTAGTGGCTCTTAATTCCGTAGCAGTTGAGATTCATACTGAGAAGTCTCTGCCAAGAAAGGGTGTGGGAATACAATAATCAATAATGCAAGGAATGCTATTAAGGAATCCTAGAACGGTCGTATGGCCGTATCCACTATAATTCCATGCACCTATAGTCTTAAGCCTAATCGCCGACATAATGGCGATCTGTATGGTCATAAAATCCACCGGTATCCAGTTCATTAGAACAAATAGGGCTTTCGATGGAGTTGTGCGAAGCGCTCCAGAATCCTATCAAAGATTCCGATGTGGATTTCTTCCATATACACATTCAAGAGAATTTTTTCTCTTTAATACATTGCAAGAAGATACATGTTTATTTTTTTATTTTTTTTTTGTTTTTTTTTTTGGTTTTAATGTACCATTGCACAGTGGGGCAGAATCGAAATTTTTTGGAAATAAATCTGTAACTTCTGATCGGCTGGTTGGATTTTCTTCAAATTTGGTATAGGCGTAGCAGAGGAGTGCGCAATGTTAAGTTTGGAAGGGGGGCACAACAATCCCCCCGAGGGGCGGAGCTAAGGAGACTCAAAATTAGGTACCTCTGACATAAAAAAATTGTTAATCGCTTGCAAAATTTTTGTTTCTCATCCGATTTCAAATATTTTTATATATTGTTGAAGGCCCTGATAAGACCTATAAAAAACGTGCTTACATATCCTATTTATCTCTTATAGTATTCGAGTTATTTGCGTTTGAATTTTTAAGCACCATAATTTTGCATGATCTTGGTCCAGTTTTTTTTCTTAACTAGTTAAAGAACAAAATTATCTATTGAATAAAAAAATTTGTAGTCGATATCTTTACCGAGTCCAAAAATAAACGATTTTGAATTAAAAATTGCAAAAAAGATGACTTTTTGTGTTTTTTTAACCGAAAAAGTATCACTTTGATGAAGATTGCTTTAAGAAATTAGATCGCATTCTTAATGGCACCAAAGATGATATAAATACGCTTTTATAATCCGTCATTTTCTTGCATTTGCAGAAAATGTGGGTCTTATTAATATAAATAAAAGCGCGTTAACCAAATTTCAATCAGGGGTAGGGTTTTCCTGAATTCCCAAATAAACTAACAAAATTCCCAAAAATGGGATTTTTTACATTTTTGGCTATAGAATCCACATTTTTCGGAAGTCCCGTAGATTTTGATTTAAAACTTTTAACAACATATAGAAGATTCTTAAAATATATTCCGCTTGTCGCTTTGGGATTTGAGAAAATATGGTCTAAAATCAAAACTTTCATATAAAATGGTTCGAATTCGGAAGGGTGTGTACCATGACCAATTGAGTTATTCGGCTTGTTTTTTATCTTAAAGTCATCGCTGTGAAGTTACCTTTCAGAAAAGTGCAAAATTATTATATGTTGCTAAAGAAAATTTTATTTTAGATAAGAAAGAGTGTAGATACTTTTTCGGCTAAAAAAACACAAAAAGTCGTCTTTTTTGCAATTTTCAAATTCAAAATCGTTTGTTTTTGGACTCGGTTAAGATATCGACTTCAAATTTTTTTGTTCAATAGATAATTTTGTTCTTTAACTAGTTAAGAAAAAAACTAATAAAATCGGTCGGAAATACTAGGATATATATGAAAAAACTTGTGAACTGGAAATATTAGTTTAGAAAATATCAGTCTTTAATTTTACGGGGCTACATTTACAACATTTTTTGTCTCCTTACACATGAATGCACTTTAATGTACATATGTGCCTATTTTTTATTGTTTTTTGAGTAGCTTTTTTTTTAAATGTAGATTTTCTTTTTTAAATTGCAGTTTCAATTAAAAAAATAATTTCTAGTAAGTTACTTATCTTAATAATACAATCTTTATTTTAGATGTTTTCGCTGATCAAGTTTCACAATAACAAATTTTCGGTGGTTTATTCCAAAAACTTGGAGAAAATTGTAAAAAATGCATGCGTGGTGAAATACAATGGAGGGAAATATTCAGCCTTTATAATATCGCAAAATGGTAAGTTTATAAATTTTTATTACAAACTTATGCTATATAAAAGAAAGTTGGGTTAGTTATAACCAAAAAGCAGGAGGTTTATGCATTTAAAAAGAAATTTTAATTCAGTATCATATTAAATTAAAAGTAAAATTACAGTAAAGTAATTTAGACAGCTTTTGTACATAGAAAATTACCTTTCGACATCAGCAGATGTGATTGATGCATTTTTAAATGATATGGAAAGATTTTATTATTTCTTCGTTTGAATCTAAAATTGTAACAACTGTATTGGCAACACTTCTTTCGATGGCTGTGGACTTGATGATAGATCGATTTTTCTAAAACGATATTAGGGGTAGCTCTATACAGCTTATTGTGCTCTCAGACAGAATAATATCATTGGTAGCTTCATTGAATCAAGAATGAATCAATTCTCGATGTTCTACTTCTCCGAAACGAAATTATTTATTGTGTGTATTTTCGTATCTTAATACGAGATAAATAAGGAACCTTTGGATGACGCACCTTTTAAAATAATTAACTTCCTTCTGTGATTGTTAGTTTTGGAGAAATGGCTTACCACATATTAATTTGTCCATGGTATTTTTATTATGCGTTTGTGTTGATGTTTGCAACGCACAGAAAGGATTATCAAACATCCACTTTAAAGTGTACCAATCGACTCGGAATCACTTTTTGAGTCGATATAACGATGTCCGTCCGTCCGTCCGTCTGGCTGGCTGTCCATGTAAACCTTGTGCACAAAGTACAGGTCGCAATTTTGTTATAACTGTAAATGTTTCTTAGTTAATTAAATTGAAATTTTGGACAAAAATATATATATAATTTTAAAGATGCTGCTGCTACATGTCATTATAAAAATTTGCACAAGCAGTCCTTAACATGCTAACGATCACCATAAGCATGTGTTTCACAAAAACCACTTCTGGAGGCATCTTAACTCATTAATACCCACTTCACCTGGGATATCTTATTCATAAATCTCAGAAAGTTAATTGCGAATTTTCACTCCTTCAGGAAAAGAGAAAAACAAGTCACTTTTTTTCGTAATATAAAAATAAATTGTTTATAAATGTTCCATAACTTATTTAAAAAAAAATCGTCTCAATATATATATATATATATATATATATATATAATTATTTTGGTTGGCAAAAAAAAGGATCTGGCAGCCCTGATCACTTTTTAATAATATCTTTGGATGATGATTATATAACTTCTTAAACACAACAAACCGTAAACTTACTGAAACTTTGGAAGTAATGAAAAAGTACTTCCTTAAAAATGACTTCTATTTATTTTTGTTGAGCAAGCGCAAAATGCCAAAGGCTTCACACCTGCCTTTTTTTTCTAAGATTTTTTAATTAAAACTGGAAAACATCTAATTTCTGCATAATGAAGTTTCTATATAATGAAGTGATTTTACAAACCCATGAATATTCATTATAGGGAAGTTCGATTGTCTTACTAAATAATATGTAGTCATGGTTGCCAGACTTATCGATTTATTTGACAATTTATACCCTTAATTTGACGATTTTTCAAATGACAAATTTTATACTAATTTGCAAAAATTTTTAGTATTACTTCGTCGTTTTGAATAACTTCTTGGACATTTTTATTTATTTGGTTGGAGTACTGTTCCTGTCTAAACAGTTCAAAATACAAAAAACGCTTTATTGTCTTTGGCGTTTATTTTGCTACTAAGAAAGTCTTTAATATAACAGTTTACGCTTTGGATTCTCGCAACAGATCTATTTTTTAACCATTTTTTTAAGCATTGCAATAGGACTTTCAATGCTTTGTATTAAATTTTAGTATTGAATTTGGTACAATCTTGAGTATTTTTGTAATCATAAATTAGCATCAATCTTATTTGCATCAATAGTGGATAATTTTGTATTTTTGAATTAGTTTCAATCAAGATTAGTTGTGGAATATCAAATCAACTTTAATATTGAAACTATTTATAGCTTTTTCCAGTACCGGATTAATTTCAATCGTGGATCTTCCAAGAGTCAAATTAGCTTCAATCTTGAGTCTTTTTTTAATTTTCAAAAATGCTACTATCATAGGTCTCTTATAATTTCAAAAATTGCCTTAATCAAGGGTATCTGTTGAGTATCAAATTAGTTTTAATATTGAAACTATTCACAGCATCATATTTGCTTTATTCATGGTTCTTTTTCTAGCCTCAAGTTAGCTTCAAATATGAATCATTTTAGTCATAAAACAAGTTAAATCATAGGTCTTTTTCTAGTCTCAACAGTTTTTCTTTTATATCAAATTTGCTTCAATCTTAGTTTTATTTGTTCTTAAATTAACTTCATTCGTGAATCTTTCTCTAGTCTCAAATTAACTTCTTTTGCTAGCCTCAAATTCGCTTAAATCGCAGGTTTTTTAAAGTACACAAATTTAATTAGCTTCAACCAGGATCTAATTCAAAACTTAATTATCTTTAATTGTGGGTATTTTGCTTGTATCAAATTAGCTTCAAACGTGAGTCCTCTTTTTTTCTCAAAATAGCTTTAATTGGGCATCTTTTTTAGTCCCTAGTTAGCTTCAATCGTAGGATATATTCTAGCCTAAAATGACCTTCAATCGTAATACTTTTTATAGTCTCAAATTTGCTTTAATCAATAGTTCTTTTTCTTAACATCAAATTTGTTTTAATTTTGTTTTACCAAATATTAAATTAGCTTCATTCTTAAATCTTTTTTTCTTGGTCTCAAATTAGCTTCAATCGTGGATTTTTTATAGTCTTCAATTAGCTTCAATCTGTGTCTTGTTCTATACTTAAATTAGCTTTAATTATCTTAAATTAGCTTTAATTGGGGGAACTTTTTAACATAAAATTAGTTTCATTCGTGGATATTTTTCTACTCTCTAGTTACCTTCAATTGTATGTATTTTTCTAGCCCTCTATCTTGGAACTTGGAGGCAGATGCACAGGCAGGAAGAATCTTGGGATTCTCAGAATGTGTATCTGATAGGGAACTTAGTGAAGTAGTCGGTGGCATAGTCTCGATGGATAAGGTAGCATGTCCGGTGAACACCTTTGAACCTTACAAGTCACCTGGTCCAGACGGTGTTTTTCCAGCCATGCTACAGAACATCAGTGACACGGCGCTAACACTTCTTACAGAGCTTTTTAGTGTATGTCTTATTAGGAGTTATATACCAGGGAGGAGGAGAGAGGTTAAGGTAATTTTCATTCCTAAGTCAGGCAAGGCTAGCCACTCGAAACTTAAAGATTTTAGACCGATCAGCCTATCGTCTTTTCTTTTGAAGACATTAGAGAGATTGATCGATCTTTATCTGAAGACAACAATTGACAACCATATCATCAGTGGATCTCAACACGCTTATCTAAAGGGTAAAAATGTTGAGAGTGCGCTACATGATGTGGTGAGTTACATTGAACGCGGCCTACAGTATAGGGGGTATACCTTGGCAGCGTTCCTTGGTATAGAAGGTGCTTTTAATAACATTAAGATTGAGCCTATTAGAGAATGACTAGAATCACTATGCGTTCAAAACTTTCTAATCGAATGGATTATTTTGATGCTGAATAGCCGAATAATTAATTCGAACTTGGGAGATGCATGCATAAGGAAGATAGTGACTAGAGGGACTCCGCAAGGAGGAGTTCTCTAGCTCTTGCTATGGCTCTTAGCCGTCAATGTCATTCTAAGACAATTTGACGCAAGAAGACGGAAAATCGTTGCTTATGCTGATGACGTTGTTATACTGATCACATTTAAATTTCTTTCCACGATCAGCAACGTCATGCAGTATGAACTTAACGAACTGTCCTCATGGGCCACTAGTAAGGGTTTAGGGGTCAACCCGGGGAAAACAGAGCTAGTTCTTTTCACCAGAAGGTACAGGATTGAGCAGTTTAGGCTACCGGTATTAGGGGGAACTGAACTAAGACTGGCAAAGGAAGCAAAATATCTTGGAGTGTTTCTTGATAGTAAACTATCTTGGAAGAAGAATACTCAGGAAAGGCTTAAAGAAGGTCTCAACGCCTACTACACATGCAGGAACTCCATAGGTAAGAATTGGGGCCTCAAACCGATGGTAGTAAATTGGATTTACACCTCGGTGGTGAGAACAATTCTGACGTATGGATGTCTGGTCTGGTGGGAGGCAATGAGAATAGGAAGTCGTAGGAATCTTTTGTCTAAAGCCCAGAGATGTGCTTCGATTGGCATCACAGGTGCCGCACTTGACGTCATTCTGCATCTCCTACCCATTGAGGAGTTCGTGATGGGAATGGCTGCAAGGAGCCTGCTTAGACTTAGTGAACTAGGACTTATAGGATCAATCAGAATAAAACATTCCAAACTTCTAAACGAGGTCAAAATCGGTGGACATGCCCTGGTTTCCTCTGGATCCACGGACTATATGTCCACGGAGGTTGATTTCGGGGAAAATCATATACTGATTATCCCGAGTAGGTGATATGGTGAGGCAGCGAGAAACTATTCAGTGGAGTGTTGGTTTTCACTGATGGATCCAGAATGGATACAGGCACTGGTGCAGGTGTGTATCTGGTTGAGGAGAACATCAGGAAAACGTATAGACTCTCGGATAGTTGCAGTGTGTTGCAGGTGGAAATTCTAGGTATTCTTAAGGCCACGAAATTGATAGCGGGGAACATTGAAGAGAATACAGAGGTAACTCTGTGTGTAGATAGCCAAGCGGCGCTGAAGGCCTTGAAACGACATTTTCTCAAGTCTAGGCTAGTTAACGACTGTAAGAAAGCTCTTAGGAGATTGATGGGAAATTATCATATCAGACTCTGCTGGGTACCGGGTCATTGCGAGATAACTGGCAATGAGGTAGCTGATGAATTGGCTAGGAACGGCTCAGCTTTGGATAGGGCTGTAAGTAAAAGTGGTGAGAGACCACCTAGGCTCTTACTTCAGGTTAATTAGGGAGTGGATTCGGGTTAGAACCAATCATGCATGGAATCGTAGAGCGGACTGTAGATTATCAAGGGTCCTATGGCCTAAACTTGATATAGCAGATACAAATCTATTTTTAGGCATGAAAAGGGAAAACCTGAAGACTATGATATGTATTCTGACGGGTCATTGTCTCATAGGGGGAATGACAGGGAATTGGGATAGAGGTTCCTCCGGTCTTTGCAGGATGTGCGAAGATAATGACGAGCTAGAGACGGTGGAACATATTATATGTCACTGTCCATGTCTACAACTAAGTAGATTAGTTGACGAATTGGACAGTATATCGAGGATAGATCTCGATAGATTAATAGGATTCGTCATGGGAATAGGCTGGCTAAGAGGGTTCGTTGGCTTAGAACGAACGATATAGGACGGTAGCACTTTTCCTTTCCTGGTTTTTTCTATACTTTTCTTGGTCTCAGCTTTTCTCCATTATTTTCCTTTCCTGGCCTTTTCTACAATTTCCTCTTTAAATTCTCTCTGATACTCTACGAAGGGGCTCACAGTGGACCTCTTGGTCTCCGAGCGGATGCACAGGCACTCTTCTGAGTACTGTGCAACCCTTCTCTTCCTACCTACCTACCTAGCCCTCTTTCAGTTTTAAAATAGTTTCAATCATTTGTATTTCGATAGTCTTCAGTATTTTACTTGCTTCAAACTAGTTGCAGTCAAGAGTATTTTTAGTCTTAAATTAGCTTTCTTTCTTTACTTAAATTGACTTTAAACGTCGACATTTTACTTGTTTCAAATTAGCTTTAGTCATCAGTCTTTTAAGCCTTGCAGTCAAGAGTATTTTTAGTCTTAAATTAGCTTTCTTTCTTTACTTAAATTGACTTTAAACGTCGACATTTTACTTGTTTCAAATTAGCTTTAGTCATCAGTCTTTTAAGCCTTAAATTATCCTTAATGGGGGGTCGTTCTTTGGTTTCAACTTGGCTTCAATCCTTGGTATTCTTTTTGTCTCAACTTAGCTTCAATGATTTTCGATAAATAAACGCGCCCTGGAATTTCAGGATCTCTGTCGCACGTGTTAATGATATTCAATAATCAATTTAACAAATTTTGCTTTATTCTTTTATTTATTATGTATTATTTATCTTATTCTTTTACTTTATTTAGATGATAAATCATACCTCCTAGATCTGAAATTAAAAAAGGAAGCAACATTTTCTAATATACCAATAAAACCAAAATCTCAAAAGTTACTTGGTAATACCGACACATCCCCAACCTTACTTTCATCGTTCAGTGGCCTTTCCGAGACACAACATATAATATCTCCAAATGTATCACAGCTGTCAGATAAGACTAATTTAAAATTAAGCAAAAACACAAAAACAATTTCATCTGATAGTGATGATAAATTATCGCCTAAAATCAAACAACCATTCAAACCAAATAATCAACTATCCAGCTATACTAACGAAAAAGTGCTAACAAATAATTCCTCGCTAACAGTTCAACTTCCATCTAACAATTCCAACATTCAAGCAATTAATGCGGTTTCAAATAACCAAGATATTATTCAAAGAAACGAAAGTGAAATTCATGAGTCATCAGTTAGAGATAATAGTCCTAGTGACTATGAACCTTTATCGCAGTTTCAAACACCCTGTAATCAGTTCACTGATTTGTTAACTGATACAAATCACGTGGAAAAAAATCAATCAAAGAGCATCATATCAGAAATTGGAAAACGTCAAATATATACAGAAAAATTGAATGCAAATGTTAATTGTTCTAGACAATCACCTCAAGAAAATACTGACATACCACAAAACAACTGTTTAACAAATAGTAAACTCTGCAACAACGACACTATTGAAAATAATCAAAATAAAGGAAATAAATTAATGCAGAAATATGGCAACCAAACAGATACAACAGTTAAAATCGTTAATAATGAAAATACTAGCAAATGTAAAAATCCCAAAGAAATCTTAGACTCCAATGTTTCAAATCCAAGTAATAAATTAAACAAAAACGTCGATAAAGTCTCTATTTTATGTAATAGTAAAGTATTATTTAAAAGCAATCGTCCACAAACTCGTTCATCTTCCGGTTTAACAGATATAACACCAAATGAGAGAGCCAAAATTAATAATCACAATAGCGCTAGCTTATCTGACATTACTTCAAAACCGGAAAATTTAACTAATATAAATTCCGAAAATACTGAAATAGGTTTTACTTCAGAATCTGTAACTGAAATAAATAAAGAGACTTTGGAAAATTCTAAAAACATTTCCGAAAAAAATACAAATGCAGATGTCATTGAATTTCCTCTAAATATAAAGGATGTTGTTATTCCTCATTCTAAAAACAAAACTAAACAACATTTTTGCATATATTGTCAAAAGTTACAATCTACAATAAGTCGACATTTATTTCTCAAACATAAAAATGAGAAAGATATCAAAATAGCCTCGGCAATGCCTAAGAAAAGCAAAGAACGTTTAAAAATAATCAATGATTTGAGAAAAAAGGGAGACTTTCTGCACAACACATCCGCAAATCACAATAGTGGAATTTTAATTGTAAGCCGGCGACAACAAAATAAATGTAATAATAATTCTTATGACTACGTTTGCTGTCATGTTTGTAAGGGATTTTTTTCGAAAAAATCATTACGAATGCATGCCGCTAATTGTCTTCGTACTAAAAATAAGCGTTCCAATATGATTGATAGCCGAAGACAAACACAATACATGCATTCGGCGGCTAATAAAGTTTTAAAAACAAAGGTCTTTCCCGTTTTGCGTGACGACGAAATATCAAGATCCGTGCGTTATGATGAACTTGTTTTAAAATTTGGTAACAAACTAACTGAAAAGTATTCATCAGAACATCAATATGATATTATACGTTCTAATTTGAGGTTGATAGGACGTTTTAAAATTGAATTAAAAAAAATAGATTCAGATATAATCGAACTTAAAGATATTTTCAAACCACACTTAATTGATACATGCGTAAAGGCGCTTCGCACTGTTGCTCACTGGGATGAAGATTTGTTGTGGTTTAGAACACCTGCAGTTGCCCAACACTTGTCTTCTTTAATAAGAAAAATTGGAAAAAAGCAAAGAGCTGAGCTCATAAATGAAGAAAGCGAAGACCTTAAATCGGAACTAGAAAATTTTCTATTATTGTGGGAAAAGGAAATTCCCACAATAATAAATAAAAAACCTGTAGAAGACAAATCAAACCAGAAAATATTAAATAAAGTGCTGCTGCCTTCAAAGGATGATATCAAAATATTGTATAAATATTTAAAAGAAAAAATGATCACAGCCATTGCTACACTTCTAACTAGTTTTTGTATGTCAAAATGGTCAGAATTAGTTGAGGCCTCACTAATTTTCATACAAATCCTTAATAGCAGAAGAGCGGAAGAAATCGAGAGATTAACAATTGATAATTTTGCTAATAAAGAATTAATTACAGATAATATTGATAAAGATGTTTTAAAAACCATTTCAAAAGAATCTTTAAAATTCGCAAAGCAGTTCGTTCGAATAACATTACGTGGAAAACTTGGTCGAACAACGAGTGTTTTATTATGCCCCATGTGTATAAAAGCCATTGAATTGATTCTAAAGTATAGAATAGCTGCAGGAATAACTGAGGAAAATGAATATATTTTTTCTAAACCATCTAACTCAAAATTATCAAAGCAATATTATCAGGCATATCCATTAATAAAAAAATTTGCTGAAGAGTGTGAAGTCAAAATACCCGAAAGTCTTAGGGGAATAACTTTACGTAAACATATAGCTACCTGTACTTCATTACTTAATATTGAGGAGTCATCTGTTGATAGACTTGCAAACTTTATGGGTGACCACAAGGACATATATAAAACAATCTATAGAATATCTGTTCCCTTAGCCGAAATATCAATCGTCTCTAAAATTCTAATGGCGGCTGTGGGCGATGATAACGATGATGATGATGATGATGAAAACATTGACGATAAAGCAAACGAAAATGATAGAAAATGGAATGATCAGGATGGGGCTATTGGTTTAACAGAGGAAGATTTAAATGCAGATGTTTCAGACAGACCTGGCATTTCATTAAAAGAAAGTCACAATTCTAGTTCAACGTTTACAAGAAAACGTAGAAATAGTAAGTATTAAACAATGAAATTGAAATTAATTATCCTCTTATTAGAATGCTATTGTTTTTAAATAGAATGACATTATTTCACAGTGATTTACTTTATTTCGTTTTTCGGGGTAATAAAATAGAAGCTAGAATTTTTTCTATTTATTTCCTTATTAAAAAGCTTATATTTATTAGTTTTTATTATTTGGTGATCAGAAGCAATACAATATCACCTTTGAAATTTTATTTAAAAAACTTTTCTTTTAAGTTTCGACAAAAATGTTTTGATTATTTAGTTTGTAATTTTTGTTGAACTTTTTATACCCTACACCATCATAGGTGGTGTAGGGTATGTAGCACCTTTTTAAAATTTATTGGACTTTATTATTTTTTTCAAAAGAATAATTCTAACATTTTTTAACAATAATAAGGTCCTATTAAACTTATAAATTGTTTCAAAGAATTAATTTGTTCATGAACTATTATTTCATTATAACCGAAATCAGGCAATTACTAAAAGTAGTCCATTTCTAGTAAGAAAATTTAATACTTTTCCTCCACAATTATCTATTTAATAAAATTTAAAAAAATGTCGCCAAACGGAAAATTTAGTCGCCAAAAGCAACTAAAAATCGCTACGCTTGGCGAAAAATAGCTACATCTGACAGCCTGGTAGACGCGAACTGAAGATTCGGTTCCCTCGGGTATTATACAAGCAGGATCATTTATGATGCTAGCACGATGATACGTAGAGATTCAGTAGGATACCTCTCAGGTAATTCAGATTCTATTACTGGTAGATGCCGGATTGAAGATTCGGTTCCCTCAGGTACTATGCAGCAGGCCGGATCGTTTATGATACCTATAAATATCTTACGAATACTGATTTATATAATACAATTCCTTAGAACTCGGTTGCAAAATTCAAACTTATTCTAAAGAGAAACATTCAACCGAAGTTGATGTGCCAAGTCGAAACAGTTAACCGAAGTTGCTGTAAAAATTATCCCCCTGACGCTCGGACTTGATCCGAGTACCAAAGGAACAGTGGCTGATTTCACAATATCAGATGTCTTGATAATAATGCAGATTATATTGTAAAATCATCTGCCTTAGCTTTTGGCAAATTCTTCACTTTTTAAATCGATCTAACGATGTTGGTCCGTCGAACTGACTAGACGGACGGCTGGCTGGCTGTCCATGTAAATCATGTATACAAAGTACATTTCATAATTTTAAAGAAAATACAATGAAATTTGGCATGTGGGTCTTTCATGACACAAGGGCGAAGCCTATTGAAATTGGTTATGATCGGTCCATTAGTTCGCCTAGCCCCCATACAAATGTCCTCCCGGAATAAATGCCTTAAATATGGCAATATTTTAATGAAATTCGGTATAAGGAAATTTTGTATAAGTATCAATCTTTGTGCCAAATTTTATGAAGATCGGTCCATAATTGATCATAGTTCCCACATAAACGCCTCTTCCGAAAATTAATTTAGTGTGCATAAACCTCATACGAATGTCAGCATCAAGTTAATATTCTATACAAATAACTTTTATGTTAGTAGAAACAAATTTGAAAATTTATGAGAATCGGTCTATAATTTAACAAAGCTCCCATATAAAAACTTCCAGGAATCACCCAAAAGTGCATAAAATCATCTATACGTTAATATCAACGACTTATTCTGCATTCGTATATTTTATGTTACATATGGTAAAATTGGCCACAGGCGTAATATAAGTCTCCTTCCCGAATTTTTATGCTTGTACACAATGGTGTAGGGTGTCATATAGTCGGTCTTGACCGACTATATCTTTCTCTCTCGTTATGCATTTTCTAGTCAGCCACGACTGTCATCAGCACTCTTCAGCGTCCCACCGTTGCATTCTCTATTTAACTCACAACTTTTCGTGAAATGGAATCTGTGACTTCTTTTCCCTATATGTTATTAAGTTAGACGAATGCCTTACGATAAAGTTTTTTTTACAAATTATTTTGTATTCTCCTTTTTCAATTAATATTGTTTATAGCTTAAAAGCTACCAGTTAGGTAGCAAATGAAACAATGTATAACTGCTATTATTTAGCCACTTATTAAGTAGCAATAAGACATTGTTGTTGTTATTTGTTTTGCCCCTTCTGTTTGTTTCTATTTTTAGAAATCGTATTTGAGACCATATAAAGTATATGTATTCTCGATCCTTATAAGTAGTCGATTTAATTATAAGGGTTTTTAAGGCTCCCGATATCTGTTGGATATGTTTAATACATTTGTGGTTAGAAAATATATTTCAGAATTTTTAAATTAAAATTTAGCTAATTCGGTTCTTATGCGGCTGAGTTATTACTAAAAACCTTACAAAATTGAATAATTTTTGTTGTTGCTTGCTTTAAATTGTATATAATATAAGAAATAAAAAAAAAAACGATAAAACTCAAAGAATCGCTTAAACACAAAAAATTAGTTAAAACAAAAAATTACTTAAAAAATCGCAATAACAGGAAAAAATACTAAAATACAAAAACAAAAACGCTGACTTTAAAAATCTCTTAAAAACGATAGAACAGTAAAAAAACGCTAAAACACAAAAAAAAATATCTTAAAGTTGCTTAAATACCAAAAAATAAATTGCTTAAACACAAAAATTGGTACAATTGTACTCCTTTTTTTTTTGTAAAATTCGAGACTGAAAAATACAATGGTACACTAGTGACCAATTTAGTACCATTTAAATTTGTTTCTAATTTTAATTTTTTATAAAGTTGCTATAGAAAACCAAAAGCAAATTTTAACTTCAATTGCAAAAATATTTAAAAATAAAACATCTCAAATTAGTTAATTAGTCTCAGCTTTTTATTTTAAAATAAAATTCTTAGAGTTTTTAATATTCGGAGACATATAGTCATCAATAATTTACATTATTAGTATTAATTGTTTAATAAGCACTATGAAGAGATTAAGAAGGATATTTATGATAGGATTAAAGAAGAAATAAAAACATTTATTGGCAGGAACTATGAATCGTTATCAAAATTTATATAAATACCTTTATATAATTCATCAAATGATTAAAGGTTAAATAATACCAACTGTGTTTTGTTGCTCCCGCTGAGTATTAACGCCGACTGTTATCAGAAAAAAAAAACTACATTAACACGATTTATGAGCACTTTATATGTATTTGTAAATTGCATTACTAAATTTACAAGTTGTTATTTATAAAATTAAAAATTAATAAATTTTTAATTTGATATATTTTTTCATTTCTAATCTTTCTTATATTCATAATTGTACTTTTATTCATAAATTAGGAGCATTTTTATCAACGTTAAAGTTAACATGTATAATTCTACACGTTAACTCCTAACGCACGTGTTGTTAAGTTTCTACCTTTTGAAAACTGTGGTTTATTTCCTTTTAAATAAACCGGATACTTTTGATTGCAAATAAAAGCAGTTTAGTAGTTTAAAAGTTGTGACAACTCTTTATTTTGTTTAAAATGTACAACAACAACAGTTTAAATGGTCACTATTATTCTATTATATATATATTTCACACACACACTTAAATTACACACTTTATACAGCACACTTTAATAATGTACAAGAATACACAGTCAACTTCAAGGCAGTTAATTTGTCTTTACTTAACGATGTTTCCAATTAGACTCACTGAATGGTGTTCTCACTGCATTATCATCTAGATGCTTCTTGAAAGCTCTATTTCTACAATGATCTTAAGGAACAAGCTAGTATATTCGAATTCTATAGCTTTCGATGTTAATGTTAGCAGCTTAAACATTTAGTGCTGCCATTCATACAAACAATGGTTGTATGTTCCACAGCTATATTAATAATTTCCGCAGATATGTTGACTGCTGTTAACATAAATGGAAAAGTTGAGCAGCATTATATAACTTTAAACCAGCCGTTAAAACCGTTATATTCGAATTCAAGTACAATTTCGTAACAGTATATTTAAATTTTGTATGAAAATTTCTATGTACCTTAGCAACAAAACACAGCTGCTATTTTCTTTATGTCGATAAAAATAACTTGAGATTATTAAGTTTATTTCAGGAGTTTTACAGCATTTCTTAACTTTAAATGATAATTTTGTAACAATTTTCTATTTTGGTACAATTGTGTCAAAAAGAAAAAAGTATAATTTTAACAGCGTTGTCAACTGTTTGTAATTAAAACGTGAGCGAAAAAATCCAAAATGCGTTAAAAAGCGCTAAATTGAACCAAAATTAAAGGAATTGGTTCAATTTAGCGCTCTTTTTAAATTATTTTTTTAATTGAAATCAGATTTTTATTAAGAGTAACAACTTGAACATTGCAAGGTCCAGATTTGTTTTTTTTTTTTTAATATGTTAACTTCAGCAAAAATCAAATTTCGAATCAAATTTAAAATTCTAAATTCTCTACAGCTTTATTTAAATTCATAAAACTCTTATCTTCGGTTATGTTTATGTGCAAAACCTTTGACTTAATCAGTCCAATTTTTTTCCAAAAAGCAATTTCCAAAATAAATAGGAACGTATTTAGAAGAATCTGGAAAATTGCTAATAAATCCTTTATTGGATGGGTTTGGAAATACGGATAGACACCTCAAATGATCATTTTAAACAAAAGAATTCTTAAGGTATATTTTAGCATCTCGAAATGAAATGAAAAAATCGTTTTAGTTTTTGGTGAACTCGAAAATTAATAAAAATAATAATAATGTTTTCTGTTGAATGAAATGAAAACTTTATAAAATATTGACAAATTAAAATGTTATCATTAAAAAAAAAAAAAATAATAAAAATATGTAAACAGTAAAGACAAGAAATATGAATGAAAAAATTTTAAAGGTTTTAATTGCATTTTAAATTCATTCTGAAAGCCACACTCTATCTTGGGAATGGACATTTAATAATGAATGTGAAGTATTTTAAAGAATGTAAAGTGATAAAATAATTTTTTTTTTTTATTTAAAAATTTGGTAGTATTTAAAATACTTTACAATATTCTTCTTAATATAATTTAAGTATAATATTCAATATATTCAAAACCTCTCGAAGATATTATTTATTATAAATTATATAATTTTTCTTCTAAATATAATGTTATTTTCTTCTGTGGAAGTCTAAAATTCCCAACATATTATATCACCTACATAATTTAATTGATCTATCAGATATTGCGGCGCGTTTCCCATTTTAATTTTTTGTATAGAGTGATCCATTTCGAGGTTCCCTACTTTTTTAAAGAAAAAAAAACACAGAAAATTCAAATTTAATGGGGAATGTTTATTATCATTTGAAAAAACATTTTTTGGCATTTATTTTTTTGAAGATTATGCCTATGAAATGTTGGCCGTTGCTACGTCGCAGATGGTCCATCCGTTTCCTCCAAGGCCTGAATCGAAGCGGGTTTGTCCGCATAAACTTTAGACTTTACATATCCCCACAGGAAAAAGTCTAACGGTGTGATATCACACGATCTTGGTGGCCAATTGACCCACCCAAAACGTGAAATTATGTGCTCACCGAAGTGTTCTCTCAATAAATCCATTGGTTGATGCGATGTGGGGAAGTGGCGTCGTCTTGCTGAAACCAAATGTCGCCGAGATCACGAGCTTCAATTTCAGGCACCAAATAGTCGGTTATCATGGCACGATAACGGTCGCCATTGACGGTTACGTTCGCACCGGCATCATTTTTAAAGAAATATGGACCGATGATTCCACCGGCCCATAAACCACACCAACCGTTGTTTTTCCTGGATGAAGTGGCAGTTCTTGAATCTCTTCGGATTGCTCTTCATCCCATTGAGCCAGAAATGGGCCTCATCGCTGAACAAAATTTGCCTCGAAAACGTCGGATCTTCTTGGAACTTTTCAAGAGCCCATAGAGCGAAGCGATGTCGCTTGAGAAGGTCGAGCGGCTTCAGTTGTTGCACAAGCTATATTTTGTACGTTTTCAATTTAAGATCTCGATGTAAAATGCGCCAAGTCGTTCCATACGTCAGTCCGAGTTGCTGCGAACGGCGCCGAATCGACACTCCACGGTCTTCGTGTACACTCTCAGCTACGGTCGCTATATTTTCTTCACAGCGTGCTGGACGTGGTCTATTCGGTCGAATATTATCCAATAATGAATGCTGGGTCTCAAAATGAGTGACGGTGTTGCGAATAGTACGCTCAGTAGGCCAATTATGTTGACCATAAATTGAGCGAAGAGCACGAAACACATTCCTTACAGAACGTGAATTTTCGTAATAAAGTTGAACGATTTGTAAACGCTGTTCAGGCGAAAGTCTTTCCATTATGAAATGCCAAACAATACTAAACAAAAATAACATGACAGCATGACACTACTCACACGTGATCTGTCAAAAAAGGCTATTGAAAAAAGTATCTCTACTTGAATTGCCCTTTATAAATATGAGAGTATTAAATTCAAGTCTTTGTTTTATATTAAGCCATTTAAGTGTTTCTAGCATATATTGGTTTATAAATGTTACATTTTATGATTGATCTCATTGCCTTATTTTGTAATTTTTGTAGTCTTTCAGACATATAAAATTTAACATTAATATTCTATGTAATATTTTACAACATTGAACATAGCTGTCTATAATTTAGTAAAAATAATAATTTTCTACCGTTTCACACAGGCCCTAAGATACTATTTTTTATTAGTCATTAAGGACGTAAAAACATGTTCCTAATCGACATACACTGCCTGCCACTTGAATAAGGAATCACATTTTTTTAACTTTAATTAAGTATATCTCCTAAACTAAAGTTCAGAAAAAAATAATTTTTTGCGCAACCAAATTTCAAAGTGTTGGCTTTAGTTTCCTGAAGAAATAAAAAATATACATATTTTGTTATACTAAAATTATGCATTTATTTAAAGACATGTATTTCTGTGGTACTTTTTCGTTTGTCACTTGAATAAGGAATATTTTAAAACTAAGCAAACTGTAATTTATTTTTAAATTTTAGATTATAAAAATGAAAGTTATTATCTTCTAGCATTCAATTAGTAATGAGTACTACCACCATTTTTAAAAATAACCTCAAAAATGCGATTTGGCATCGACTTGTATAATGACTCTAAGTAATTTAGCGAAATTGAACTCCATGCTTCCGTTATTGCATCCTTTAAGGATTCTATCGTCTCAAATTGTTTTCCTCCTTCATAAACTTTTCTTGCAAGCCAACCCCAAACATTTTCCATTGGATTCATGTCTGGTGAACATGGGGGCCAATCCAAAAGTTGAACACCTTGTTGATTAATCCATTGTTTTACTGCTCTGGCGGTATGAATCGGAGCGTTGTCGTGTTGGTACGTCCAAAGTATGGGTCCAAAGAAATCATTAAATTTTGGAAATGCTTCCTCCAGAATGTTTTTGTAAGTCGTTGCAGTCATTTTGTTGGATACAAAAACCAATTCTATGGTACCATAATACGAAATGGTACCATATAATGAATTCAAAAATGAAAATAACAACAAACGAAAAAAGTCTCTGTAATAACAATTTTGAAAGCAATCGCGCATGTTCAGTGAATGAAAATGTAGTACTGAAGTAGCATTTCTCTTGAAAAATGTTATGAGTGTTTGATAGAAGAATAACAAAAACAAAATACGCTAAACAGTTTGAGATTCCATCACATTATCAAATATTAAAAAAAAAAACAACAATGCAGTTATTCTAAAAAGTTTGAAGACAATCAGTTACCCAGTAAAAAAATGAACATCCGAAGAACTCAATAAGTTCCTGAACTTGTGATTCAGAAGTAGTGCAAATTCGGATCATTTCCAATGAATTTAACATACTCTTTTTTGATATCTATATCTAGAAAGTCATGTTCACGATGTTATGTAAAGTTTATTTTTATGTGCTTTTTTTATCAATTCAAGGAAATTACAATTTTTAATTTTTATATAAGAGTAATTCCATTTCATTTTTACTTCTGAAATTTTCTCTCTAGCAAAGTATACCGATAAGGCTTCGTACCAAAAAAAAATATATATATAAAGAAATTAATAATGGACTTTTTTTTAGAAAATATCACTAAATAAAATTTTTACAGAAAAATATATTAATAAAAATATTTTCAAAATTTTTATACGATATCTTAAAATACAAGCTTTAACAAATCCATTCCAAAAAATATATTTTGATATCTTTTATATAACATAAGTTATGGCCTTTCAAAGCTATAGAGTTGCCACAGTTCTCAAAATAAAAATGAGAAAAATGCACCAAATTTTATCTAAATCGGTAACCAAGGGTCAAAATTTCTTAAATTTAAAATGGAAGTTTTCATAAACCAAATAATTTTTATTAAAAAAATATATGCATAACAATATTCTTCATTTGATTAAAACAGTTATTATTAAGTAAAAATTATTTATAAATTCTCAACCTTTAATATCAGAAAAGAGCTGCCAGATTTGCTGCCAAATTTGGTGAATTTTTTTGTCGAAAATAATGAATATTTTATTTTGGGAATTGGGGTATTTTTTGGGGATATTTAAAATATTTTGGGGATCTTTTCGTAGAAATTATGTTATAACTGTAAATGTTTCTTAGTTAATTAAATTGAAATTTTGGACAAAAATATATATATATATATAATTTTAAAGATGCTGCTGCTACATGTCATTATAAAAATTTGCACAAGCAGTCCTTAACATGCTAACGATCACCATAAGCATGTGTTTCACAAAAACCACTTCTGGAGGCATCTTAACTCATTAATACCCACTGCACCTGGGATATCTTATTCATAAATATCAGAAAGTTAATTGCGAATTTTCACTCCTTCAGGAAAAGAGAAAAACAAGTCACTTTTTTTTCGTAATATAAAAATAAATTGTTTATAAATGTTCCATAACTTATTTAAAAAAAAAATCGTCTCAAACTATATATATATATATATATATATATATATATAATTATTTTGGTTGGCCAAAAAAAATATCTGGCAGCCCTGATCACTTTTTAATAATATCTTTGGATGATGATTATATAACTTCTTAAACACAACAAACCGTACACTTACTGAAAAAGTACTTCCTTAAAAATGACTTCTATTTCTTTTTGTTGAGTAAGCGCAAAATGCAAAAGGGTTCAAACCTGCCTTTTTTTTTAATTAAAACTGGAAAAAATCTAATTTCTGCATAATGAAGTTTCTATATAATGAAATGATTTTACAACCCCATGAATATTCATTATAGGGAAGTTCGATTGTATTACTAAATAATATGTAGTCATGGTTGCCAGACTTAACGATTTATTTGACAATTTATACCCTAAATTTGACGATTTTTCAAATGACAAATTTTATACTAATTTGCAAAAATTTTTAGTATTATTTCATAATTTTGAATAACTTCTTGGACATTTTCATTTATTTGGTTGGAGTAATGTTCCTGTCTAAGCAGTTCAAAATACAAAATACGCTTTATTGTCTTTGGTGTTTATTTTGCTACTAAGAAAGTCTTTAATATAACAGTTTACGCTTTGAATTCTCACAACAGATCTATTTTTTAACCATTTTTTTAAGCATTGCAATAGGACTTTCAATGCTTTGTATTAAATTTTAGTATTGAATTTGGTACAATCTTGAGTATTTTTGTAATCATAAATTAGCTTCAATCTTATTTGCATCAATAGTGGATAATTTTGTATTTTTGAATTAGTTTCAATCAAGATTAGTTGTGGAATATCAAATCAACTTTAATATTGAAACTATTTATAGCTTTTTCCAGTACCGGATTAATTTCAATCGTGGATCTTCCAAGAGTCAAATTAGCTTCAATCTTGAGTCTTTTTTTAATTTTCAAAAATGCTACTATCATAGGTCTCTTATAATTTCAAAAATTGCCTTAATCAAGGGTATCTGTTGAGTATCAAATTAGTTTTAATATTGAAACTATTCACAGCATCATATTTGCTTTATTCATGGTTCTTTTTCTAGCCTCAAGTTAGCTTCAAATATGAATCATTTTAGTCATAAAACAAGTTAAATCATAGGTCTTTTTCTAGTCTCAACAGTTTTTCTTTTATATCAAATTTGCTTCAATCTTAGTTTTATTTGTTCTTAAATTAACTTCATTCGTGAATCTTTCTCTAGTCTCAAATTAACTTCTTTTGCTAGCCTCAAATTCGCTTAAATCGCAGGTTTTTTAAAGTACACAAATTTAATTAGCTTCAACCTGGATCTAATTCAAAACTTAATTATCTTTAATTGTGGGTATTTTGCTTGTATCAAATTAGCTTCAAACGTGAGTCCTCTTTTTTTCTCAAAATAGCTTTAATTGGGCGTCTTTTTTAGTCCCTAGTTAGCTTCAATCGTAGGATATATTCTAGTCTAAAATGACCTTCAATCGTAATACTTTTTATAGTCTCAAATTTGCTTTAATCAATAGTTCTTTTTCTTAACATCAAATTTGCTTTAATCTTCTTTTACCAAATATTAAATTAGCTTCATTCTTAAATCTTTTTTTCTTGGTCTCAAATTAGATTCAATCGTGGATTTTTTATAGTCTTCAATTAGCTTCAATCTGAGTCTTGTTCTATACTTTAATTAGCTTCAATTATTTTAAATTAGCTTTAATTATCTTAAATTAGCTTTAATTGGGGGAACTTTTTAACATAAGATTAGTTTCATTCGTGGATATTTTTCTACTCTCTAGTTACCTTCAATTGTATGTATTTTTCTAGCCCTCTATCTTGGAACTTGGAGGCAGATGCACAGGCAGGAAGAATCTTGGGATTCTCAGAATGTGTATCTGATAGGGAACTTAGTGAAGTAGTCGGTGGCATAGTCTCGATGGATAAGGTAGCATGTCCGGTGAACACCTTTGAACCTTACAAGTCACCTGGTCCAGACGGTGTTTTTCCAGCCATGCTACAGAACATCAGTGACACGGCGCTAACACTTCTTACAGAGCTTTTTAGTGTATGTCTTATTAGGAGTTATATACCAAGGAGGAGGAGAGAGGTTAAGGTAATTTTCATTCCTAAGTCAGGCAAGGCTAGCCACTCGAAACTTAAAGATTTTAGACCGATCAGCCTATCGTCTTTTCTTTTGAAGACATTAGAGAGATTGATCGATCTTTATCTGAAGACAACAATTGACAACCATATCATCAGTGTAGCTCAACACGCTTATCTAAAGGGTAAAAATGTTGAGAGTGCGCTACATGATGTGGTGAGTTACATTGAACGCGGCCTACAGTATAGGGGGTATACCTTGGCAGCGTTCCTTGGTATAGAAGGTGCTTTTAATAACATTAAGATTGAGCCTATTAGAGAATGACTAGAATCACTATGCGTTCAAAACTTTCTAATCGAATGGATTATTTTGATGCTGAATAGCCGAATAATTAATTCGAACTTGGGAGATGCATGCATAAGGAAGATAGTGACTAGAGGGACTCCGCAAGGAGGAGTTCTCTAGCTCTTGCTATGGCTCTTAGCCGTCAATGTCATTCTAAGACAATTTGACGCAAGAAGACGGAAAATCGTTGCTTATGCTGATGACGTTGTTATACTGATCACATTTAAATTTCTTTCCACGATCAGCAACGTCATGCAGTATGAACTTAACGAACTGTCCTCATGGGCCACTAGTAAGGGTTTAGGGGTCAACCCGGGGAAAACAGAGCTAGTTCTTTTCACCAGAAGGTACAGGATTGAGCAGTTTAGGCTACCGGTATTAGGGGGAACTGAACTAAGACTGGCAAAGGAAGCAAAATATCTTGGAGTGTTTCTTGATAGTAAACTATCTTGGAAGAAGAATACTCAGGAAAGGCTTAAAGAAGGTCTCAACGCCTACTACACATGCAGGAACTCCATAGGTAAGAATTGGGGCCTCAAACCGATGGTAGTAAATTGGATTTACACCTCGGTGGTGAGAACAATTCTGACGTATGGATGTCTGGTCTGGTGGGAGGCAATGAGAATAGGAAGTCGTAGGAATCTTTTGTCTAAAGCCCAGAGATGTGCTTCGATTGGCATCACAGGTGCCGCACTTGACGTCATTCTGCATCTCCTACCCATTGAGGAGTTCGTGATGGGAATGGCTGCAAGGAGCCTGCTTAGACTTAGTGAACTAGGACTTATAGGATCAATCAGAATAAAACATTCCAAACTTCTAAACGAGGTCAAAATCGGTGGACATGCCCTGGTTTCCTCTGGATCCACGGACTATATGTCCACGGAGGTTGATTTCGGGGAAAATCATATACTGATTATCCCGAGTAGGGACTAATGGTGAGGCAGCGAGAAACTATTCAGTGGAGTGTTGGTTTTCACTGATGGATCCAGAATGGATACAGGCACTGGTGCAGGTGTGTATCTGGTTGAGGAGAACATCAGGAAAACGTATAGACTCTCGGATAGTTGCAGTGTGTTCCAGGCGGAATTTATAGGTATTCTTAGGGCCACGAAATTGATAGCGGGGAACATTGAAGAGAATACAGAGGTAACTCTGTGTGTAGATAGCCAAGCGGCGCTGAAGGCCTTGAAACGACATTTTCTCAAGTCTAGGCTAGTTAACGACTGTAAGAAAGCTCTTAGGAGATTGATGGGAAATTATCATATCAGACTCTGCTGGGTACCGGGTCATTGCGAGATAACTGGCAATGAGGTAGCTGATGAATTGGCTAGGAACGGCTCAGCTTTGGATAGGGCTGTAAGTAAAAGTGGTGAGAGACCACCTAGGCTCTTACTTCAGGTTAATTAGGGAGTGGATTCGGGTTAGAACCAATCATGCATGGAATCGTAGAGCGGACTGTAGATTATCAAGGGTCCTATGGCCTAAACTTGATATAGCAGATACAAATCTATTTTTAGGCATGAAAAGGGAAAACCTGAAGACTATGATATGTATTCTGACGGGTCATTGTCTCATAGGGGGAATGACAGGGAATTGGGATAGAGGTTCCTCCGGTCTTTGCAGGATGTGCGAAGATAATGACGAGCTAGAGACGGTGGAACATATTATATGTCACTGTCCATGTCTACAACTAAGTAGATTAGTTGACGAATTGGACAGTATATCGAGGATAGATCTCGATAGATTAATAGGATTCGTCATGGGAATAGGCTGGCTAAGAGGGTTCGTTGGCTTAGAACGAACGATATAGGACGGTAGCACTTTTCCTTTCCTGGTTTTTTCTATACTTTTCTTGGTCTCAGCTTTTCTCCATTATTTTCCTTTCCTGGCCTTTTCTACAATTTCCTCTTTAAATTCTCTCTGATACTCTACGAAGGGGCTCACAATGGACCTCTTGGTCTCCGAGCGGATGCACAGGCACTCTTCTGAGTACTGTGCAACCCTTCTCTTCCTACCTACCTACCTAGCCCTCTTTCAGTTTTAAAATAGTTTCAATCATTTGTATTTCGATAGTCTTCAGTATTTTACTTGCTTCAAACTAGTTGCAGTCAAGAGTATTTTTAGTCTTAAATTAGCTTTCTTTCTTTACTTAAATTGACTTTAAACGTCGACATTTTACTTGTTTCAAATTAGCTTTAGTCATCAGTCTTTTAAGCCTTGCAGTCAAGAGTATTTTTAGTCTTAAATTAGCTTTCTTTCTTTACTTAAATTGACTTTAAACGTCGACATTTTACTTGTTTCAAATTAGCTTTAGTCATCAGTCTTTTAAGCCTTAAATTATCCTTAATGGGGGGTCGTTCTTTGGTTTCAACTTGGCTTCAATCCTTGGTATTCTTTTTGTCTCAACTTAGCTTCAATGATTTTCGATAAATAAACGCGCCCTGGAATTTCAGGATCTCTGTCGCACGTGTTAATGATATTCAATAATCAATTTAACAAATTTTGCTTTATTCTTTTATTTATTATGTATTATTTATCTTATTCTTTTACTTTATTTAGATGATAAATCATACCTCCTAGATCTGAAATTAAAAAAGGAAGCAACATTTTCTAATATACCAATAAAACCAAAATCTCAAAAGTTACTTGGTAATACCGACACATCCCCAACCTTACTTTCATCGTTCAGTGGCCTTTCCGAGACACAACATATAATATCTCCAAATGTATCACAGCTGTCAGATAAGACTAATTTAAAATTAAGCAAAAACACAAAAACAATTTCATCTGATAGTGATGATAAATTATCGCCTAAAATCAAACAACCATTCAAACCAAATAATCAACTATCCAGCTATACTAACGAAAAAGTGCTAACAAATAATTCCTCGCTAACAGTTCAACTTCCATCTAACAATTCCAACATTCAAGCAATTAATGCGGTTTCAAATAACCAAGATATTATTCAAAGAAACGAAAGTGAAATTCATGAGTCATCAGTTAGAGATAATAGTCCTAGTGACTATGAACCTTTATCGCAGTTTCAAACACCCTGTAATCAGTTCACTGATTTGTTAACTGATACAAATCACGTGGAAAAAAATCAATCAAAGAGCATCATATCAGAAATTGGAAAACGTCAAATATATACAGAAAAATTGAATGCAAATGTTAATTGTTCTAGACAATCACCTCAAGAAAATACTGACATACCACAAAACAACTGTTTAACAAATAGTAAACTCTGCAACAACGACACTATTGAAAATAATCAAAATAAAGGAAATAAATTAATGCAGAAATATGGCAACCAAACAGATACAACAGTTAAAATCGTTAATAATGAAAATACTAGCAAATGTAAAAATCCCAAAGAAATCTTAGACTCCAATGTTTCAAATCCAAGTAATAAATTAAACAAAAACGTCGATAAAGTCTCTATTTTATGTAATAGTAAAGTATTATTTAAAAGCAATCGTCCACAAACTCGTTCATCTTCCGGTTTAACAGATATAACACCAAATGAGAGAGCCAAAATTAATAATCACAATAGCGCTAGCTTATCTGACATTACTTCAAAACCGGAAAATTTAACTAATATAAATTCCGAAAATACTGAAATAGGTTTTACTTCAGAATCTGTAACTGAAATAAATAAAGAGACTTTGGAAAATTCTAAAAACATTTCCGAAAAAAATACAAATGCAGATGTCATTGAATTTCCTCTAAATATAAAGGATGTTGTTATTCCTCATTCTAAAAACAAAACTAAACAACATTTTTGCATATATTGTCAAAAGTTACAATCTACAATAAGTCGACATTTATTTCTCAAACATAAAAATGAGAAAGATATCAAAATAGCCTCGGCAATGCCTAAGAAAAGCAAAGAACGTTTAAAAATAATCAATGATTTGAGAAAAAAGGGAGACTTTCTGCACAACACATCCGCAAATCACAATAGTGGAATTTTAATTGTAAGCCGGCGACAACAAAATAAATGTAATAATAATTCTTATGACTACGTTTGCTGTCATGTTTGTAAGGGATTTTTTTCGAAAAAATCATTACGAATGCATGCCGCTAATTGTCTTCGTACTAAAAATAAGCGTTCCAATATGATTGATAGCCGAAGACAAACACAATACATGCATTCGGCGGCTAATAAAGTTTTAAAAACAAAGGTCTTTCCCGTTTTGCGTGACGACGAAATATCAAGATCCGTGCGTTATGATGAACTTGTTTTAAAATTTGGTAACAAACTAACTGAAAAGTATTCATCAGAACATCAATATGATATTATACGTTCTAATTTGAGGTTGATAGGACGTTTTAAAATTGAATTAAAAAAAATAGATTCAGATATAATCGAACTTAAAGATATTTTCAAACCACACTTAATTGATACATGCGTAAAGGCGCTTCGCACTGTTGCTCACTGGGATGAAGATTTGTTGTGGTTTAGAACACCTGCAGTTGCCCAACACTTGTCTTCTTTAATAAGAAAAATTGGAAAAAAGCAAAGAGCTGAGCTCATAAATGAAGAAAGCGAAGACCTTAAATCGGAACTAGAAAATTTTCTATTATTGTGGGAAAAGGAAATTCCCACAATAATAAATAAAAAACCTGTACAAGACAAATCAAACCAGAAAATATTAAATAAAGTGCTGCTGCCTTCAAAGGATGATATCAAAATATTGTATAAATATTTAAAAGAAAAAATGATCACAGCCATTGCTACACTTCTAACTAGTTTTTGTATGTCAAAATGGTCAGAATTAGTTGAGGCCTCACTAATTTTCATACAAATCCTTAATAGCAGAAGAGCGGAAGAAATCGAGAGATTAACAATTGATAATTTTGCTAATAAAGAATTAATTACAGATAATATTGATAAAGATGTTTTAAAAACCATTTCAAAAGAATCTTCAAAATTCGCAAAGCAGTTCGTTCGAATAACATTACGTGGAAAACTTGGTCGAACAACGAGTGTTTTATTATGCCCCATGTGTATAAAAGCCATTGAATTGATTCTAAAGTATAGAATAGCTGCAGGAATAACTGAGGAAAATGAATATATTTTTTCTAAACCATCTAACTCAAAATTATCAAAGCAATATTATCAGGCATATCCATTAATAAAAAAATTTGCTGAAGAGTGTGAAGCCAAAATACCCGAAAATCTTAGGGGAATAACTTTACGTAAACATATAGCTACCTGTACTTCATTACTTAATATTGAGGAGTCATCTGTTGATAGACTTGCAAACTTTATGGGTGACCACAAGGACATATATAAAACAATCTATAGAATATCTGTTCCCTTAGCCGAAATATCAAGCGTCTCTAAAATTTTAATGGCGGCTGTGGGCGATGATAACGATGATGATGATGATGATGAAAACATTGACGATAAAGCAAACGAAAATGATAGAAAATGGAATGATCAGGATGGGGCTATTGGTTTAACAGAGGAAGATTTAAATGCAGATGTTTCAGACAGACCTGGCATTTCATTAAAAGAAAGTCACAATTCCAGTTCAACGTTTACAAGAAAACGTAGAAATAGTAAGTATTAAACAATGAAATTGAAATTAATTATCCTCTTATTAGAATGCTATTGTTTTTAAATAGAATGACATTATTTCACAGTGATTTACTTTATTTCGTTTTTCGGGGTAATAAAATAGAAGCTAGAATTTTTTCTATTTATTTCCTTATTAAAAAGCTTATATTTATTAGTTTTTATTATTTGGTGATCAGAAGCAATACAATATCACCTTTGAAATTTTATTTAAAAAACTTTTCTTTTAAGTTTCGACAAAAATGTTTTGATTATTTAGTTTGTAATTTTTGTTGAACTTTTTATACCCTACACCATCATAGGTGGTGTAGGGTATGTAGCACCTTTTTAAAATTTATTGGACTTTATTATTTTTTTCAAAAGAATAATTCTAACATTTTTTAACAATAATAAGGTCCTATTAAACTTATAAATTGTTTCAAAGAATTAATTTGTTCATGAACTATTATTTCATTATAACCGAAATCAGGCAATTACTAAAAGTAGTCCATTTCTAGTAAGAAAATTTAATACTTTTCCTCCACAATTATCTATTTAATAAAATTTAAAAAAATGTCCCAAACGGAAAATTTAGTCGCCAAAAGCAACTAAAAATCGCTACGCTTGGCGAAAAATAGCTACATCTGACAGCCTGGTAGACGCGAACTGAAGATTCGGTTCCCTCGGGTATTATACAAGCAGGATCATTTATGATGCTAGCACGATGATACGTAGAGATTCAGTAGGATACCTCTCAGGTAATTCAGATTCTATTACTGGTAGATGCCGGATTGAAGATTCGGTTCCCTCAGGTACTATGCAGCAGGCCGGATCGTTTATGATACCTATAAATATCTTACGAATACTGATTTATATAATACAATTCCTTAGAACTCGGTTGCAAAATTCAAACTTATTCTAAAGAGAAACATTCAACCGAAGTTGATGTGCCAAGTCGAAACAGTTAACCGAAGTTGCTGTAAAAATTATCCCCCTGACGCTCGGACTTGATCCGAGTACCAAAGGAACAGTGGCTGATTTCACAATATCAGATGTCTTGATAATAATGCAGATTATATTGTAAAATCATCTGCCTTAGCTTTTGGCAAATTCTTCACTTTTTAAATCGATCTAACGATGTTGGTCCGTCGAACTGACTAGACGGACGGCTGGCTGGCTGTCCATGTAAATCATGTATACAAAGTACATTTCATAATTTTAAAGAAAATACAATGAAATTTGGCATGTGGGTCTTTCATGACACAAGGGCGAAGCCTATTGAAATTGGTTATGATCGGTCCATTAGTTCGCCTAGCCCCCATACAAATGTCCTCCCGGAATAAATGCCTTAAATATGGCAATATTTTAATGAAATTCGGTATAAGGAAATTTTGTATAAGTATCAATCTTTGTGCCAAATTTTATGAAGATCGGTCCATAATTGATCATAGTTCCCACATAAACGCCTCTTCCGAAAATTAATTTAGTGTGCATAAACCTCATACGAATGTCAGCATCAAGTTAATATTCTACACAAATAACTTTTATGTTAGTAGAAACAAATTTGAAAATTTATGAGAATCGGTCTATAATTTAACAAAGCTCCCATATAAAAACTTCCAGGAATCACCCAAAAGTGCATAAAATCATCTATACGTTAATATCAACGACTTATTCTGCATTTGTATATTTTATGTTACATATGGTAAAATTGGCCACAGGCGTAATATAAGTCTCCTTCCCGAATTTTTATGCTTGTACACAATGGTGTAGGGTGTCATATAGTCGGTCTTGACCGACTATATCTTTCTCTCTCGTTATGCATTTTCTAGTCAGCCACGACTGTCATCAGCACTCTTCAGCGTCCCACCGTTGCATTCTCTATTTAACTCACAACTTTTCGTGAAATGGAATCTGTGACTTCTTTTCCCTATATGTTATTAAGTTAGACGAATGCCTTACGATAAAGTTTTTTTTACAAATTATTTTGTATTCTCCTTTTTCAATTAATATTGTTTATAGCTTAAAAGCTACCAGTTAGGTAGCAAATGAAACAATGTATAACTGCTATTATTTAGCCACTTATTAAGTAGCAATAAGACATTGTTGTTGTTATTTGTTTTGCCCCTTCTGTTTGTTTCTATTTTTAGAAATCGTATTTGAGACCATATAAAGTATATGTATTCTCGATCCTTATAAGTAGTCGATTTAATTATAAGGGTTTTTAAGGCTCCCGATATCTGTTGGATATGTTTAATACATTTGTGGTTAGAAAATATATTTCAGAATTTTTAAATTAAAATTTAGCTAATTCGGTTCTTATGCGGCTGAGTTATTACTAAAAACCTTACAAAATTGAATAATTTTTGTTGTTGCTTGCTTTAAATTGTATATAATATAAGAAATAAAAAAAAAAACGATAAAACTCAAAGAATCGCTTAAACACAAAAAATTAGTTAAAACAAAAAATTACTTAAAAAATCGCAATAACAGGAAAAAATACTAAAATACAAAAACAAAAACGCTGACTTTAAAAATCTCTTAAAAACGATAGAACAGTAAAAAAACGCTAAAACACAAAAAAAAATATCTTAAAGTTGCTTAAATACCAAAAAATAAATTGCTTAAACACAAAAATTGGTACAATTGTACTTCTCCTTTTTTTTTTGTAAAATTCGAGACTGAAAAATACAATGGTACACTAGTGACCAATTTAGTACCATTTAAATTTGTTTCTAATTTTAATTTTTTATAAAGTTGCTATAGAAAACCAAAAGCAAATTTTAACTTCAATTGCAAAAATATTTAAAAATAAAACATCTCAAATTAGTTAATTAGTCTCAGCTTTTTATTTTAAAATAAAATTCTTAGAGTTTTTAATATTCGGAGACATATAGTCATCAATAATTTACATTATTAGTATTAATTGTTTAATAAGCACTATGAAGAGATTAAGAAGGATATTTATGATAGGATTAAAGAAGAAATAAAAACATTTATTGGCAGGAACTATGAATCGTTATCAAAATTTATATAAATACCTTTATATAATTCATCAAATGATTAAAGGTTAAATAATACCAACTGTGTTTTGTTGCTCCCGCTGAGTATTAACGCCGACTGTTATCAGAAAAAAAAAACTACATTAACACGATTTATGAGCACTTTATATGTATTTGTAAATTGCATTACTAAATTTACAAGTTGTTATTTATAAAATTAAAAATTAATAAATTTTTAATTTGATATATTTTTTCATTTCTAATCTTTCTTATATTCATAATTGTACTTTTATTCATAAATTAGGAGCATTTTTATCAACGTTAAAGTTAACATGTATAATTCTACACGTTAACTCCTAACGCACGTGTTGTTAAGTTTCTACCTTTTGAAAACTGTGGTTTATTTCCTTTTAAATAAACCGGATACTTTTGATTGCAAATAAAAGCAGTTTAGTAGTTTAAAAGTTGTGACAACTCTTTATTTTGTTTAAAATGTACAACAACAACAGTTTAAATGGTCACTATTATTCTATTATATATATATTTCACACACACACTTAAATTACACACTTTATACAGCACACTTTAATAATGTACAAGAATACACAGTCAACTTCAAGGCAGTTAATTTGTCTTTACTTAACGATGTTTCCAATTAGACTCACTGAATGGTGTTCTCACTGCATTATCATCTAGATGCTTCTTGAAAGCTCTATTTCTACAATGATCTTAAGGAACAAGCTAGTATATTCGAATTCTATAGCTTTCGATGTTAATGTTAGCAGCTTAAACATTTAGTGCTGCCATTCATACAAACAATGGTTGTATGTTCCACAGCTATATTAATAATTTCCGCAGATATGTTGACTGCTGTTAACATAAATGGAAAAGTTGAGCAGCATTATATAACTTTAAACCAGCCGTTAAAACCGTTATATTCGAATTCAAGTACAATTTCGTAACAGTATATTTAAATTTTGTATGAAAATTTCTATGTACCTTAGCAACAAAACACAGCTGCTATTTTCTTTATGTCGATAAAAATAACTTGAGATTATTAAGTTTATTTCAGGAGTTTTACAGCATTTCTTAACTTTAAATGATAATTTTGTAACAATTTTCTATTTTGGTACAATTGTGTCAAAAAGAAAAAAGTATAATTTTAACAGCGTTGTCAACTATTTGTAATTAAAACGTGAGCGAAAAAATCCAAAATGCGTTAAAAAGCGCTAAATTGAACCAAAATTAAAGGAATTGGTTCAATTTAGCGCTCTTTTTAAATTATTTTTTTAATTGAAATCAGATTTTTATTAAGAGTAACAACTTGAACATTGCAAGGTCCAGATTTGTTTTTTTTTTTTTAATATGTTAACTTCAGCAAAAATCAAATTTCGAATCAAATTTAAAATTCTAAATTCTCTACAGCTTTATTTAAATTCATAAAACTCTTATCTTCGGTTATGTTTATGTGCAAAACCTTTGACTTAATCAGTCCAATTTTTTTCCAAAAAGCAATTTCCAAAATAAATAGGAACGTATTTAGAAGAATCTGGAAAATTGCTAATAAATCCTTTATTGGATGGGTTTGGAAATACGGATAGACACCTCAAATGATCATTTTAAACAAAAGAATTCTTAAGGTATATTTTAGCATCTCGAAATGAAATGAAAAAATCGTTTTAGTTTTTGGTGAACTCGAAAATTAATAAAAATAATAATAATGTTTTCTGTTGAATGAAATGAAAACTTTATAAAATATTGACAAATTAAAATGTTATCATTAAAAAAAAAAAAATAATAAAAATATGTAAACAGTAAAGACAAGAAATATGAATGAAAAAATTTTAAAGGTTTTAATTGCATTTTAAATTCATTCTGAAAGCCACACTCTATCTTGGGAATGGACATTTAATAATGAATGTGAAGTATTTTAAAGAATGTAAAGTGATAAAATAATTTTTTTTTATTTAAAAATTTGGTAGTATTTAAAATACTTTACAATATTCTTCTTAATATAATTTAAGTATAATATTCAATATATTCAAAACCTCTCGAAGATATTATTTATTATAAATTATATAATTTTTCTTCTAAATATAATGTTATTTTCTTCTGTGGAAGTCTAAAATTCCCAACATATTATATCACCTACATAATTTAATTGATCTATCAGATATTGCGGCGCGTTTCCCATTTTAATTTTTTGTATAGAGTGATCCATTTCGAGGTTCCCTACTTTTTTAAAGAAAAAAAAACACAGAAAATTCAAATTTAATGGGGAATGTTTATTATCATTTGAAAAAACATTTTTTGGCATTTATTTTTTTGAAGATTATGCCTATGAAATGTTGGCCGTTGCTACGTCGCAGATGGTCCATCCGTTTCCTCCAAGGCCTGAATCGAAGCGGGTTTGTCCGCATAAACTTTAGACTTTACATATCCCCACAGGAAAAAGTCTAACGGTGTGATATCACACGATCTTGGTGGCCAATTGACCCACCCAAAACGTGAAATTATGTGCTCACCGAAGTGTTCTCTCAATAAATCCATTGGTTGATGCGATGTGGGGAAGTGGCGTCGTCTTGCTGAAACCAAATGTCGCCGAGATCACGAGCTTCAATTTCAGGCACCAAATAGTCGGTTATCATGGCACGATAACGGTCGCCATTGACGGTTACGTTCGCACCGGCATCATTTTTAAAGAAATATGGACCGATGATTCCACCGGCCCATAAACCACACCAACCGTTGTTTTTCCTGGATGAAGTGGCAGTTCTTGAATCTCTTCGGATTGCTCTTCATCCCATTGAGCCAGAAATGGGCCTCATCGCTGAACAAAATTTGCCTCGAAAACGTCGGATCTTCTTGGAACTTTTCAAGAGCCCATAGAGCGAAGCGATGTCGCTTGAGAAGGTCGAGCGGCTTCAGTTGTTGCACAAGCTATATTTTGTACGTTTTCAATTTAAGATCTCGATGTAAAATGCGCCAAGTCGTTCCATACGTCAGTCCGAGTTGCTGCGAACGGCGCCGAATCGACACTCCACGGTCTTCGTGTACACTCTCAGCTACGGTCGCTATATTTTCTTCACAGCGTGCTGGACGTGGTCTATTCGGTCGAATATTATCCAATAATGAATGCTGGGTCTCAAAATGAGTGACGGTGTTGCGAATAGTACGCTCAGTAGGCCAATTATGTTGACCATAAATTGAGCGAAGAGCACGAAACACATTCCTTACAGAACGTGAATTTTCGTAATAAAGTTGAACGATTTGTAAACGCTGTTCAGGCGAAAGTCTTTCCATTATGAAATGCCAAACAATACTAAACAAAAATAACATGACAGCATGACACTACTCACACGTGATCTGTCAAAAAAGGCTATTGAAAAAAGTATCTCTACTTGAATTGCCCTTTATAAATATGAGAGTATTAAATTCAAGTCTTTGTTTTATATTAAGCCATTTAAGTGTTTCTAGCATATATTGGTTTATAAATGTTACATTTTATGATTGATCTCATTGCCTTATTTTGTAATTTTTGTAGTCTTTCAGACATATAAAATTTAACATTAATATTCTATGTAATATTTTACAACATTGAACATAGCTGTCTATAATTTAGTAAAAATAATAATTTTCTACCGTTTCACACAGGCCCTAAGATACTATTTTTTATTAGTCATTAAGGACGTAAAAACATGTTCCTAATCGACATACACTGCCTGCCACTTGAATAAGGAATCACATTTTTTTAACTTTAATTAAGTATATCTCCTAAACTAAAGTTCAGAAAAAAATAATTTTTTGCGCAACCAAATTTCAAAGTGTTGGCTTTAGTTTCCTGAAGAAATAAAAAATATACATATTTTGTTATACTAAAATTATGCATTTATTTAAAGACATGTATTTCTGTGGTACTTTTTCGTTTGTCACTTGAATAAGGAATATTTTAAAACTAAGCAAACTGTAATTTATTTTTAAATTTTAGATTATAAAAATGAAAGTTATTATCTTCTAGCATTCAATTAGTAATGAGTACTACCACCATTTTTAAAAATAACCTCAAAAATGCGATTTGGCATCGACTTGTATAATGACTCTAAGTAATTTAGCGAAATTGAACTCCATGCTTCCGTTATTGCATCCTTTAAGGATTCTATCGTCTCAAATTGTTTTCCTCCTTCATAAACTTTTCTTGCAAGCCAACCCCAAACATTTTCCATTGGATTCATGTCTGGTGAACATGGGGGCCAATCCAAAAGTTGAACACCTTGTTGATTAATCCATTGTTTTACTGCTCTGGCGGTATGAATCGGAGCGTTGTCGTGTTGGTACGTCCAAAGTATGGGTCCAAAGAAATCATTAAATTTTGGAAATGCTTCCTCCAGAATGTTTTTGTAAGTCGTTGCAGTCATTTTGTTGGATACAAAAACCAATTCTATGGTACCATAATACGAAATGGTACCATATAATGAATTCAAAAATGAAAATAACAACAAACGAAAAAAGTCTCTGTAATAACAATTTTGAAAGCAATCGCGCATGTTCAGTGAATGAAAATGTAGTACTGAAGTAGCATTTCTCTTGAAAAATGTTATGAGTGTTTGATAGAAGAATAACAAAAACAAAATACGCTAAACAGTTTGAGATTCCATCACATTATCAAATATTAAAAAAAAAAACAACAATGCAGTTATTCTAAAAAGTTTGAAGACAATCAGTTACCCAGTAAAAAAATGAACATCCGAAGAACTCAATAAGTTCCTGAACTTGTGATTCAGAAGTAGTGCAAATTCGGATCATTTCCAATGAATTTAACATACTCTTTTTTGATATCTATATCTAGAAAGTCATGTTCACGATGTTATGTAAAGTTTATTTTTATGTGCTTTTTTTATCAATTCAAGGAAATTACAATTTTTAATTTTTATATAAGAGTAATTCCATTTCATTTTTACTTCTGAAATTTTCTCTCTAGCAAAGTATACCGATAAGGCTTCGTACCAAAAAAAAATATATATATAAAGAAATTAATAATGGACTTTTTTTTAGAAAATATCACTAAATAAAATTTTTACAGAAAAATATATTAATAAAAATATTTTCAAAATTTTTATACGATATCTTAAAATACAAGCTTTAACAAATCCATTCCAAAAAATATATTTTGATATCTTTTATATAACATAAGTTATGGCCTTTCAAAGCTATAGAGTTGCCACAGTTCTCAAAATAAAAATGAGAAAAATGCACCAAATTTTATCTAAATCGGTAACCAAGGGTCAAAATTTCTTAAATTTAAAATGGAATTTTTCATAAACCAAATAATTTTTATTAAAAAAATATATGCATAACAATATTCTTCATTTGATTAAAACAGTTATTATTAAGTAAAAATTATTTATAAATTCTCAACCTTTAATATCAGAAAAGAGCTGCCAGATTTGCTGCCAAATTTGGTGAATTTTTTTGTCGAAAATAATGAATATTTTATTTTGGGAATTGGGGTATTTTTTGGGGATATTTAAAATATTTTGGGGATCTTTTCGTAGAAATTATGTTATAACTGTAAATGTTTCTTAGTTAATTAAATTGAAATTTTGGACAAAAATATATATATATATATAATTTTAAAGATGCTGCTGCTACATGTCATTATAAAAATTTGCACAAGCAGTCCTTAACATGCTAACGATCACCATAAGCATGTGTTTCACAAAAACCACTTCTGGAGGCATCTTAACTCATTAATACCCACTGCACCTGGGATATCTTATTCATAAATATCAGAAAGTTAATTGCGAATTTTCACTCCTTCAGGAAAAGAGAAAAACAAGTCACTTTTTTTTCGTAATATAAAAATAAATTGTTTATAAATGTTCCATAACTTATTTAAAAAAAAAAATCGTCTCAAACTATATATATATATATATATATATATATATATAATTATTTTGGTTGGCCAAAAAAAATATCTGGCAGCCCTGATCACTTTTTAATAATATCTTTGGATGATGATTATATAACTTCTTAAACACAACAAACCGTACACTTACTGAAAAAGTACTTCCTTAAAAATGACTTCTATTTCTTTTTGTTGAGTAAGCGCAAAATGCAAAAGGGTTCAAACCTGCCTTTTTTTTAATTAAAACTGGAAAAAATCTAATTTCTGCATAATGAAGTTTCTATATAATGAAATGATTTTACAACCCCATGAATATTCATTATAGGGAAGTTCGATTGTATTACTAAATAATATGTAGTCATGGTTGCCAGACTTAACGATTTATTTGACAATTTATACCCTAAATTTGACGATTTTTCAAATGACAAATTTTATACTAATTTGCAAAAAATTTTAGTATTATTTCATAATTTTGAATAACTTCTTGGACATTTTCATTTATTTGGTTGGAGTAATGTTCCAGTCTAAGCAGTTCAAAATACAAAATACGCTTTATTGTCTTTGGTGTTTATTTTGCTACTAAGAAAGTCTTTAATATAACAGTTTACGCTTTGAATTCTCACAACAGATCTATTTTTTAACCATTTTTTTAAGCATTGCAATAGGACTTTCAATGCTTTGTATTAAATTTTAGTATTGAATTTGGTACAATCTTGAGTATTTTTGTAATCATAAATTAGCTTCAATCTTATTTGCATCAATAGTGGATAATTTTGTATTTTTGAATTAGTTTCAATCAAGATTAGTTGTGGAATATCAAATCAACTTTAATATTGAAACTATTTATAGCTTTTTCCAGTACCGGATTAATTTCAATCGTGGATCTTCCAAGAGTCAAATTAGCTTCAATCTTGAGTCTTTTTTTAATTTTCAAAAATGCTACTATCATAGGTCTCTTATAATTTCAAAAATTGCCTTAATCAAGGGTATCTGTTGAGTATCAAATTAGTTTTAATATTGAAACTATTCACAGCATCATATTTGCTTTATTCATGGTTCTTTTTCTAGCCTCAAGTTAGCTTCAAATATGAATCATTTTAGTCATAAAACAAGTTAAATCATAGGTCTTTTTCTAGTCTCAACAGTTTTTCTTTTATATCAAATTTGCTTCAATCTTAGTTTTATTTGTTCTTAAATTAACTTCATTCGTGAATCTTTCTCTAGTCTCAAATTAACTTCTTTTGCTAGCCTCAAATTCGCTTAAATCGCAGGTTTTTTAAAGTACACAAATTTAATTAGCTTCAACCTGGATCTAATTCAAAACTTAATTATCTTTAATTGTGGGTATTTTGCTTGTATCAAATTAGCTTCAAACGTGAGTCCTCTTTTTTTCTCAAAATAGCTTTAATTGGGCGTCTTTTTTAGTCCCTAGTTAGCTTCAATCGTAGGATATATTCTAGTCTAAAATGACCTTCAATCGTAATACTTTTTATAGTCTCAAATTTGCTTTAATCAATAGTTCTTTTTCTTAACATCAAATTTGCTTTAATCTTCTTTTACCAAATATTAAATTAGCTTCATTCTTAAATCTTTTTTTCTTGGTCTCAAATTAGATTCAATCGTGGATTTTTTATAGTCTTCAATTAGCTTCAATCTGAGTCTTGTTCTATACTTTAATTAGCTTCAATTATTTTAAATTAGCTTTAATTATCTTAAATTAGCTTTAATTGGGGGAACTTTTTAACATAAAATTAGTTTCATTCGTGGATATTTTTCTACTCTCTAGTTACCTTCAATTGTATGTATTTTTCTAGCCCTCTATCTTGGAACTTGGAGGCAGATGCACAGGCAGGAAGAATCTTGGGATTCTCAGAATGTGTATCTGATAGGGAACTTAGTGAAGTAGTCGGTGGCATAGTCTCGATGGATAAGGTAGCATGTCCGGTGAACACCTTTGAACCTTACAAGTCACCTGGTCCAGACGGTGTTTTTCCAGCCATGCTACAGAACATCAGTGACACGGCGCTAACACTTCTTACAGAGCTTTTTAGTGTATGTCTTATTAGGAGTTATATACCAAGGAGGAGGAGAGAGGTTAAGGTAATTTTCATTCCTATGTCAGGCAAGGCTAGCCACTCGAAACTTAAAGATTTTAGACCGATCAGCCTATCGTCTTTTTTTTTTTTTGAAGACATTAGAGAGATTGATCGATCTTTATCTGAAGACAACAATTGACAACCATATCATCAGTGGAGCTCAACACGCTTATCTAAAGGGTAAAAATGTTGAGAGTGCGCTACATGATGTGGTGAGTTACATTGAACGCGGCCTACAGTATAGGGGGTATACCTTGGCAGCGTTCCTTGGTATAGAAGGTGCTTTTAATAACATTAAGATTGAGCCTATTAGAGAATGACTAGAATCACTATGCGTTCAAAACTTTCTAATCGAATGGATTATTTTGATGCTGAATAGCCGAATAATTAATTCGAACTTGGGAGATGCATGCATAAGGAAGATAGTGACTAGAGGGACTCCGCAAGGAGGAGTTCTCTCGCCGTCAATGTCATTCTAAGACAATTTGACGCAAGAAGGCGGAAAATCGTTGCTTATGCTGATGACGTTGTTATACTGATCACATTTAAATTTCTTTCCACGATCAGCAACGTCATGCAGTATGAACTTAACGAACTGTCCTCATGGGCCACTAGTAAGGGTTTAGGGGTCAATCCGGGGAAAACAGAGCTAGTTCTTTTCACCAGAAGGTACAGGATTGAGCAGTTTAGGCTACCGGTATTAGGGGGAACTGAACTAAGACTCGAAAAGGAAGCAAAATATCTTGGAGTGTTTCTTGATAGTAAACTATCTTGGAAGAAGAATACTCAGGAAAGCTTAAAAGAGGTCTCAACGCCTACTACAAATGCAGGAACTCCATAGGTAAGAATTGGGGCCTCAAACCGATGGTAGTAAATTGGATTTACACCTCGGTGGTGAAACCAATTCTGACGTATGGATGTCTGGTCTGGTGGGAGGCAATGAGAATAGGAAGTCGTAGGAATCTTTTGTCTAAAGTCCAGAGATGTGCTTCGATTGGCATCACAGGTGCCGCACTTGACCTCATTCTGCATCTCCTACCCATTGAAGAGTTCGTGATGGGAATGGCTACAAGGAGCCTGCTTAGACTTAGTGAACTAGGACTTACAGGATCAACCAGAATAGGACATTCCAAACTTCTAAATGAGGTTAATCTCGGTGGACATGGTTGATTTCGGGGAAAATCCTATACTGATTATCCCGAGTAGGGACCAATGGTGAGGCAGGGAGAAACTATTCAGTGGAGTGTCGGTTTTCACTGATGGATCCAAAATGGATACAGGCACTGGTGCAGGTGTGTATCTGGTTGAGGAGAACATCAGGAAAACGTATAGACTCTCGGATAGTTGCAGTGTGTTCCAGGCGGAATTTATAGGTATTCTTAGGGCCACGAAATTGATAGCGGGGAACATTGAAGAGAATACAGAGGTAACTCTGTGTGTAGATAGCCAAGCGACACTGAAGGCCTTGAAAGGACATTTTGTCAGTCTAGGCTAGTTAGCGACTGTAAGAAGGCTCTTAGGAGATTGATGGGAAATTATCATATCAGACTCTGCTGGGTACCGGGTAGTGAGAGACCACCTAGGCTCTTACTTCAGGTTAATTAGGGAGTGGATTCGGGATAGAACCAGTCATGCATGGAATCGTAGAACGGACTGTAGATTATCAAGGGTCCTATGGCCTAAACTTGATATGGCCTATGGCCTAACTTGATATATAAATCTATTTTTAGGCATGAAAAGTAAAACTTGAAGACTAAGATAGGTATTCTGACAGGTCATTGTCCCATAGGAGGAATGACAGGGAATTGGGATAGGTACAGAACATATTATATGTCACTGTCCATGTCTACAACTAAGTAGGCAGAAATGGTTAGGCAGTCGATTCATTGACGAATTGGACAGTATATCGAGGATAGATCTCGATAGATTAATAGGATTCGTCATGGGAATATGCTGGCTAAGAGGGGGTCGTTGGCTTAGAACGAACGATTTGGGGCGGTAGCACTTTTCCTTTCCAGGTTTTTACTATCCTTTTCTATACTTTTCTTGGTCTCAGCTTTTTTTCTATTATTTTCCTTTCCACGTCTTTTCTACAATTTCCTCTTTAAATTCTCTCTTTATACTCTTCGAAGGGGCTCACAATGGACCTCTTGGTCTCCGAGTGGATGCACAGGCACTCTTCTGATTACTGTGCAACCATTCTATTCCTACCTGCCTATCTAGCCCTCTTTCAGTTTTAAAATAGCTTCAATCATTTGTATTTCGATAGTCTTCAACATTTTACTTGTTTCAAACTAGCTGCAGTCAAGAGTATTTTTAGTCTTAAATTAGCTTTCTTTCTTCACTTAAATTGGCTTTATACGTCGATATTTTACTTGCTTCAAATTAGCTTTAGTCATCAGTATTTTAAGCCTTAAATTATCCTTAATGGGGGGTCGTTTTTTGGTTTCAAATTGGCTTCAATCCTGGTTATTCTTTTTGTCTCAACTTAGCTTCAATGGTGGATCTTTTCTAGTCTCAAATTACGAGTAGCTTCAATGGTATGCATGCATGTATGTATGTATGTGCGTGTGTGTATGTATGTATGATTTTTTTTTTTCTTTTGAAAAAATAGCTAGAAATTTTCAAAAACTAACAAACGATTTTTGCGACGATAACTAAGTCAATTTGACTATTTTTTTTTTCGCAAAATTTGACGATTTTCAACACATTTTACCTGCCAACTATGTGTGTACTACTTTTCAATCATATGTAGTAATGTTAATTTTCGTGAATCCATTTTAGGACTAGAAGTTTAAATCGATTTTCTAAACATTTCGTTCGATTAAAATTAGCGGACTTTGCAAGTGGACTATTCATAAAAAAAAATAATTTTCGCTAAATAAACGCGCCCTGGAATTTCAAGATCTCTGTCGCACGTGTTAATGATATTCAATAATTAATTTAACCATTTTTGCTTTATTCTTTTATTTATTATGTATTATTTATCTTATTCTTTTACTTTATTTAGATGATAAATCATACCTCCTAGATCTGAAATTAAAAAAGGAAGCAACATTTTCTAATATACCAATAAAACCAAAATCTCAAAAGTTACTTGGTAATACCGACACATCCCCAACCTTACTTTCATCGTTCAGTGGCCTTTCCGAGACACAACATATAATATCTCCAAATGTATCACAGCTGTCAGATAAGACTAATTTAAAATTAAGCAAAACCACAAAAACAATTTCATCTGATAGTGATGATAAATTATCGCCTAAAATCAAACAACCATTCAAACCAAATAATCAACTATCCAGCTATACTAACGAAAAAGTGCTAACAAATAATTCCTCGCTAACAGTTCAACTTCCATCTAACAATTCCAACATTCAAGCAATTAATGCGGTTTCAAATAACCAAGATATTATTCAAAGAAACGAAAGTGAAATTCATGAGTCATCAGTTAGAGATAATAGTCCTAGTGACTATGAACCTTTATCGCAGTTTCAAACACCCTGTAATCAGTTCACTGATTTGTTAACTGATACAAATCACGTGGAAAAAAATCAATCAAAGAGCATCATATCAGAAATTGGAAAACGTCAAATATATACAGAAAAATTGAATGCAAATGTTAATTGTTCTAGACAATCACCTCAAGAAAATACTGACATACCACAAAGTAACTGTTTAACAAATAGTAAACTCTGCAACAACGACACTATTGAAAATAATCAAAATAAAGGAAATAAATTAATGCAGAAATATGGCAACCAAACAGATACAACAGTTAAAATCGTTAATAATGAAAATATTAGCAAATGTAAAAATCCCAACTCCAATGTTTCAAATCCAAGTAATAAATTAAACAAAAACGTCGATAAAGTCTCTACTTTATGTAATAGTAAAGTATTATTTAAAATCAATCGTCCGCAAACTCGTTCATCTTCTGGTTTAACAGATATAACACCAAATGAGAGAACCAAAATTAATAATCACAATAGCACTAGCTTATCTCACATTACTTCAAAACCGGAAAATTTAACTAATATAAAATCCAAAAATACTGAAATAAGTTTTACTTCAGAATCTGCAACTGAAATAAATAAAGAGACCTTGGAAAATTCTAAAAACATTTCCGAAAAAAATACAAATGCAGATGTCATTGAATTTCCTCTAAATATAAAAGATGTTGTTATTCCTCATTCTAAAAACAAAACTAAACAACATTTTTGCATATATTGTCAAAAGTTACAATCTAAAATAAGTCGACATTTATTTCTCAAACATAAAAATGAGAAAGATATCAAAATAGCCTCGGCAATGCCTAAGAAAAGCAAAGAACGTTTAAAAATAATCGATGATTTGAGAAAAAAGGGAGACTTTCTGCACAACACATCCGCAAATCACAATAGTGGAATTTTAATTGTAAGCCGGCGACAACAAAATAAATGTAATAATAATTCTTATGACTACGTTTGCTGTCATGTTTGTAAGGGATTTTTTTCGAAAAGAACATTACGAATTCATGCCGCTAATTGTCTTCGTACTAAAAATAAGCGTTCCAATATGATTGATAGCCGAAGACAAACACAATACATGCATTCGGTGGCTAATAAAGTTTTAAAAACAAAGGTCTTTCCAGTTTTGCGTGACGACGAAATATCAAGATCCGTGCGTTATGATGAACTTGTTTTAAAATTTGGTAACAAACTAACTGAAAAGTATTCATCAGAACATCAATATGATATTATACGTTCTAATTTGAGGTTGATAGGACGTTTTAAAATTGAATTAAAAAAAATAGATTCAGATATAATCGAACTTAAAGATATTTTCAAACCACACTTAATTGATACATGCGTAAAGGCGCTTCGCACTGTTGCTCACTGGGATGAAGATTTGTTGTGGTTTAGAACACCTGCAGTTGCCCAACACTTGTCTTCTTTAATAAGAAAAATTGGAAAAAAGCAAAGAGCTGAGCTCATAAATGAAGAAAGCGAAGACCTTAAATCGGAACTAGAAAATTTTCTATTATTGTGGGAAAAGGAAATTCCCACAATAATAAATAAAAAACCTGTAGAAGACAAATCAAACCAGAAAATATTAAATAAAGTGCTGCTGCCTTCAAAGGATGATATCAAAATATTGTATAAATATTTAAAAGAAAAAATGATCACAGCCATTGCTACACTTCTAACTAGTTTTTGTATGTCAAAATGGTCAGAATTAGTTGAGGCCTCACTAATTTTCATACAAATCCTTAATAGCAGAAGAGCGGAAGAAATCGAGAGATTAACAATTGATAATTTTGCTAATAAAGAATTAATTACAGATAATATTGATAAAGATGTTTTAAAAACCATATCAAAGGAATCTTTAAAATTCGCAAAGCAGTTCGTTCGTATAACATTGCGTGGAAAATTTGGTCGAACAACAAGTGTTTTATTATGCCCCATGTGTATAAAAGCCATTGAATTGATTCTAAAGTATAGAATAGCTGCAGGAATAACTGAGGAAAATGAATATATTTTTTCTAAACCATCTAACTCAAAATTATCAAAGCAATATTATCAGGCATATCCATTAATAAAAAAATTTGCTGAAGAGTGTGAAGCCAAAATACCCGAAAATCTTAGGGGAATAACTTTACGTAAACATATAGCTACCTGTACTTCATTGCTTAATATTGAGGAGTCATCTGTTGATAGACTTGCAAACTTTATGGGTGACCACAAGGACATATATAAAACAATCTATAGAATATCTGTTCCCTTAGCCGAAATATCAAGCGTCTCTAAAATTTTAATGGCGGCTGTGGGCGATGATAACGATGATGATGATGATGATGAAAACATTGACGATAAAGCAAACGAAAATGATAGAAAATGGAATGATCAGGATGGGGCTATTGGTTTAACAGAGGAAGATTTAAATGCAGATGTTTCAGACAGACCTGGCATTTCATTAAAAGAAAGTCACAATTCCAGTTCAACGTTTACAAGAAAACGTAGAAATAGTAAGTATTAAACAATGAAATTGAAATTAATTATCCTCTTATTAGAATGCTATTGTTTTTAAATAGAATGACATTATTTCACAGTGATTTACTTTATTTCGTTTTTCGGGGTAATAAAATAGAAGCTAGAATTTTTTCTATTTATTTCCTTATTAAAAAGCTTATATTTATTAGTTTTTATTATTTGGTGATCAGAAGCAATACAATATCACCTTTGAAATTTTATTTAAAAAACTTTTCTTTTAAATTTCGACAAAAATGTTTTGATTATTTAGTTTGTAATTTTTGTTGAACTTTTTATACCCTACACCATCATAGGTGGTGTAGGGTATGTAGCTCCTTTTTAAAATTTATTGGACTTTATTATTTTTTTCAAAAGAATAATTCTAAAATTTTTTATCAACATTGGTCCTATTAAACTTATAAATTGTTTCAAAGAATTAATTTGTTCATGAACTATTATTTCATTATGACCGAAATCAGGTAATTGCTAAAAGTAGTTGATTTCTAGTAAGAAAATTTAATACTTTTCCTTCACAATTATCTATTTAATAAAATTTAAAAAATTAGCCAAATATCGCCAAAAGTAACTAAAAATCGCCACGGTAGACGCGGGCTGAAGATTCGGTTCCCTCGGTTGTTATGCAAGCAGGATCATTTATGATGCTAGCACGATGATACGTAGGGATTCAGTAGGATATTTCTCAGGTAATTCAGATTCTATTACTGGTAGATGCCGGATTGAAGATTCGGTTCCCTCGGGTACTATGCAGCAGGCCGGATCATTTATGATACCTATAAATATCTTACGAATACTGATTTATATAATACAATTCCTTAGAACTCGGTTGCAAAATTCAGACTTAATCTAAAGAAACATTCAACCGAAGTTGATGTGCCAAGTCGAAACAGTTAACCGAAGTTGCTGTGAAAATTATCCCCCTGACGCTCGGACTTGATCCGAGTACCAAAGAAACAGTGGCTGATTTCACAATATCAGATGTCTTGGGAATAATACAGATTATATTGTAAAATCATCTGCCTTAGCTTTTGGCAAATTCTTCACTTTTTAAATCGATCTAACGATGTCGGTCCGTCTAACTGGCTGGACGGACGGACGACTGGCTGGCTGTCCATGTAAACCTTGTGCACAAAGTACAGGTCCCAATTTTAAAGAAAATACAATGAAATTTGGCGTGTGGGACTTTTATGACACAAGGACGAAGCCTATTAAAATTGGTTATAATCGGTCCATTAGTTCGCCTAGCCCCCATACAAATGTCCTCCCGGAATAAATGCCTTAAATATAGCAATATTTCAATGAAATTCGGTATAAGGAAATTTTGCATAAGTATCAATCTTTGTGCCAAATTTTATGAAGATCGGTCCATAATTAACCGTGGCTCCCATATAAACCCCTCTTCTGAAAATCACTTTAATGTGCATAAACCTCATACGAATGTTAGTATCAAGTTAATATTATACACAAATAAGTTTTATGTCAGTAGAAACAACATTTCCAAATTTTATGAGAGTCGATTCATAATTTAACATAGCTCCCATATAAACCCACTTCCAGGAATCGCACTAAAGTGCATAAAACCATCTAGATGTTAGTAGCAACGCATTATTCTGTGTTTGTATATTTTATTTTACATATAGTAAAATTGGCCACAGGCGTAATATAAGTCTCCTTCCCGAATTTTTATGCTTGTATGGTGTAGGGTATCATATAGTCGGTCTTGACCGACTATAATTTCTCTCTCGTTATGCATTTTCTAGTCAACTACGACCGTCATCAGCATTCTTCAGCGTCCCACCTTGGCGTTCTCTATTTAACTCACACCTTTTCGTGAAATGGAATCTGTGACTTCTTTTCCCTATAGTTATTAAGTTAGACGAATGCCTTACGATAAAGTTTTTTTTACAAATTATTTTGTATTCTCCTTTTTCAATTAATATTGTTTATATGCTTAAAGGCTACCAGTTAGGTAGCAAATGAAACAATGTATAACTGCTATTATTTAGCAACTTATTAAGTAGCAATTAGACATTGTTGTTGTTATTTGTTTTGTCCCTTCTGTTTGTTTCTATTTTTAGATATCGTATTTCAGACCATATAGACTATATGTATTCGGGATCTTTATAGGTAGGGGAGTCGATTTAATTATAAGGGTTTTTAAGGCTCCCGATATCTGTTGGATATGTTTAATACATTTGTGGTTAGAAAATATGTTTCAGAATTTTTAGAATAAAGTTTAGCTAATTCGGTTCTTATGCGGCTGAGTTATTACTAAAAACCTTAAAAAATTGAATAATTTTTGTTGTTGCTTGCTTTAAATTGTATATAATATAAGAAATAAAAAAAAAAAACGATAAAACTCAAAGAATCGCTTAAACACAAAAAATTAGTTAAAACAAAAAATTATTTGACCAAAAATCGCAATAACAGGAAAAAATAATAAAATATAAAAAAAAAAATTGTTGACTTTAAAAATATCTTAAAAACGATAGAACAGTAAAAAAAACGCTAAAACACAAAAAAATCTCTTAAAGTTGCTTAAATACCAAAAAATAAATTGCTTAAACACAAAAATTGGTACAATTGTACTTTTCCATTTTTTTTTTTTTTTTTTTTTTTTTTGTACAATTCGAGACTGAAAAATACAATGGTATACTAGTGACCAATTTAGTACCATTTAAATTTGTTTCTAATTTAAATTTTTTATAAAGTGGCTATAGAAAACCATCTTATGTAGAAAGCAAATTTTAACTTCAATTGCAAAAATATTTAAAAATAAAATATCTCAAATTAGTTAAGGCAAAGTACTATGATTGTACTTAATACCCAGTCTCAGCTTTTTATTTTAAAATAAAATTCTTAGAGTTTTTAATATTCGGAGACATATAGTCATCAATAATTTATATTATTAGTATTAATTGTTTAATAAGAACTATGAAGAGATTAAGAAGGATATTTATGATAGGATTAAAGAAGAAATAAAAACATTTATTGGCAGGAACTATAAATTGTTATCAAAATTTATATAAATACCTTTATATAATTCATCAAAAGATTAAAGGTTAAATAATACCAACTGTGTTTTGTTGCTCCCGCTGAGTGTTAACGCTCTTTAGCACTTTATATTTATTTGTAAATTGCATTACTAAATTTACATGTTGTTATTTATAAAATTAAAAATTAATAAATTTTTAATTTGATTTTATTTTTATATTTTTTCATTTCTAATCATTCTTATATTCATAATTGTACTTTTATTCATAAATTAGGAGCATTTTTATCGACGTTAAAGTTATCATGTATAGTTCTACACGTTAACTCCTAACATACATATTGTTAAGTTTTTACCTGTGGTTTATTTCCTTTTAAATAAATCGGATACTTTTGATTGCAAATAAAAGCAGTTTAGAAGTTTAAAAGTTGTGACAACACTTTATTTTGTTTAAGATGTACAACAGTTTAAATAGTCACCATTATTCTAATACACACACACACTTAAATTACACACTTTATACAGCACACTTTAATAATGTACAAGAATATACAGTCAACTTCAAGATAGTTAATTTGTCTTTACTTAACGATGTTTCCAATTATATTCACTGAATGGCGTTCTCACTGCATTACCATCTAGATGCTTCTTGAAAGCGCTATTTCTACAATGATCTTAAGGGACAAGCTAGTATATTCGAATTCTATAGCTTTCGATGTTAATGTTAGCAGCTTAAACATTTAGTGTTGCCATTCATACAAACAATGGTGAAAGCTTTTTATTCAATGTTGTATGTTCCACAGCTATGTTAATAATTTCCACAGATATGTTAACTGCTGTTAACATAAATGGAAAGGTTGAGCAGCATTATTTAACTTTAAACCATTCGTTAAAACCGTTATATTCGAATTCAAGTACAATTTCGTAACAGTATATTTAAATTTTGTATGAAAATTTCTATGAACGTTAACAACAAAAAAAAGCAACAAAAAAGCGCTAAATTGAACCAAAATTAAAGGAATTGGTTCAATTTGGCGCTCTTTTTAAATTATTTTTTTTAATTGAAATCAGATTTTTATCAAGAGTAGCAACTTAAACATTGCAAGGTCCATATTTGTTTTTTTTTTTTTTTTTTTTTTTTTTGTGAATTATATTTCGAATCAAATTTAAAATTGGTATTTTTATTAGAGAAGTAAGTGGTAAAATTTTACGTACATTTAAAATTCTAGATTCTCCACAGCTTTATTTAAATTCATAAAACTGTTATCTTCGGTTATTATTATTATTATTATTATTTTTAATTTATGTGCAAAACCTTTGACTTAATCAGTCCAATTTTTTTCCAAAAGGCAATTTCCAAAATAAATATGAACGTATTTAGAAGAATCTGGAAAATTGCTAATAAATCCTTTATTGGATGGGTTTGGAAATACGGATAGACACCTCAAATGATCATTTTAAACAAAAGAATTCTTAAGGTATATTTTAGCATCTCGAAATGAAATGAAAAAATCGTTTTAGTTTTTGGTGAACTCGAAAATTAATAAAAATAATAATAATGTTCTATGGTAGAAAATGTTTTTTCTCTGGTGAGAAAAATTCTTATTTCTGTTGAATGAAATGAAAACTTTATAAAATATTGACAAATTAAAATGTTATCATTAAGAAAAATAAAAATATGTAAACAGTAAAGACAAGAAATATGAATGAAAAAATTTTAAAGGTTTTAATTGCATTTTAAATTCATTCTGAAAGCCACACTCTATCTTGGGAATGGACATTTAATAATGAATGTGAAGTATTTTAAAGAATGTAAAGTGATAAAATAATTTTTTTTTTTTATTTAAAAATTTGGTAGTATTTAAAATACTTTACAATATTCTTCTTAATATAATTTTAGTATAATATTCAATATATTCAAAACCTCTCGAAGATATTATTTTTTATAAATTATAAAATTTTTCTTCTAAATATAATATTATTTTCTTCTGCTTTTATATAAGTTGGAAGCATATTGTACATATGTAGTCCTTTATAAAAAAATGACCGTTGTGTTGTAGTTGTTGTTGCCTGTGGAAGTCTAAAATTCCCAATATATCATATCACCTACATAATTTAATTGATCTATCAGATATTGCGGCGCGTTTCCCATTTTAATTTTTTGTATAGGGTGATCCATTTCGAGGTTCCCTACTTTTTTAAAGAAAAAAACACAGAAAATTCAAATTTAATAGGGAATGTTTATTATCATTTGAAAGAACATTCTTTGTCATTTATATTTTGAAGATTATGGCTATCAAATGTTGGCCGTGGCTACGTTGCAGATGGTACATCCGTTGAGTCCAATTTTCGATGACTCGTTCGAGCATTTCGACTGGTAACTGGCGAATGACACGCGTGTTGTTTTTCTCCAAGGCCTAAATCGAAGCGGGTTTGTCCGCATAAACTTTAGACTTTACATATCCCCACAGGAAAAAGTCTAACGGTGTGATATCACACGATCTTGGTGGCCAATCGACCCACCCAAAACGTGAAATTATGTGCTCACCGAAGTGTTCTCTCTATAAATCCATTGATTGATGCGATGTGGGGGAAGTGGCGTCGTCTTGCTGAAACCAAATGTCGCCGAGATCACGAACTTCAATTTCAGGCACCAAATAGTCCGATGATTCTACCGGCCCACAAACCACACCAATCGTTGTTTTTTCTGGATGAAATGGCAGTTCTTGAATCTCTTCAGGTTGCTCTTCATCCCATTGAGCCAGAAATGGGCCTCAACGTTGAACAAAATTTGCCTCGCAAACGTCGGATCTTCTTGGAACTTTTCAAGAGCCCATAGAGCGAAGCGATGTCGCTTGGGAAGGTCGAGCGGTTTCAGTTGTCGCACAAGCTATATTTTGTACGCTTTCAATTTAAGATCTCGACGTAAAATGCGCCAAGTCGTTCCATACGTCTGTACGAGTTGCTACGAACGGCGCCGAATCGACTCTCCACGGTCTTCGCGTACACTCTCAGCTACGGCCGCTATATTTTCTTCACAGTATGCTGGACGTGGTCTATTCGGTCGAATATTATCCAATAATGAATGCTGGGTCTCAAAATGGGTGATGATGTTGCGAATAGTACGCTCAGTATGCCGATTATGTTGAACATAAATTGAGGGAAGTGCACAAAACACATTCCTCACAGAACGTGAATTTTCGTAATAAAGTTGAACGATTTGTAAACGCTGTTCAGGCGAAAGTCTTTCCATTATGAAATGCCAAACAATACTAAACAAAAATAACATGACAGCATGACACGACTCACACGTAATCTGTCAAAAAAAGGCTATTGAAAAAAGTATCTCTACTTGAATCACCCTTTATAAATATGAGAGTATTAAATTCAAGTCTTTGTTTTATATTAAGCCATTTAAGTGTTTCTAGCATATATTCTATTGGTTTATAAATGTTACATTTTATGATTGATCTCATTGCCTTAATTTGTAATTTTTGTAGTCTTTCTATAATTTAGTAAAAATAATAATTTTCTTCCGTTTCACACAGGCCCTAAGATACTGTTTTTTATTAGTCATTAAGGACTTAAAAACATGTTCCTAATCGACATACACTGCCTGCCACTTGAATAAGGAATCAATTTTTTTTAACTTTAATTAAGTATATCTCCTAAACTAAAGTTCAGAGAAAATTAATTTTTTGCTCAACCAAATTTCAAAGTGCTGGCTTTAGTTTCCTGAAGAAATGAAAAAATATACATATTTTGTTATACTAAAATTATGCATTTATTTAAAGACATGTATTTCTGTGGTACTTTTTCGTGAATAAGGAATAATTTAAAAGTAAGCAAACTGTAATTTATTTTTAAATTTTAGGTTATAAAAATGAAAGTTATTATCATCTAGTATTTAATTAGTAATGAGTATTGCCACCATTTTTAGAAATAACCTCAAAAATGCGATTTGGCATCGACTTGTATAATGACTCTAAGTAATTTAGCGAAATTGAACTCCATGCTTCCGTTATTGCATCCTTTAAGGATTCTATCGTCTCAAATTGTTTTCCTCCTTCATAAACTTTTCTTGCAAACCAACCCCAGACATTTTCCATTGGATTCAGGTCTGGTGAATATGGGGGCCAATCCAAAAGTTGAACACCTTGTTGTTTAATCCAATGTTTTATTGCTCTGGCGGTATAAATCGGAGCGTTGTCGTGTTGGTACGTCCAAAGTATGGGTCCAATGAAATCATTAAATTTTGGAAATGCTTCCTCCAGAATGTTTTTGTAAGTCGTTGCAGTGATTTTGTTGCATACAAAAACCTATTACGAAATGGCACCCCATACCATTATTCCGACCTCTCGGCTGTGTCTGCGGCTCAGAAATAATTCCTTCTTATTTAGGTCATGGAAGTAATAGTTATACCCGTCGGGACCATCAATATTAAACTTTTTTTCATCGGAAAATACAACTTTAAATCATTAGTCGGACCATGTCATTGTATTTTAGCAAACTGTCGTTGTGATTTGCGTTTTTTATTAAGTGGTGTTTTTTTTTTTGCAGTTTTCGTCGGACTATGTATGGGCACGATTTCAAAATACGGTGCACTGTTCTTAGACTGGCACTGACTCCACTTTTTTCACGTATTTTTAATACCGACATGGCAGAATTTGATGCAATTCTAAGAATTTTTCGTCTTTCTTTTGGAGTTGTTGCCATTTTCTTCCGCCCTTTCTTGTTTTTTCCATATCTTTCCACGTTATTTAAATAATTGTACACAACTGTCTTTCATCTATTAATGTTTTTGGCTATTTGGACCGGATTCTGACCCTGAGATTTCAAAATCATAATTTTTTCTTTTTCAGAGTTATTAAGAGCCTTACCACGTCCTATTTAAAAACTATCAAATTAAAAATTCTCTAGCCGTTTATATTGAAAGAAATTCATATTATAGCCTTCCTGATTAATATTAAAAGAATTCCTTATTCAAGTGACACACGAAATAGTACCACAGAAATACATGTCTTTAAATAAATGCATAATTTTAGTATAACAAAATATGTATATTTTTCATTTCTTCAGGAAACTAAAGCTAACATTTTGAAATTTGGTTGCGCAAAAAATTATTTTTTTTCTGAACTTTAGTTTAGGGGATGTACTTAATTGAAGTTAAAAAAAATGTGATTCCTTATTCAAGTGGCAGGCAGTGTATCACTAAAGTAAAACGCGCCATATTTTCTAAAACTGCAAAAAATCGTTAAAAAATTGTTAAAATTTAAAAAATAGCTTACTTGGCAGTAAAAGCTTATCAAAACAATACACAGAGAAAAAGAATTCATATATTTAAAATTTTTTTCATAAATATTATGAATCGAACATGACTTTTTTTTAGTTATACATGAAAATAAAACGTCTTAAAATAACAAAATTCCTAGGAAAATCTGTAAAACAAATAATGTTTAGAAATTTGCATAATTTTGCTCGCATTCTGCAGCACATACGAGGGCGGATCAATATTTAACAGCTGTTCAAAACATACAACCTCGTGTATTTTTCTAAAAATGGAAAAAAATGAATTTCGAGTGCTCATTAAACATTATTTTTTCCGAAAAAAAAAATCGTCAATCAAACCAAGGAAAAGCTCGATAAATACTATGGGGACTCTGCACCACCGTATCGTAAAAAAAGTGGTTTACTGACTTTCAATGTGGTCGCACAAGTACAAATGACGCTGAACGTTCTGGACGTACAACCTAACGTTCTGATCAGTACACCCGAAAATGTCGGAAAAAAATCCACGATATGGTGTTGGCCAACCGATGAGTAAAAGTGCGTGAGATTGTTGATGCCATAGGCATTTCATATAGCAGTGTAGTTTCGATTTTAAATGATCAGCTGGGTTTAAGAAAGTTGTCTGCAAGATGGGTGCCGCGTTTGCTCTCAATTGACCATAAACACGTGTGCAGTCTCAATGGCAAAACTCTATGAATTGGTACCTCATCCGCCAAATTCTCCGGATTTAGCCCCTAGTGACTACTTCCTATTTCCAAACCTAAAGAAATGGCCCGGTGGAAAGAGATTCAGGTCCAACGATGAAATTATTGACCAAACAAATGTCTATTTTAAAGACCGCGAAAAATCCTATTTTTTATGCAAAGTAAATGACGACACTTGCTCAAAATTTGACAGTAGTCTATTAACAGCTGGTACTTAATGGGAATAGTGTTGCATTTCAAATAACTACGAGGAAAGTTCTAAAAGTCACGGACTTACTAAACCGCCCTCGTAATGTAGCTAAACATCATTAAAAACCTAAAATTTTCCGAAGAAAATTTAAAATATTAAAATAATTTATTTTAAGTTTTCTTGACTTTTGATTAATTTCAGAAAATTTAAAAAAAATGTTAATATTTAAGACATTATTCTTAAATATTATGAACTAAAATCAATGAAAGTAAATTCTTATATTTATGCACAAACTTTTTTCTGTGCATTTGATGGAAAGCTTATGAAACGATTTTAAATGTCTTAAAGTTGGTGAATATCTGTTCCAAATATAGTCCCCATACATCAGAATATATATACATATATAATTTTTTTAATAGTTAGTAGCAAGCTATTTTAAGGCATTAATGTGAAATAATATTTTTGTCTAATCATTAAAGATATTTAATACACATTTTTAGTAAATATTTTTTTATTTATATTTTAGCATACCCTTCTGGAAAAACTAAGCGTAGAAGATGGAACAACGATGAAAAAGAAGCAATCTTTTCAATATTTGGAGATCTAAAAAGTTTAGAAAGACTTCCAAGTCTACAAAAATGCTTAGACGCTGTTCACCAAACACCTGCTCTTAAAAACAGAACGCCTCAACAAATTAAAACTTGGATTGATAACCAAAGGAAATACTATAAGCACTAACGTAAATGCTAATTAAAAAAAAAAAAAAAACATTCGTTATAAATAAAATTTCACTAATATATTTGTTTTATTTTTCTAGGTAAAATTTACACGAGAAGAGTTTTTTCAAATTATCATCTATAGTGGAACATCTCCTTGGACTATTAAAAATACCAGCTAGCAAAAATCATCTGTTAACTAGAGCGGAAATTTGAACAAAGAATTTTATTGCAAAAAAAAAGCAAAAATTTTATTTTTCTGATTTTTATTGCTTTTTTTCAAATTTGCTTCAAAATAATACGACTTCGTTAATTAAAATTAATTTTCCCTTTACTTATTTTAAACGTTCTGATAAATAATATCTCGTTATAAAATTGTGTATTTTGGTTTTGATTTCTTTTTTAGGTCAGCAAGTATCAGCACCCGCGGTTGCTTTATCATTCGAAAATGTGAAACTTTTAAAGTGTAATCCGTATTTAGATAGTATTGGTTCTTCATTATAATTCCCACTTTTATTCAGAAGTTCTAAATAGTCTTCAGGTATTTTTTTGATGTTAAAAAAAAAAAATAAAAATAAACCATCAAATTCTTTTCTTTACAAATATTTAAATCTTAAAATTTTCTAAGTATTTTACTACTTTCCCAAAAGAAAAATAGTTGATAAATGAGAATTGATTGGTTTAGTCTTTCCCTGGCTGCCACTTCAAATTCCAAAATATGAAAAACAATTTCCAACTTCTTTTTTAATATAAATTTTTCACATTGTAAACTCTATCTATTACATCATCTTTCAAATTATTATATCGCTTGGGAAGATATAATATCCCTCCTCAAGCTATGGCTTTGATGGAAGTAAATACTTTGTTGCTAGATATGGTCTTGTTTTTAATTTATTGAAAGCCGCATTTACATTTTTATGAAAAATAATATTTTTTTTTTTTACCCCAAAAAGTTTTCATATAAATTGAGTGTTATATATATATAATTACAATAATAAATGATCTGCCTCCATCATTTATTATTGTTACGAATACCTTTTAACAGAAATGAGATCCTACCCAGCAAAAACTTTTTGGTTTTCGGTAATAACAACTATTTATTAAAGTAGTTTCTTGGTAATGAGGCGTCATTATTATTTGCCTACTCTGTATTACATTAATAAGTAGTCAATAGTATAATAGCATAGTAATACTACAATCATTTGGATGAGTTGGCTAAAGCGCCGGATTAACAACCAGAAGGTTGTTGGTTCAGCCCCATTCTGAAGCTGTTAGTTTTTTATAACAAAATGTCTATAAAGATATTTTAAACTAAATAGAGTTTTTGTCGCTTAGGATGCTATGTGTGAGATGGTGTACTGAGTAAGACGTTAGTCAGTAAAAACGAATAGTTAGTGTGTGTCGAAGTTCGAGTCTCACTGACGGCAAAATTTTTTTGCTTTTTTATTTTTGTTTTCGTTTAGGTACATATTTTTGAATACCCCTAGAGTCAAAAAATAACTACATGAATTTGTGGACAAGTCGAACAAAAGTAACTAGTTATTCAGGCAAAAAATAAGTAGTTTATTTTTGTTTCCAATTACACCTGTTAGCTTACCAGGAAAGCAAAGTTTTTTCTGGGTATTAATACAAATTGAATTTAAATTGATTTTAAACGCATATTTCCTTAAGTATTAATTTCCAATAGTAAAAAAGTGCAACAGTCCAATAATCATGAAAGATGAAATTTTAATTATTTAACATAGGAAGAGTGTCAAAATAGGTATAATTCTTAATTGTCTTTCCCTATGTTAGAATTTGTTCCAAACAACATTTGACATTTTTGTATTATCGGACATTAAATAATGTCGTATCGTTGCGAAAAAAGTTATATTTAGCTGTATATTCCATCACAAGTATGATCGAAACAAGTCGCATTTTTCTGGCCGAATGCCCTTATACAATTCTAAATTATCAAGTTAAGCCAAACTATCATGGATATTTGATCGCTCTTTCATAGAGAATTTTTATAAATTAATATAAATAAATAAAAAAGAATTCCGAAAATGTCAATATTTATGAGGAAATTTCCGAAAGTTGAGAAAAATATCAAAATTTATTAAAAAGTGTAATTATTTGCTAATATTTATATTATCTGTATGTATTTTAGTTTATATGTAAGAGTAGAAAATCATGATTGTAGTGTAGCCAGACTGACGGCGACGCTGGTATGCTCGCTAATTGCTAGGCAGGAGCTCGCCGGACGGGGTGGTTCTTGCCGCCAGGTCTGCGAAGTTATCCACCCACAAGAACCATACTAGCTTTAGAATAATTTATGTTAGTAATAGTGTTTTGGGACCCGAAGTGAAGATACCTAAATCAACTTTCTAAAGTACAAACAAAAAATGAATTTAAGGATTTGGCTGCTGTTTTGCCCAATAGAGATAATCATCTCACCTTGACATTTTCTTAAATTTGTAAAATGTCCCCGATAACGTTATTCAGCTTACCCTTAAACTATTCCCTTATTACTCACCGTTACTAATTATATTTATCCACTCATTTTAATGATAAAATTTTATAAAATTTAATTTTAACATTATAAAACTTCTTAAGGTTTATTACTAATTTAAAAACATTTTTTTTTTTTTTTTTTGTAAACCTTGTGCACAAAATATAGGTCGCAATTTTGAAGATAATTGAATGAAAATTAGCACGTATTTGGACTTTCATGACAAGGACGGAGCCTATTAAAATTGGTTATGATCGGTCCATTATTTCATCTAATTCCCATACAAATGTTCTCCAAGAATAGGGTTTAAACGATCATAAATGCCTTAAATATAGTCAATCTGTGTAGCAAATTTCATGAAGACTGGTCCATAATTGACCATAGCTCCCATATAAAACACTCTTACGAACATTACTTTAACGTGCATAAATCACATGCACATGTTAGTATCAAGTTTATATTCTACACAAATAAGTTTTATATAAGTAGAAATCACAGTGACAAATTTTATCAGGATTGATCCATAACTTATCTAGCTCCCATATAAGCCCACTTTCGGGTATCACCTAAAAGTGCATAGATTCATTTAAATGTTAGGATTAACGAAATATTCTGTATTCGTTTATTTTATTTTATACTTAGTAAAAGTATCGGTATTGTCCAAATGGCTAATATAAGACCACTGCACGAATTTTGATGAACATACACAATGGTGTGGGGCATCATATGGTCGGGTTTGACCGACTATATCTTTCTTACTTGTTTTTAGTTGTTACTTTTTGTCTAAAATTAAATATAATAAAAAAATAAATTTGCTTTTTTTGTGACGAATATTTTTCATAAATATAATTCACAAAAATGTTCCTATGGTTTGATAAAAATTGATATTTTTATTCATACTTTTATTCATGAATTAAATTTTTTTGTTTTACTTATATTTTATTTAAATTTTTATTTTTGATATAAAATCGGTACTGTTTTTTTTATTGTATTTTGCTAGAATTATTAAAACTTTTATATACAAAATTCGTATTTCAAATAACTGATTTAGTTTTATTAGATTTTTTTATTTTTGGGGAAGAATTAAACCTTAAAATTTTGAAAACTTTGTTTTATTTTAAACGAACGTTTACTGCAATTATATAGTTAGATCCTATTCATTTATTTATTAAATAGCTTTTATTTCTTTATTTTATAAAACTTGTTTTTAATAATAAAATTCATAATAATAGTAATAATAATAATAATAATTAAAAATAAATTATAATCATAGCCATTCAAATACTAAAAAGAGAAAAATATATGTATGTAATGGGAAATGTTTCTATAAAAGAATTTAAAAATTGTAATTTTAGTGAGATAATTTCGCTTTTTTCTTCATAATGAAGTTTAGCCGACGGCTTTTATAATAAAGTTTTATTTTTATTTTTTTTTTAAGACTAAATGCTGAAAGTATATAAAATGTGATTTTGTTTTTTTTTTCTTACTTAAAAAATAGAATAAAAAATTAGAATTTTTTGACTATAAATTTTTGCTTTAAAATTTTGTAAAAATACAAATATGTTAATTTATAAAAGAAATATGTAAGAAACATCAAGCAAAATGTGCACAAAATTTAAAATAAGAGGAATGCACCTCAATAAAGAAGGCCCCCCTCCATTATTACCGACAAATCGACTGGCGAGAGGTATCGAATCCTAGGCAGAATCCCCAAACCCTTGGCCCTACAAAAACAAACTCCCACCAGTTTATTCTAATATATTCAAAGAAGTTAGCCTTCGTCTTGCAGAGACATTAGCATAATAAGCAATGCTCTGGCTCTATCCTCATCATTGCCTAGCTGTCTATATTCCTTAGCAAAACTCCTTAACTTTTTCAAACTACTCAACAAACCAGCTCCTAAAAGTCGCCTACAATCACCATCAATAAGGTCAAATTCTGTCATTGCAGTTCCAGAATTTGATGTCACAATATCAGCCCTTGCAGCTGTGGGATGTGAAATGGGATTCACCCTTCCAGTCGTTGGCACAGTTGAAATCGTCTGAGCAGTTCCTTTCTCATTCTTCTTGGCAGCAATCTGGCAAAAGAGCTCCTGGCGCTTGGGAAACTCTACCTTGCTAATTACATGTCTCGTCACATGATCTGTCGACATAACCTCTGCGGTGTTCTCCCCCTCTGGCGGAATCACACATTTTCCTGATCCATGATCACCGCCACACTTGACACCCTGAATATCAAGAACCTCATTAGTCTCAAAAGAGTCCGATAGACAACTCACGTCAACAGAAAATGGCTTTTGGGACCTACGAGTGTAAATATAAAAATCAACCCCTTTTTCCCTAAGCATAACCTTCAGTTTCTCAAAATCTTCTAAGGTGCAGACCCCTATATTCGTTAGATATGTTGACAAAATTTTTATATTATATTCAGAATGACCTAGTATTCTATTCAGTTCATCACTAATATCTTTGACATTAATATTAAATGCAGTCACAATTGGAACGGACTTATTTTTAGTTCCTTTTTTCTTGGATTTATTCCCTTCTGACTTCTTTTGGCTAACACCAGGAACATCTCTCAGCACCATACCTTGATTAGGCAGCATCTTTACGGCCTCCCTTACTACCGAACCAGACTTATTTTGGCAGGAACCAGGTGCGTCTCTCACCACCACCTCTTGTCTACGCACTACCTTCAAAGAATCTCTCATAGCAGTTGAACCAGACACGCCATTTTGCTGGTATTTTTTTAAATTAGCATCATTCGTATCCACGGTGTTGGGTTTTGCCTGGTTTTCAGAATTTGTATCTTTTTTAACTAGCATCTCATCATCGCTAGTGATTTCTTCACTCATTTCATCATTATTAATCTTTTTAATTAGTTCTTCAAATTTTTTTCTGAGTTTATTATTCTCTTCAATTACGTAGTCAATTTTTCTTTTCAAACTATCAATTTCAATGCTTTTATTTACAATTATACTTTGGAGTTCCTTAATAGACACTCCCAGACTGTTCTTGCCCATATTCTTACTATTGTCATCATCCATGTTTATTGTTCACTTTACACCAAATTTTATAAACTAAAATTGCCTTTCTTTAGTATATATGTAAATTGTTCACTTTTAGTATGTTGTTAAGATGTTAACTTTATTTATTCAATATATATTTGCATCGGTGCCCTCTATAGGCTTCTTATAAATACACAGGATAGTTTACTAAAACGTAAATGTTGATTTAGAGTTTTAAATTTTATATTTATCTTCATTTGTATATTCAATGTTTATTGGCACTCTTCACAATTTTACATCCACTTCATAGCATTTATTATCACTTCACAGTTTTATTTCACTTCACTAGAGAACTTTACACTTTTAATGTTCACAATCGACTCCCATCTTTTGTACAATTGTGCTCTTTAAATACTTTTTTTCATTCAAGCGAGTCATATGTTTGTCTACTTACTACCTGTTTTTATAACACGAGGGCAAAAACGGCTCGTCTAACTTACAAAAACAAAATTTGTTTTCGTTTTAAATGTAATTTAGACGAGTCGTTTTTGCGCTCGTGTTTGTATAAACACAATGAACCCTCATGCAAGATGTTTATTTCTCAGAAAGTATAAATACCCACTAACTTACTAGCAAACGGTGTCAGTTTTATGTGTTCAGTCCTATGAAGTGTTTGAAAAGAAAAAAAGTAAAATAAAAATAAGAAAGAAAAAAGGTGAAAAATAGTCTTTATCTTAATCATTTATTTTACTGATTGCTCTTTTTATTCAGTTGCTCATTTTTATTCTAAGCTGTTTAACTGAACGAACTCTTTTCATTAGTCCGAACTGTGTTCGTTTATTCAGTAAGTGATCAATCCACAAGAATAAGATTATTGAAATTTTTTGAATCTCTGCTGTTAGCAGAAAATTATAAATGATAATTTCGATAAAACTTTACTACAAAGTAAAGTAATTTTTGATATATTTTTGTAACTAATTGAATATTTTGAATAAAAAATTAATAGTCCCAAATATAATATATTACTCATTTAAATATTGGTAAATTACTTAAGCGTCCTAAATGATTAAAAAAAAACAAAGTGAACAAAAGGGAACACCAATACTGAACAACTTCACATTGTGTATATAATTGAATTGTTCAATTTAATATGTTAGTTCATGAAAAACCCAACTCTAGAAAAAAATGTCTGGTGAACAATATGGCGTATTCATTACTGTTTTTAATATATGCAGTTTGACAACTGTAACAACTAAAATTTTAATCAGCTGTTTAACCAAGGTTGCCTTGTATATATTCGCATAGATTTTGACGTTTGTTTTGATAAAAATTTGCCTAATGTAGACACTAGGTAAAGATGGCCTAAATTATTCGAAAACAAAATTTGCAATAAATTACAAACGGACCATCGTATACCAACAGAGAAACAATCTGTCCTTTTCTCCTTTTGTTCTCCTTTTAAAAGGAGAACAATTTTTTTTTTAATTTTTTATATTTTGCTAAATTAATAATAAATACCTCTAATACTTTTGCTTTCATCCTCGTTTGTTTACAGAAACAAAATATGTATGTATGTGTACAGAATGATGACTTTTGAGACGTATGTCTCAAACATTAGTTAAACAGCAGATTATTATTTTGGTTGTTACAGTTGTCAAATTGCATATATAAAAAACAGTAAGGAATACGCCATATTGCTATTTTTGTGCAACTGTAAGACGTTTGTCTTGATAAAAAATTTTCTAATGTAGACACTACGTTAAGAAACAACGAACAAACGAATGAAATTAAAACATGACAGGAAATTTGAAATTATACTAATAGGGCATTCAGACCGACGCGAAGTTATGTACTTTCGTGATTTCGGCCGAAATCAAATTGAGATTACGTAATTTCCCATACATTTTGACACTTGCGAAATTACATAATTTTGTGTAATTTCGGCGAAATTACATTGAAATTATGATGCCCATTTCCGTGCAACTCTGTACATGGTTGGAAAAAATACTTTTTTTCAACTTTGTACTGCATGTTTCAACCGTGAGAAGAAAAAGGACAATTCACAGCTGATCTTAAATTTAAACACAAATCTTAGAATTAATTATTAAAGTGATTTTGTAAAATGAAACTTATCCTTTTTAATTTTTAATTGTTGCAAATTAATAATTGTTGGTAAGTAATTGTTTCTTGTTTCCATTTCAAAATACCATATTTACTCCTATAAAAATTTAAAATGTAAACAATAAGTATCAGCTGTTTACAAAATTACATCAAATGTCATCTAGCCAGTATGAACACTCTAGATTTCATTCGTAATTTTTGCATGAGATCTCGTAATTTCGCGCCGGTCTGAACAAGGCTTAAAAGAAAATTAGAAAATTTTTTTCTAGCTCTCTTTCTTCTCTACCGAATTCATTTACAAATAAAAAAAAAACATGTTTTAAAAATCATTGTATAAATTAGACCTTAAACAAATAAAATTAATATATATTTTGTGTACATTGTTTTTTTTTAATAATTTCAATTTATACAAAAGTACATAAACAACACAGAGTTACAAAATGAAACCAAATTTTTGCGGCACGGAGTTTCTCAGTCAATTCGGATAGACGGTATTAATAAGTACTAAGCCTCTAATCTACCTTTTAAAACTGATTTTTGTTCTCGTGATAAAACGCAAGTTGTAAAATTATGGAGGTTGCACAATATATTGAAGTATATCTCTAATACGACTTGTTAATGGTTGATGGTTAACATAGTGTCTACATTAGAGAGTTTTTTATCAAGACAAACTTAACGCGAATTTGTGGAAGGTGGCAACAGTTGCACAAAAACAACAATATGGCGTATTCATTATTGTTTTTTATATATATAGTTTGATAACTGTAACAACCAAAATAATAATCAGCTGTTTAACTAAGGTTACTGTGTATATATTCGCATTGATTTTGACGTTTATTTTGATAAAAATTTGCCTAATGTAGACAATAGGTAATGGTTAACAAGATATTGCGTAAAAGTGCACCTACGATAAAAGAAACAAATTTAAAGGTGAGTGTGTCATGAGACAGATTATATGCAATTTAGTTTACACTGGTATTATTAGAAGCATTATTATTAGAAGCAAATTTGTATTTGTATATAGTTTTAGCAAATTATTCCAAAGAAAGTGTTGCGGAAAATAACTGCCTGAAATAGCCGTAAAAAAGTAAATTAAGTAAGGGTAATTTTTTTATATGGTACGAAAACAAAGGCTTACCTGTTGTTAAATGAAAATTTAATTTAAATCAGAAGTATCAAGGTCATCAGAAGGCATTCGATTTAAAGAAAGACAGCCTCAAATAGACACTGAAAAATCATTTTTAAGATTAAAAAAGGAATTTTTTAATATTTGATATAGAATATGTATATTTTAATATTAGATCTATTACCTATATTTTTATTTATATCTCCTCTGATTATCAATCCACGACTTTAATTGCTGTGGAGTTCTATTTTTTAAAACAGAGTTGTTTTTGATTGCACTCAAACATTCCATCACACTGGTAGCTTTACCATTTTTTCAACTCTCCAAAGGTACAAATAATTGCGTTTCGTTCTTCTTGAGTCCATTTATTTCGTTTTGTTTTTCCATAAGGGAACGCCATTATATGAAAGGTGATAATATATTATACGATATATTCTTATAATTTGAATGAACTTTTTGGACTTACTGCTTTGTTTTTTTCGGCTATTTCGTCCTGATGCTCAAAAACTTTAGTAGTGTTAGTACAAACTTCGTCCTCTTCGTCTTAGTACTCACCACCAATTGCTGAAAACAAAAGTTTTGATACACATGTTACTTCTGCTACCGTAACAGATACTCTGTATATACTTTTGTGTATATCCTTATGATGCCCCATGAAATTTGCTATTTTATCCACAGTTGCATCCTCAACGTTTAATAAGGAAATGTATGTTGCTATGTGCTTTCTTAGATATGTTCCTCTTAAGCTCTCAGGAATGGCAGCTCCACTTTAAATAGCAAATTGTTCCAGTAACGGGCAAGCTCCTGTAATATGATTTGGCAAACTTTGACGTAACTTTTTTAGAAAAAATAATTTCGTTGCTTTCTGGCACTCCTCCTCCTGCGTTATTCCTATATTTTAAAATCAAGTCAATTGATTTTGTACATAATGGACTAAAAAGAACACTTACTGTCCTTCCAAGCTTTCCTCGCAGGGTTAAACGAACAAATTGTTTTGCAAATGATAAAGATTCATTCGATATTGTTTCGAGAATTTCGCCCTCAAAATGTTCTGTTACTATTTCTTTATTTAAATAACTGTTAATTGTGAGACGTTCAATCTCTCCTGCTCGTCTTCTATTAAATATTTGAATTAAAATTAATGAGGACTTTACTAGCTTATTCCTTGAATGTAAATTAAATTTTTTTTGTAACGTAGAAATTGCATTCAATATTTTATTTTTTAAAAACTCGTATAATATTTTTATGTCAGACTTTGATGGCAATAAGGTTTTTTATCCGCTTTTGGTTGCACTAATCGTCCAGGGCCTTTTATTTATTAATACTGGAATCTCCTCTTCCCTTAGCAATAAAAAATTTTCAAGTTTTTTTTTTTCTGATTGAGTTTTGATATACTCCGATCTTTGTTTTGAACCACATTTCTTTATTAAAGACGTCAATTGGTGAACAACAGCCAGAGTTTTAAACCACCTTAAAGTGTCATCCCAGTTAGCAACTTTTCGCAAAGTCTTTCACAAAGATAAAATAAATAGGGCTTAAAAATATCTTTAAATTGAATAATACTTTTATTACTGAGTTTTATTACCTCAATCAAAAATCTCCCTAAAAGCCTTAATTGAGATCTTATCATATCATGTTGGTGAATTAATGTATACTTTTATGAGAGTTTATTGCCGAATTTTATAATTAATTCACACAAACTATTCCCAGGAGTATTTTCAACATGAATCTTGTTATTCTCAGTTATTGACTTGGTTGGTAAAAAATTTTAACTCGAATTTGGTAAGAAGTTATTTTTTGTTTTGAACGATGCTTTGGAGTCCTTATAATACTGAGAACCACATCAGTCAATGATATTATTATCAGCATCAGATGAGTTAACTTTTTATAAAATTTTCTTGTAGGTTTCACTCGATTCTTTACGATTATTATGATAGATTTTGACAGTACATATCCAAGTTGAAAATCTTTATTCTTGATGTGCAAAAAATGGTGAGTACGAATCCAAAATATTTTAAATTGCTAATAGAGAAATTACATTGAAATTACGATACCCATTTCCGTGCAACTCTGTACATGGTTGGAAAAAAATACTTTTTTTTCAACTATGTACTGCATGTTTCAACCGTGAGAAGAAAAAAAAACAATTGACAGCTGATCTTAAATTTAAACACAAATCTTAAAATTAATTATTAAAGTGATTTTGCAAAATGAAACCTATCCTTTTTACTTTTTTGATTGTTACAAATTAATAATTTCCAATTTAGTAAGTAATTGTTTCTTATTTGTTTCCATTTCAAAATACTTTATTTACCCCTATAACAATTTAAAATGTAAACAATAAGTATCAGCTGTTCACGAAATTACATCAAATGTCATCTAGACAGTATGAACACTCAAGATTTCATGCGTAAAATGCGATTATAGATGCATTTTTGACAATAGTGAATTCATTAAATTTTAATTTTTCTTTAGGTGTATTTAAAATTGTTTTGCCTACATAAAGATTTACTATTTTTAATAAATGTTTAAAAATGAACAAAATACTTTTTTTTTAATAAAATATGTAAATTTTACTTATTTTAAAAACAAAGCCAGAAAATTTTAATTTTTGAAAGAAAACCATATTTTCTAAATATGTTAAAAAATCAAAAATCTGAAATAGGATATGAAAAATGCAACTGTATTAAAATATATTTAAAAAAAACTGTTTATTAAACATTCCTATTTGAGCTGATGAAGTCACAATTGAAACGCCGTTTAAATCATTGAATTCCACAAAACATTCCGAGAAAAATTTTTTTTAAAGTTTTATACTTTTAAGATTTTTTTAAAAACCGCTATAGTTTTCGCGTGAACAAAGTATAAAAAAAATTTTTTTTTTTCACATTTTACTTAAGGTACATTTTGGTCCCTAGGTCAAATTGAGTGAGTTGTTCCTGGACCGGAGCACCTGCAGGTGATAGAAAAACATCTCATAATTGAAAAAAGTCGAAAAGAAAATTATTTAAAAGAAATAGTTTCTTACCAATTCTTTTTTAACTACAACCATGGGAAATAGCATCGTATAAAAAATGTTTGTGTATAACCAGAAATTTTATTGCATATATTGTGTGTTAATTATTCATTATATTTGACTGCATTGTATATATATATACATATTTTATATTTTTTTTAATTTTTTATAAGACAATAACAAATAAAAATAGTCAAAAGTGTGAAAAAAATCTCAAAGATATCGTATAAAATTGAAAAAAATCGATAGTGGTAAGAAAATGTCGAAAATATTCGAAAATTAACAGAAAAATTCGAAAATACTGAAAAAATATATTATTTAATAATTAAAAAAAGTCGAAAAGTCCATTTATTGTTCCAGCTATAAAACCCTAGTATTTTGACAAATTGTACAAATATGGCAGCCTTATGAACGAATTGTGTTTAAACTTGGTAGCACCAAAAATAAAGTTTCTGCAAATGTTAAAACTTGGCATACCTTAAATGCCGCGATTAGTTTAAGCGTCAGTTGGTATTAATTTGTCAAATAAGCATCATGGTGAGTACCTTCTTTTTCCTTTTAGTAAAGTTTGTCAGCACAGTTTTTAAAAATTAACTGTGATGGTAAACTTCATTTATACTCTTTTATTAATTATATATATCTTTTTTTTCAGAATGTGGCTGAAAAATAATTTCTAATATAAAAATTAAAAGAGGTAGTGAGGACGGTATACCGAGATACCCCCATTCACAACGGTATAACCAGTACCTATATGGATATCAGCCTGCAGCATCTCCGGCCCCGCCGTATGTACCACTGGCTCAACCGTATGCAGCTTCGGCACAGCAGTATGCAGCTCCGGTCACGCCGACGACACCTCCATCTTCGACACATTAATATATTTTTAATATTGTTCTTTTTTTAATTTTATGTAGTAATAAGCAGCATGGTGAGTTCCTTTTTTCCTTTTAGTAAAGTTTGCCAGCACAGTTTTAAAAAATAACTGTGCAGGTAAACTTGATTTATTCCCTTTTATTGATTATATATATAATTTTTTTCAGAATGTGGCTGAAAAATAATTTCTAATATAAAAATTAAAAGAGATAGTGAGGGCAGTATGCCGAGATACCCTCCACCACAATGGTACAGCCAGTATCCATATGGGTACTAGTCTCCTCTAGCTCAACCGTATGCAGCCCCGGCCACGCCAACGATAACACCTCCATCTTCGACATCTTAATATATTTTTAATGTTATTCTTTTTTTTTAATTTTATATAGTAGTGTTTGTGTTTGTTATGTTTATCTTTGTTGTTTTTTTCAATATTTTTTTTTATTTTAAATTTCAAATCCTTTTTTAAATATATATATATATATATATATATATATATATATATATATATATATATATATATATATATATATATATTAAATTTTTATTTACTTTCAATTTCCATAAATATGAAATTATATATATATATATATATATTTATATATATTTATTATAATTTGAAAATTTATATGCAATTTTATTGTTGTTTGATTATAAAAAATATCTTCGATTTTTTTCGAAATAGTAATGGTATTACTAAATTTTTATCAAATATATATGTTATACGTAAACAAAAATAAAACTATATAAAAATTTTAACTTAAAAATTAAATGAACTACAAACGGGAAAAATTATATATAAGATCTTTATTACGTACTTTTTATTTTACAAAGTTTTAGCATTTTATGGTTCCTTGTTGTGATAAAAATTTCTCCAATATAGACTCGACGTAACAGCAAAAGTATTTTTAAATAACAATACTTTATGCGAAGTTCTAGAAATACTTTATGAGTAATTTTACAATAAACAGGACATTTTTGTTGATAATTTTTAATATATTATATATTTATATGTTATAATTATTAATAAAAATTTAACTGTGTTGACATACATATATTTAACACTCACTTTCAATAACTTGGCAACCAAAGAGGTAAGAACATTTTTATATTAAGTAATATATTATACGTTTTGCTGGACATTTATATACATATAAATCTTTAACTTGTTCACAGGACATTTTTCGGTATTGGAGGCGCATGCCAAAGAGGTGAGTATCAATTTGATTTTTATAATTTTCAATACAATACAATGAACAAATATTTTGTTATAGTTTCTTTTATTTACAGATTTTTGCCAAAAAGTTCGACGTGGTGGTTGCCGTAATTTAAAGGTTTCCTCAATTTAAAAGACTTTTGACCCAATTTACTGATCGTTTGATTCATGAAATTGATTTAATGAAGTTTTGTCAGGTGATGTAGATGAGGACGAACTGGAACCAGAGCTTATGTTGAAAAAGAATTTGAATCATTGAATTTTTTTACAGGAGCTTTGCCAGGTAGTGCAGCTGAGGACGAACTGGAACCAGAGACCACGGAAAAAGAATTGCAGTCTCGCGGTGTTTTTGCAGGAGAAGTTATGTCAGGTGTTGTTGTGGAACACGACCTGGAACTAAAGCTCATGCTAGCAGAATCGCCGATTGTGGTATTTTGGCAGAATAAATTTTCCATGCATTTGATGTTGAGGGCAAATTAAAATTATTTTTGAGTTTTCCAGAAAAAATGTCAGGTATTATAGTGTAAAATGAATTTGAACCAGATTCCACGGTAAAGGAATCGTAGTGTTATGGTGTTATAGTAGAACAAACTTTTAATGCAACGTCTAATGAGAAAGAACTCAACTAGCTTAAATGTTTCATAGAAAATGTGTCATGAGTTGAAGTAGTGGACAAATTTAAAGAAAAGCGAGGATCGCACAGTTGTGAGTTTTCAGCAAAACAAGCGTTTAGCGCAGTGACGATGAACTTTTACAATTAATATGATCGGACAGTTTTGACGTTAAACTTGATCGATTTTCTTTACTTAAAAAAAGTGTTTGCAAAAGAGATATTTGCTTTAAAATAATTTGTTGATTCTAGTTTGTTTATGAGTGGAACTAGATGCTTTGGAAAATCTGTTGATGGTTTATTTAGCGATGACAAATAGTTATTTTTGTTTAATAATCTCTATCATCTAAGAAAGTAATCACTGGCTGCGACTGTATTCCGTAAGGGGCGAATTTATCAACACCATCAAATTATAAATACAGCAAATATTTTGTTACAAATAGCGCGGTGCGTTCATTTCTAATTTAAAATACAAAGAATTAATTACACTACTTACCATTTTTTTTCAACTACAACATCTAACTATTTGAAATAGTATACTATAAAAAAATGTTTGTGTATAACCATAAATAAATAAAAAATAGTCAAAAGAGTAAAAAAGATCTGGAAAATATCGTATAAAGTTGAAGAATATAGATAGTGGTCAGAAAATTTCGAAAATAGTAAAAAATAAATTATTTAAAAATTTATAAATGTCGAAAAGTCGACTTTTTGTTCCAGCTATAAAACCATAGTGTTTTGACATATTGTACAGTTATGGCAGCCTTATGAACGAATTATGTTTAAACTTGGCAGCACATAAACCTGGCATACCTTAAATGCCGCGATTAGTTTAAGCGTCAGTTGGTATTAATTTGTCAAATAAGCAGCAGCATGTGGTATATTTTTTCCCTATAGTAAAATTCGTTAGTATATTTATTCAAAATATTAACTGTGCTGGGTAACTTGATTTATTTTTCTTAATTAATTTATACATATATATATATATATATATATATATATATATATATATATATATATATTCTTTTTTTCAGAACAAACAAAAAATATTTTTAATATTAAAATAGGTGATAAGGGCGGTATGCCAAGATACCCCCACAACAATGGTATAGACAGTACCCATAAGGGTACCAATCTCCAGCGCCTCCAGCTCAGCCGTATGCAGCTCCGGCACAGTCGTATGCAGCCCCGGCCAAGCCAACGACACTTCTATCTTCGACCGAGTAGTATATTTTTATTTTTATTATTATTATTATTTTTTTAATTTTATATAGTTGTGTTTATTTTTGTTATGTTCTTTAAAAATTTTTTTATTATTTTAAATTGTAATGTTTTTTAAACAGAAATCAATAGAGATATACGTAGCCTGTTTGCGTGCAAAATTTAATGAAAATCGAAATGGAAACTAAATTACATTTTCGGCAATATTTAAAAAATACCATATGTATGTAACCCACATCAATATGTTTAAAATACTGATTAAAAGTGATACGATATAGTTGATGATACCGAAGATAATCGCAATCATAATGATTTTTTAACATCTATTAAAAAAAAAAAAATTGTAATCAACGAAGTACTCTTTTTAAGTATCTGTTTCAATGTCTTTCTTAATGGGTTTAATTTTATAGGAATTGGCTAAAAGTCCATCTTTATGTTGATTAAAATAAACAACATTTTATTATAAATATTTGTTACAAAAGTTATGGCTTTTAAAGTCTTTATTGAATTTAAATAAAAACTAGATTAAAACAAATTAATTCATATAAACTTATGCTTTCATTTAAAATATTTTGTAATTAATATTTCAAAAGGATGAAGACTTTGTGTTCTTATTTTTTTTCTTGTGACTTCCATTTTACCTTTTTCTGATAAAAAATAGTAGTGGTTTAAGCGCTTTTCTAAATACGATCATAAAATGTTCATATATATATAAGTAAATGTAATTTTTTTAATATATTTCATTTCAATTTTAATCGATAAATCAAATTGAATTCATTATATTTAATTTTAATCGATAAATAAAAATACATTTATTATATTTATTTTTAATCGTTAAGTAAAATAAATGTATTACTCTATTACTGATTTTAGTTTTTTTTTTTTTTAAATACTCTTCTATAATCAGTTAAGATCAAGCAGTAACTTCATGTTGCTAAAAACCCCTTTCTATCAAAGTTCATGAAAATAAAGAAAAATTTTTGACATGTTAATAACTCTAATATATCCAAAACATTACAACTTCTGTATAAAAGATAATTTACTTACTTTTTAGTACAATCATAATCAAATATTGAAAGATCGATATATTTTTTATTAAAGAAAAAATTGGTTATTGTACTCGTAGTTCGTTAAAAAATAAAAAGATCATTAAGGACATGTTCAAATCTATGACTTTATCTAAAAAGTTTTAAAAAGCATTTATTAAAAAAATTTCATTTATTTTATTTTTAATTCTATGAAAAATATGTGTTATACAGCATAAGATTTTGATTTTGAAAAATTTTGGTGGACTTTTTGAAATCCTACACTGTAGAAAATTTTAGTTAAAAAATTCATATTTTTCTCGAATGCGCATAATCAGAACCACCATAATATTTATAAATGCATATGTGCATAGAAATTTAGTAAATATTCTATTTAAAATAATATTTTTTATTAAATATTTAAAAAATATGAATTTTTTTGTGTCAAATTATTTTGATAAAAAATTCAGAAATGCAAAATACGCAGAACCTTTTACTAGGCCTTATTATAGTTAATAACTGGTCCATGGACTAATTAATAAAATAAATAAAATCAAGGCCTTTTACTGGAATCGTTAAAAAAAGAAACTACGACTGTTTTGATTAAAAGTTGGTTTTACAGACCGTGCGCAGGTATAGGAAGATTATATCGATTACCATATATGTTTGTTTATATCGATTACCATATATGTATATTAATATTTAAATTAAAATCAAATTTTTTTCTAAGTTTAATACTTACTGTTTGGTCTATTTGTGGCGTATCTGATTATCTATCCGCGTTTTCAGTTGTTGTGGAGTTCTGGTTTGCAAAGCAGGATTGTCATTTATTGCCTCCAAGCATTTCATTAGACTAGGAAATTTTTCCAATTTTTTCAAATTGCCAAAAATAGAGCAAATGGTGTTTTTCTCACATTCAGAACTTCTTGTTGTATTGTCATACGGATACATTTTTATAAATATGGTTTTATTAAAATGTTAAATATATAGAATACCTAATTAATCGAATATTTTAAATAACCGTAAATGTAATTATTTTTTAACTTAGAGCCAGCTTTCAACATGTCAAGAAATTAAATTAAATTGCTGATGTAAATACATGTCCAATTTTTATGTAAATACATAACACAGGTCAACACTTAAAAAGCATATTGAAAAATATGTTGCAGATATTATGGGTATAGACCAATTTTAAACCATTTGAAGACCAAAGAAAATTTGTTTCCTTGAAGATTCACTAAAATAGAATTCCGTATTTTGATATATTTTTCATTAACAGTGTTTTGGTATAAAAGCTTTCATTTGCAAAATTATTCGCGATATAATTTTTTTGCGATTTTGTTGACCTTTGAATTAAAATTATATAGACTTTTGAATATATATTTTATTTTATCTAAAATTGTCGTATTTATTTTCTTATTACAATTTCAACTGTCTTCTTCCTTTCTATGAAAATTCTGTGGCTTTAATAGTAAATGGTGAAATTTGTTGTTGCTGTATGAAAATACTACTTATATTGTTACTCAAATATAGAAAAGAGAATTAATATTAGACTACATTTATTTTTATAAAAGCCAATCTAATTAATGACTGACGCTTAATTAATAAGTTGAAAGCTGGCTCTTATTCGTAATAATAATAAACTAATTAGTAATAATTTATACTTACTACTTCGCCTTTTTTTGTTGGTAGATTTAGTTGGATTTTCATCAAAATTTGCCCTTCTCCATTTAAAGATCTCGTTAAATTTTGATATGTTTCTTTTCCTAGTTATTTATCTGGTTGAATTTTGATCTGTTTCTGACTCGATATCAACGTTGGGTACTATCCGTCTTCTCCTAGTTATTGATTTGATGGAATTTTTATCATTTGATTCGATATCATCAGGTGTACAAAGTTGAACATCGACATTATCCTCACCCTCCTTATTGTCATCTTCTCCTATAGCCGACATCAGAAGCTTTGACAAGCAAGTTATTTCAGTAACTGGGACTAGAACCCTGTAAACACTTTTATGGATGTCCTTATGATGCCCCATAAAATTTGACAGCTGATCCACCGGAGTCTCCTCTATATTTAATAACGATGTGTACATTGCGATATGTTTTCCAAGAGATGTTCCTCGTAAGGTTTGCGGAATTTCAGCACCGCACTCTTGTGCAAATTATTTGAGTAATTGACAAGCTCTATAATATTGTTTCGAAAATGTTGAATTTCCTCTCTTTGAAAAAATATATTCGTTATTATTAGTTACTAGCTGACCCGGTCCGCGTTGCTGGCCCTAAGCAAACATTAGTGTTGTATTACCACATGATTTAAATGATGTAAATATTTTCTAAATAAACCGAAAACTCGGACTTTTTATTGCAACATTTCGAAAGTTTTAAAATTTTGATATTGGAGCATTCTTAACATAGGTTTTTTGTAAATATCTTCTGAACTACATAACCGATTTAAGAGCTTGATATCTCGTTTTGAAAAACATGACAACGGCTTTCAAAAAATAAAATAAAATAAAATAAAAAAAAGCAAAAAAAGATAAATATATGTATACGTCATTGGTGGTGCAATCTGAAAATTGGATTTTACCACGCTTCCTCTGTAGACCGAAAATCAAAAATCAGACTTCACAGTGTCACCCGCCTGAATATTCTGAAGATTCCCTGAAAATTTCATCAAAATCGGCCCAGCCGTTTTGGAGTCCATAAGTTACATACATACACACATCCTGTTTTATATATATAGATTCCCGCTTTAGTCCAGTGTTCAAGAATTATGTCAATAGCCTTTATAATTAGGGGACTGAAAAGTGCACTAACTGTCCTTCCTAATTTTTCTCGCAATGTCAAACGAACAAATTGTTTTGAGAATGTAACCGACCCCTACAACATTTTTTCCAAAATTTCTTTTTCAACATTGTCCGTGATTATCTCTTCTTCCGTCTTCTGTGAAATATCTGTATAAATTTTAATCTTGACTTTACAAGTTCATGCCAGTATTTATTTTTTAGAAATAAATACAATTTTCTTATGTGGTCCTTGGATGGTAATAATACTATTTTTATCCGTTTCTCATTGCACTGATCATCAAAGGCTTTTTCTGTTAATCAAAACTAGTATTTTCTCCTCCCACAGCAGCAAAAAATCTTCAAGATCCTCTTTTAGTCATCCGATTGTCTTTTGCTTAGATCCGCACTTTCTATTATGGAAATTATGTATCGTCCCAATTTGTAACAATTAGGAGAGCTTTTATACAGATGTCGAATAATCCGTAATAATCCGGTGGTAAAAATATCCTTTAGTTCTTTTATTTATTTTTATCTCAATTATAAAGCTTCTCAATAATCGCAATTGTGATCTTATCATATCGTGTCGGACAATTTATTTCCATATTTTATAATCAGTTCATCATATCGAATAGCTTTTGTAATATCATCGTTTCTTAAAACAGGAAAAATTTTTGTTCTTAAGGTAAAATTTGCTGTCGTATGAATATATTGAGTTACTTTCCTGCCGGATATTAAGTTTCCTCTTGCATTATGGTTTCTCTTACCACATTTTTGTAAATGAATTCGTAATGTATTTTTTGAGTAAAATCCTGCTTCATTTCGACGTTTGTCCTGGTGTAGACTTGTCACTATTAGTATGCCGCTGTTATGTTCTTCAGATGTATTATAAATAACTTTTAATCGGTCTCTTGATCTGGAATTAAAGTATTTTTTTTAATTGTTTTTCCGATTTGTGTTTAAGGAAGAATTGTTGCGCTAATTTCGTTTGTAATATTTTGAAAAATATACAGAAGTGTTTTTTTTACTTATAGTTTTTATGCGGCACTTTTATACAAGACAATTTTAGGGGATTTTTTATCAACTCTTCTGCATTCCTATTTTGTTCTTCTAAAGTGTTTTTATCTAAGAATTCCCTTGTTGAGTCCGGAAAATATTCTTAAATTGTAATCCAAGTAGATTTTGTATGGTTGGTATTGTTGAAGCTATTTTTTGGAAAGGGTGATATTAAAATAGTGCTGTTACAATTAATTTTTGTTCCTAGACTCGAACTGTAGACAACAGTGTTGTTAATGGTAACATCTTTGAGGAGCGAGCACTGATATTGGTAACTCGAGATATGTGTTTTAATAATATCTTTTCAGGAGATACGTCAGTAGTGCGATTCAGTAACCCATTTTAACGATAATTGTATCGTTAAAAAAAAGTAAACAACAAAATTGCCGATTTTGTTATTCACTAACACTTTTTAACGATGAGACCATAATATGTTTTTAATTGATGTGTTTTTAATTTTAAATGTTAATGAAAAACAATTTTTATAAAATATTTTTTATAAAATAAATAAATTGCAGGTAATTCTGGATACCCATTACCCATTAGAGCCATGGCTGATGACTCCTTTACCAAACCAAACAGAGGAAGTCCAAAATTCCGCTACAATGAAGCATTATGTAAAGCTCACAATCCCACAGAAAGATTTTTTGGGGTACTCAAAGCAACTTGGCGATGCTTATCGGGGCAGAGAACACTTTTGTATGATACCGGATTTGCTGGAAAAGTTATAAACGCGTGTGCAGTATTGCATAATATGAATTTAACAGCTCACAGCATCAACGAAGAGAAAAATTTCTCAGAACCTCTCGAAAGTAGCAATTTGATAAGCAACGAAACACCATCCTTAACAGCAAAATGAGTACAAGATAGATTAATTACTAATTTTTTTTACATGAATTATTATCTATCTATCTATCTATCTATTTATTTAGTTCCTCTACACCGTAAACCGTTTTTATAAAAATAAAAATCATTCTATTTCGCTGCTGTGGGAGGAGAAAATACTAGTTTTGATTAACAGAAAAATCAGTGCAATGAGAAGCGGATAAAAATAGTACTATTACTATCCAAGGACCACATAAGAAAATTGTATTTATTTCTAAAAAATAAAATGCTTAATTACCTTGCAGTATTAGAGAAAAAATATAATGATATATACTGGCATGAACTTGTAAAGTCAACATTAAAATTATATTATATATATATATATATATATATATATATATATATATATTCAATTTTTTATTTTTGTGATATATACATATGGATATGTAAATTTTTATTATTTAATATTCATAAATAAAATACTGAATTTTTTATAATGTAAGAATGATTTTAATTTTCATAAAAATGGTTTACGGTGTTAAGAAACTAAATAAATAAATAAATAAATAAATAAATAAATATATATATATATATATATATATATATATATATATATATATATAAATGTAATGGAGTTCATATTTTTATATACAACAAAAGACAAAAAAAAAACTTAAAAGTAAAAAGTGGAATTAATTTAAAGGCACATTTGTATATCACATTTTTAATACTCTTATAAGAGCTAAAAATTAATTAAATTATTTACTTTTTGTACTTTGAATTCACATTTGGTTTATACCATTGGCTAAGTTGTTAAATGCTTCTGCTGTGGATTTTAAGCCCTTCTCCATAATTTTAATAGCATCTGCCATCGTTTTAATTTCCTCAACGTTGGCTGTATTCGACTCTGCAAGCATCTATTAAAAACTAATATAATAATAATATAATAAACACTTTTTATATCAAAATTACCTTCAAAGCATCCGCTTGTCTTTTGGCGATTTCCAAAAACTTGTCTCTCGTATCTGAAGATGACATTTCTATAATTATATTTTCCTCGTCATCTTCCAAGAGTACTTGCAGATCCTTACGAGGCGAAAATATTTATAAAACTCATTATGAAACAATATTTCATTTATACTTACGTCATTCATTGGAACATTTTCTTTTACGTTCTTGTTGCCTTCAATATATTCCTTCCTTGCCAATAATGGAAATTATCTTCTTTTCCAATTCAGTAATAGGCTCTTGTTTTATTGTTCTATTTCCCGTCATTGCCTCCTGTTCCTTTCTCGCATCTTAATGATGGTGCGACTTTTCAAGTCTCTCCATACCTTAAAATATACATACGTATGATAAGTTAATATTTAATACTAAATACTTATATTAACAACTTCACTTACCGTGTACTACTGCTCCTCTGTTTTTACAGCTCCACCAAGGCTATTAAATGATGTTGTCAATTCCGACCATTTTTTGTCATTTTCAGCCTTCTCATGAAGTTTTTGAAATTTTCCTTCACCGTTGTTCTATGGTTGCGTGGCTTTTTTTAGAAGTAGTGGTCATTCTGAAATAAAAAATCACTAAAAGTAACAAAATAACAATTAATAAAACTTAACTTTATTTACTTACCTCAATTAATTTTTCAAAAATAGTTTGTTAAGCAAAAATTTGTTTATTTTTTTTCTATTTTCTTTTGACGTTTATTTATGCAGAGATGCCACACGAAAAGAAAAGTTAACTATTGTTTATTAGTAGTTAGTGAGAATATGTAGATTTTACTGGGCATTTGGTAATAGAAACTTTAGGTGTTAATACTGTGGAGGACAAATTTGAATGAGGTGCTGTGACAGGTGACGGGGACAATCTGGAAATATTGCGGAATATGTACGATCTGGTGAGTACTCGAAATTAGAAACAAATGGTATTGATACAGCAGAGAACAAATTTTCAACTACACAACTAGAGAGATGTGTTAGGTGTTGTTAAAGAGGACGATGACGATGTTATGGACGGCCTGGAAATGTTGTTAGAATATACTTCATCTGATGAGTATTCGGAATTAAAAGCAAGAATTGGAATATTTGGCAGCAGAAACAATAGGTGTTGATACTATGGAGGATAAGTTATGGCGGGCTGTACCTTCTTATATTAATGATAATGTACTTTCTAACATTAAATTTGTATGAAAATTCATTAGAACAAGCATTATTTGCAGACGGCAAACAAACATTGTAAATCTTAGATATAGTTTCTAGCGAATTTTTATATTCCATAAGTTCTAACTTGTCATCTGAAAAGTATAAATTATCTTAAAATGATAAAATATTTCGTATCATTATTCTTACAAGAAAACTCTACAAAATTTTAAAAAATAGTAAAAGTATTTTAATACCCAGGTTCGCTCTTTTTAATGATATCATTTATTAAAATTTACATTGTTACATCTTGCGACGTTATGATTTGCAAATCTAGTTAAGAATGGCAAAGTAAAATCAATATTCCCCAGATTATCTGTACAAACAGACACACGTACATAACTAGATCTTCTATCTTCTTTCTAAAGACTGACGAACAAATCTAATTTAGATGATTGAACCTCATTATAACGCAAAATATTTATTCCTTTGTTGGTATGCAACCAATATTTTGATGTGTTAGAAACAGATTATCTGTGTATACAAACGGACATAACTGGATCTTCTATCGCTCTTTCGAAAGACTGACAAACAGACTAAGCTAGCTAGATGTAATCCTCATAAAGACCCAGAATATTTTAACTTTCCTGATAAGTCAAAAATGGTATAACGAATCAAAAACGGTATATTTTAGTGAGTTAAGATCAGAATGACAAAATCAATTTTCCCCTCATTATCCGTATAAACAGATCTTCGTCGTACTTTCGATGGCAGGAAAGTTTTAAATTTCAAAACAGATCTCAAAAATTGCAATTTTTTGCAAAAAAATATTATATTATTATTTTTTTAATTTTATTGAAATAGTTCAGTATTTTTTGGATTTTTCTGAAATACTGGACCTTACATATATACATTTTTATCAAGAACATATCATAACGAAAAAAAAAATATATTTTTTATTAATTTGTATTTTATAGTAGTAATATGTAGCATTTCCAATTTAAAACTAGATTTCACTGTTTTAGATAACGAAATATCTATTATCAAACGCTATAACCAAAACAACAATGTTTTGATTTAAAACAATTATAAATAATTATATAATTCATTATAGTTAAATAAAACTAAATTATTGCAATGACTAAAATTTTTCTTAAAATCATGTTAACCAAAACTCTTTGATATTATTAATTAATTACAGATAGAAAACTCAAACCCGCTTTAGTTTCTTTAAAGTAATGATTTATACTAAACAATTTAGAGCGCTATATTCGGCTGTGCTGAATCTTATATACCCCTCACCCGCGATGTATATTAAAATAAAATATATTTTTAATATATTTAGTTAACGTTTTCTATATAATGAAAGCAAGATATAAATTAATCAAAAATATACAAATGTAAATACAAATATATTTACCTATACACTACACTAAAAACGTTAAATAATTTAATAAATAATATTTTGAATGTTTAATAAATTTAAGACAATATTAGATTAAACGAAATTTGGTTCGAATTTCATTAAAATATTCTTATTTTTAAGGCATTTTTTACTGTTTAAACTATACTCCGGGGGACATTTGTATAATAATGTAAAATAATGAGCCGATCACAACCAATTTCAATAGGCTTCGTCCTTGTATTATAAAAGTCTCACGTGCCAAATTTTATTGAATTCTCTTTAAAATTGCGACCAGTACTTTGTGCAAAAAGTTTACATGGACAGCCAGCCAGCCGTCTAGGCAGTCAGAAGATCGATTTAAAAAGTTATTCTGAGTCGATTGGTATACTTTACGGTGGGTGTTGGATAACTTATTCTATGCGTTACGAACATCAGCACAAATGCATAATATCCCAACTACCTATGACGGTGTAGGGTATAAAAAGAGTATCGTGAAAATCTATGGACCGATTTAACTGATTTAAAAAACCAAAATTCGAAAAAAATATTTATGGTAGATCTGTGCAAGAACGAAGTCCATATCTCAAATAGTAGCTGCAAAAATCACAATAACGCGTTTTGGCCTATAACTCGGTTAATGCTGGACCGACTTGTTCACTTGTGAAAAAACGAAGTATCTAGCTTCCTAGAGTTTCTTCTATTAGAAGTGCTATATTTTTGTTTATTAATGTGTTATGGGGATCATATGAAAGCTTGAAATATTCTCTAAATGATTTGATGTATACGAGAGTACCGTTATAACGATATATTTTTGAGATAATGGTATTTTTGTAAAAAAAAAAAATCAAAATAAAAAATAATAAAATACCATTTTGTCTCACCATGGGTTAATGATTTGGAACATTTTATATATCAATCGAAAGGAAGGAGAAAATTGCATTCTTATATCATAACTTCAAGAACCTATAACTCGAAAACTAACAGAGAGCGGAGAAAAATGTTTATCTAAATTTTTTAACCAAAAATAGTGCTTTTGCCGAAAGAAAATTTAAACCAGCAGTTCATTTATTCTGCTCAAAAATTCAGAAAAAAAATTTAATCCTGATATGTGAAACGATTTCTTTAGCTTCTATAGAGTTTTCATAAAATATCTACTACATTTATGAACCGATCTTGCTGAATAATATTCGAAAGGATTTCTGATCGTTTGATATTTTATATATGTGGGCTTCATAAACGCCATTTCAACCGACCGACGGACGGACATCATTTCTTATAAGGATCTGGAAAGTATAAAAATTTTTTCTCGCCGACGAAAATTGTGGAAGTTAAAAACCGTCTTCTATTAAATATTTGAATTAAAATTAATGAGGACTTTACTAGCTTATTCCTTGAATGTAAATTAAATTTTTTTTGTAACGTAGAAATTGCATTCAATATTTTATTTTTTAAAAACTCGTATAATATTTTTATGTCAGACTTTGATGGCAATAAGGTTTTTTATCCGCTTTTGGTTGCACTAATCGTCCAGGGCCTTTTATTTATTAATACTGGAATCTCCTCTTCCCTTAGCAATAAAAAATTTTCAAGTTTTTTTTTCTGATTGAGTTTTGATATACTCCGATCTTTGTTTCGAACCACATTTCTTTATTAAAGACGTCAATTGGTGAACAACAGCCAGAGTTTTAAACCACCTTAAAGTGTCATCCCAGTTAGCAACTTTTCGCAAAGTCTTTCACAAAGATAAAATAAATAGGGCTTAAAAATATCTTTAAATTGAATAATACTTTTATTACTGAGTTTTATTACCTCAATCAAAAATCTCCCTAAAAGCCTTAATTGAGATCTTATCATATCATGTTGGTGAATTAATGTATACTTTTATGAGAGTTTATTGCCGAATTTTATAATTAATTCACACAAACTATTCCCAGGAGTATTTTCAACATGAATCTTGTTATTCTCAGTTATTGACTTGGTTGGTAAAAAATTTTAACTCGAATTTGGTAAGAAGTTATTTTTTGTTTTGAACGATGCTTTGGAGTCCTTATAATACTGAGAACCACATCAGTCAATGATATTATTATCAGCATCAGATGAGTTAACTTTTTATAAAATTTTCTTGTAGGTTTCACTCGATTCTTTACGATTATTATGATAGATTTTGACAGTACATATCCAAGTTGAAAATCTTTATTCTTGATGTGCAAAAAATGGTGAGTACGAATCCAAAATATTTTAAATTGCTAATAGAGAAATTACATTGAAATTACGATACCCATTTCCGTGCAACTCTGTACATGGTTGGAAAAAAATACTTTTTTTTCAACTATGTACTGCATGTTTCAACCGTGAGAAGAAAAAAAAACAATTGACAGCTGATCTTAAATTTAAACACAAATCTTAAAATTAATTATTAAAGTGATTTTGCAAAATGAAACCTATCCTTTTTACTTTTTTGATTGTTACAAATTAATAATTTCCAATTTAGTAAGTAATTGTTTCTTATTTGTTTCCATTTCAAAATACTTTATTTACCCCTATAACAATTTAAAATGTAAACAATAAGTATCAGCTGTTCACGAAATTACATCAAATGTCATCTAGACAGTATGAACACTCAAGATTTCATGCGTAAAATGCGATTATAGATGCATTTTTGACAATAGTGAATTCATTAAATTTTAATTTTTCTTTAGGTGTATTTAAAATTGTTTTGCCTACATAAAGATTTACTATTTTTAATAAATGTTTAAAAATGAACAAAATACTTTTTTTTTAATAAAATATGTAAATTTTACTTATTTTAAAAACAAAGCCAGAAAATTTTAATTTTTGAAAGAAAACCATATTTTCTAAATATGTTAAAAAATCAAAAATCTGAAATAGGATATGAAAAATGCAACTGTATTAAAATATATTTAAAAAAAACTGTTTATTAAACATTCCTATTTGAGCTGATGAAGTCACAATTGAAACGCCGTTTAAATCATTGAATTCCACAAAACATTCCGAGAAAATTTTTTTTTAAAGTTTTATACTTTTAAGATTTTTTTAAAAACCGCTATAGTTTTCGCGTGAACAAAGTATAAAAAAATTTTTTTTTTTCACATTTTACTTAAGGTACATTTTGGTCCCTAGGTCAAATTGAGTGAGTTGTTCCTGGACCGGAGCACCTGCAGGTGATAGAAAAACATCTCATAATTGAAAAAAGTCGAAAAGAAAATTATTTAAAAGAAATAGTTTCTTACCAATTCTTTTTTAACTACAACCATGGGAAATAGCATCGTATAAAAAATGTTTGTGTATAACCAGAAATTTTATTGCATATATTGTGTGTTAATTATTCATTATATTTGACTGCATTGTATATATATATACATATTTTATATTTTTTTTAATTTTTTATAAGACAATAACAAATAAAAATAGTCAAAAGTGTGAAAAAAATCTCAAAGATATCGTATAAAATTGAAAAAAATCGATAGTGGTAAGAAAATGTCGAAAATATTCGAAAATTAACAGAAAAATTCGAAAATACTGAAAAAATATATTATTTAATAATTAAAAAAAGTCGAAAAGTCCATTTATTGTTCCAGCTATAAAACCCTAGTATTTTGACAAATTGTACAAATATGGCAGCCTTATGAACGAATTGTGTTTAAACTTGGTAGCACCAAAAATAAAGTTTCTGCAAATGTTAAAACTTGGCATACCTTAAATGCCGCGATTAGTTTAAGCGTCAGTTGGTATTAATTTGTCAAATAAGCATCATGGTGAGTACCTTCTTTTTCCTTTTAGTAAAGTTTGTCAGCACAGTTTTTAAAAATTAACTGTGATGGTAAACTTCATTTATACTCTTTTATTAATTATATATATCTTTTTTTTCAGAATGTGGCTGAAAAATAATTTCTAATATAAAAATTAAAAGAGGTAGTGAGGACGGTATACCGAGATACCCCCATTCACAACGGTATAACCAGTACCTATATGGATATCAGCCTGCAGCATCTCCGGCCCCGCCGTATGTACCACTGGCTCAACCGTATGCAGCTTCGGCACAGCAGTATGCAGCTCCGGTCACGCCGACGACACCTCCATCTTCGACACATTAATATATTTTTAATATTGTTCTTTTTTTAATTTTATGTAGTAATAAGCAGCATGGTGAGTTCCTTTTTTCCTTTTAGTAAAGTTTGCCAGCACAGTTTTAAAAAATAACTGTGCAGGTAAACTTGATTTATTCCCTTTTATTGATTATATATATAATTTTTTTCAGAATGTGGCTGAAAAATAATTTCTAATATAAAAATTAAAAGAGATAGTGAGGGCAGTATGCCGAGATACCCTCCACCACAATGGTACAGCCAGTATCCATATGGGTACTAGTCTCCTCTAGCTCAACCGTATGCAGCCCCGGCCACGCCAACGATAACACCTCCATCTTCGACATCTTAATATATTTTTAATGTTATTCTTTTTTTTTAATTTTATATAGTAGTGTTTGTGTTTGTTATGTTTATCTTTGTTGTTTTTTTCAATATTTTTTTTTATTTTAAATTTCAAATCCTTTTTTAAATATATATATATATATATATATATATATATATATATATATATATATATATATATATATATATTAAATTTTTATTTACTTTCAATTTCCATAAATATGAAATTATATATATATATATATATATTTATATATATTTATTATAATTTGAAAATTTATATGCAATTTTATTGTTGTTTGATTATAAAAAATATCTTCGATTTTTTTCGAAATAGTAATGGTATTACTAAATTTTTATCAAATATATATGTTATACGTAAACAAAAATAAAACTATATAAAAATTTTAACTTCAAAATTAAATGAACTACAAACGGGAAAAATTATATATAAGATCTTTATTACGTACTTTTTATTTTACAAAGTTTTAGCATTTTATGGTTCCTTGTTGTGATAAAAATTTCTCCAATATAGACTCGACGTAACAGCAAAAGTATTTTTAAATAACAATACTTTATGCGAAGTTCTAGAAATACTTTATGAGTAATTTTACAATAAACAGGACATTTTTGTTGATAATTTTTAATATATTATATATTTATATGTTATAATTATTAATAAAAATTTAACTGTGTTGACATACATATATTTAACACTCACTTTCAATAACTTGGCAACCAAAGAGGTAAGAACATTTTTATATTAAGTAATATATTATACGTTTTGCTGGACATTTATATACATATAAATCTTTAACTTGTTCACAGGACATTTTTCGGTATTGGAGGCGCATGCCAAAGAGGTGAGTATCAATTTGATTTTTATAATTTTCAATACAATACAATGAACAAATATTTTGTTATAGTTTCTTTTATTTACAGATTTTTGCCAAAAAGTTCGACGTGGTGGTTGCCGTAATTTAAAGGTTTCCTCAATTTAAAAGACTTTTGACCCAATTTACTGATCGTTTGATTCATGAAATTGATTTAATGAAGTTTTGTCAGGTGATGTAGATGAGGACGAACTGGAACCAGAGCTTATGTTGAAAAAGAATTTGAATCATTGAATTTTTTTACAGGAGCTTTGCCAGGTAGTGCAGCTGAGGACGAACTGGAACCAGAGACCACGGAAAAAGAATTGCAGTCTCGCGGTGTTTTTGCAGGAGAAGTTATGTCAGGTGTTGTTGTGGAACACGACCTGGAACTAAAGCTCATGCTAGCAGAATCGCCGATTGTGGTATTTTGGCAGAATAAATTTTCCATGCATTTGATGTTGAGGGCAAATTAAAATTATTTTTGAGTTTTCCAGAAAAAATGTCAGGTACTATAGTGTAAAATGAATTTGAACCAGATTCCACGGTAAAGGAATCGTAGTGTTATGGTGTTATAGTAGAACAAACTTTTAATGCAACGTCTAATGAGAAAGAACTCAACTAGCTTAAATGTTTCATAGAAAATGTGTCATGAGTTGAAGTAGTGGACAAATTTAAAGAAAAGCGAGGATCGCACAGTTGTGAGTTTTCAGCAAAACAAGCGTTTAGCGCAGTGACGATGAACTTTTACAATTAATATGATCGGACAGTTTTGACGTTAAACTTGATCGATTTTCTTTACTTAAAAAAAGTGTTTGCAAAAGAGATATTTGCTTTAAAATAATTTGTTGATTCTAGTTTGTTTATGAGTGGAACTAGATGCTTTGGAAAATCTGTTGATGGTTTATTTAGCGATGACAAATAGTTATTTTTGTTTAATAATCTCTATCATCTAAGAAAGTAATCACTGGCTGCGACTGTATTCCGTAAGGGGCGAATTTATCAACACCATCAAATTATAAATACAGCAAATATTTTGTTACAAATAGCGCGGTGCGTTCATTTCTAATTTAAAATACAAAGAATTAATTACACTACTTACCATTTTTTTTCAACTACAACATCTAACTATTTGAAATAGTATACTATAAAAAAATGTTTGTGTATAACCATAAATAAATAAAAAATAGTCAAAAGAGTAAAAAAGATCTGGAAAATATCGTATAAAGTTGAAGAATATAGATAGTGGTCAGAAAATTTCGAAAATAGTAAAAAATAAATTATTTAAAAATTTATAAATGTCGAAAAGTCGACTTTTTGTTCCAGCTATAAAACCATAGTGTTTTGACATATTGTACAGTTATGGCAGCCTTATGAACGAATTATGTTTAAACTTGGCAGCACATAAACCTGGCATACCTTAAATGCCGCGATTAGTTTAAGCGTCAGTTGGTATTAATTTGTCAAATAAGCAGCAGCATGTGGTATATTTTTTCCCTATAGTAAAATTCGTTAGTATATTTATTCAAAATATTAACTGTGCTGGGTAACTTGATTTATTTTTCTTAATTAATTTATACATATATATATATATATATATATATATATATATATATATATATATATATATATATATATTCTTTTTTTCAGAACAAACAAAAAATATTTTTAATATTAAAATAGGTGATAAGGGCGGTATGCCAAGATACCCCCACAACAATGGTATAGACAGTACCCATAAGGGTACCAATCTCCAGCGCCTCCAGCTCAGCCGTATGCAGCTCCGGCACAGTCGTATGCAGCCCCGGCCAAGCCAACGACACTTCTATCTTCGACCGAGTAGTATATTTTTATTTTTATTATTATTATTATTTTTTTAATTTTATATAGTTGTGTTTATTTTTGTTATGTTCTTTAAAAATTTTTTTATTATTTTAAATTGTAATGTTTTTTAAACAGAAATCAATAGAGATATACGTAGCCTGTTTGCGTGCAAAATTTAATGAAAATCGAAATGGAAACTAAATTACATTTTCGGCAATATTTAAAAAATACCATATGTATGTAACCCACATCAATATGTTTAAAATACTGATTAAAAGTGATACGATATAGTTGATGATACCGAAGATAATCGCAATCATAATGATTTTTTAACATCTATTAAAAAAAAAAAAAATTGTAATCAACGAAGTACTCTTTTTAAGTATCTGTTTCAATGTCTTTCTTAATGGGTTTAATTTTATAGGAATTGGCTAAAAGTCCATCTTTATGTTGATTAAAATAAACAACATTTTATTATAAATATTTGTTACAAAAGTTATGGCTTTTAAAGTCTTTATTGAATTTAAATAAAAACTAGATTAAAACAAATTAATTCATATAAACTTATGCTTTCATTTAAAATATTTTGTAATTAATATTTCAAAAGGATGAAGACTTTGTGTTCTTATTTTTTTTCTTGTGACTTCCATTTTACCTTTTTCTGATAAAAAATAGTAGTGGTTTAAGCGCTTTTCTAAATACGATCATAAAATGTTCATATATATATAAGTAAATGTAATTTTTTTAATATATTTCATTTCAATTTTAATCGATAAATCAAATTGAATTCATTATATTTAATTTTAATCGATAAATAAAAATACATTTATTATATTTATTTTTAATCGTTAAGTAAAATAAATGTATTACTCTATTACTGATTTTAGTTTTTTTTTTTTTAAATACTCTTCTATAATCAGTTAAGATCAAGCAGTAACTTCATGTTGCTAAAAACCCCTTTCTATCAAAGTTCATGAAAATAAAGAAAAATTTTTGACATGTTAATAACTCTAATATATCCAAAACATTACAACTTCTGTATAAAAGATAATTTACTTACTTTTTAGTACAATCATAATCAAATATTGAAAGATCGATATATTTTTTATTAAAGAAAAAATTGGTTATTGTACTCGTAGTTCGTTAAAAAATAAAAAGATCATTAAGGACATGTTCAAATCTATGACTTTATCTAAAAAGTTTTAAAAAGCATTTATTAAAAAAATTTCATTTATTTTATTTTTAATTCTATGAAAAATATGTGTTATACAGCATAAGATTTTGATTTTGAAAAATTTTGGTGGACTTTTTGAAATCCTACACTGTAGAAAATTTTAGTTAAAAAATTCATATTTTTCTCGAATGCGCATAATCAGAACCACCATAATATTTATAAATGCATATGTGCATAGAAATTTAGTAAATATTCTATTTAAAATAATATTTTTTATTAAATATTTAAAAAATATGAATTTTTTTGTGTCAAATTATTTTGATAAAAAATTCAGAAATGCAAAATACGCAGAACCTTTTACTAGGCCTTATTATAGTTAATAACTGGTCCATGGACTAATTAATAAAATAAATAAAATCAAGGCCTTTTACTGGAATCGTTAAAAAAAGAAACTACGACTGTTTTGATTAAAAGTTGGTTTTACAGACCGTGCGCAGGTATAGGAAGATTATATCGATTACCATATATGTTTGTTTATATCGATTACCATATATGTATATTAATATTTAAATTAAAATCAAATTTTTTTCTAAGTTTAATACTTACTGTTTGGTCTATTTGTGGCGTATCTGATTATCTATCCGCGTTTTCAGTTGTTGTGGAGTTCTGGTTTGCAAAGCAGGATTGTCATTTATTGCCTCCAAGCATTTCATTAGACTAGGAAATTTTTCCAATTTTTTCAAATTGCCAAAAATAGAGCAAATGGTGTTTTTCTCACATTCAGAACTTCTTGTTGTATTGTCATACGGATACATTTTTATAAATATGGTTTTATTAAAATGTTAAATATATAGAATACCTAATTAATCGAATATTTTAAATAACCGTAAATGTAATTATTTTTTAACTTAGAGCCAGCTTTCAACATGTCAAGAAATTAAATTAAATTGCTGATGTAAATACATGTCCAATTTTTATGTAAATACATAACACAGGTCAACACTTAAAAAGCATATTGAAAAATATGTTGCAGATATTATGGGTATAGACCAATTTTAAACCATTTGAAGACCAAAGAAAATTTGTTTCCTTGAAGATTCACTAAAATAGAATTCCGTATTTTGATATATTTTTCATTAACAGTGTTTTGGTATAAAAGCTTTCATTTGCAAAATTATTCGCGATATAATTTTTTTGCGATTTTGTTGACCTTTGAATTAAAATTATATAGACTTTTGAATATATATTTTATTTTATCTAAAATTGTCGTATTTATTTTCTTATTACAATTTCAACTGTCTTCTTCCTTTCTATGAAAATTCTGTGGCTTTAATAGTAAATGGTGAAATTTGTTGTTGCTGTATGAAAATACTACTTATATTGTTACTCAAATATAGAAAAGAGAATTAATATTAGACTACATTTATTTTTATAAAAGCCAATCTAATTAATGACTGACGCTTAATTAATAAGTTGAAAGCTGGCTCTTATTCGTAATAATAATAAACTAATTAGTAATAATTTATACTTACTACTTCGCCTTTTTTTGTTGGTAGATTTAGTTGGATTTTCATCAAAATTTGCCCTTCTCCATTTAAAGATCTCGTTAAATTTTGATATGTTTCTTTTCCTAGTTATTTATCTGGTTGAATTTTGATCTGTTTCTGACTCGATATCAACGTTGGGTACTATCCGTCTTCTCCTAGTTATTGATTTGATGGAATTTTTATCATTTGATTCGATATCATCAGGTGTACAAAGTTGAACATCGACATTATCCTCACCCTCCTTATTGTCATCTTCTCCTATAGCCGACATCAGAAGCTTTGACAAGCAAGTTATTTCAGTAACTGGGACTAGAACCCTGTAAACACTTTTATGGATGTCCTTATGATGCCCCATAAAATTTGACAGCTGATCCACCGGAGTCTCCTCTATATTTAATAACGATGTGTACATTGCGATATGTTTTCCAAGAGATGTTCCTCGTAAGGTTTGCGGAATTTCAGCACCGCACTCTTGTGCAAATTATTTGAGTAATTGACAAGCTCTATAATATTGTTTCGAAAATGTTGAATTTCCTCTCTTTGAAAAAATATATTCGTTATTATTAGTTACTAGCTGACCCGGTCCGCGTTGCTGGCCCTAAGCAAACATTAGTGTTGTATTACCACATGATTTAAATGATGTAAATATTTTCTAAATAAACCGAAAACTCGGACTTTTTATTGCAACATTTCGAAAGTTTTAAAATTTTGATATTGGAGCATTCTTAACATAGGTTTTTTGTAAATATCTTCTGAACTACATAACCGATTTAAGAGCTTGATATCTCGTTTTGAAAAACATGACAACGGCTTTCAAAAAATAAAATAAAATAAAATAAAAAAAAGCAAAAAAAGATAAATATATGTATACGTCATTGGTGGTGCAATCTGAAAATTGGATTTTGCCACGCTTCCTCTGTAGACCGAAAATCAAAAATCAGACTTCACAGTGTCACCCGCCTGAATATTCTGAAGATTCCCTGAAAATTTCATCAAAATCGGCCCAGCCGTTTTGGAGTCCATAAGTTACATACATACACACATCCTGTTTTATATATATAGATTCCCGCTTTAGTCCAGTGTTCAAGAATTATGTCAATAGCCTTTATAATTAGGGGACTGAAAAGTGCACTAACTGTCCTTCCTAATTTTTCTCGCAATGTCAAACGAACAAATTGTTTTGAGAATGTAACCGACCCCTACAACATTTTTTCCAAAATTTCTTTTTCAACATTGTCCGTGATTATCTCTTCTTCCGTCTTCTGTGAAATATCTGTATAAATTTTAATCTTGACTTTACAAGTTCATGCCAGTATTTATTTTTTAGAAATAAATACAATTTTCTTATGTGGTCCTTGGATGGTAATAATACTATTTTTATCCGTTTCTCATTGCACTGATCATCAAAGGCTTTTTCTGTTAATCAAAACTAGTATTTTCTCCTCCCACAGCAGCAAAAAATCTTCAAGATCCTCTTTTAGTCATCCGATTGTCTTTTGCTTAGATCCGCACTTTCTATTATGGAAATTATGTATCGTCCCAATTTGTAACAATTAGGAGAGCTTTTATACAGATGTCGAATAATCCGTAATAATCCGGTGGTAAAAATATCCTTTAGTTCTTTTATTTATTTTTATCTCAATTATAAAGCTTCTCAATAATCGCAATTGTGATCTTATCATATCGTGTCGGACAATTTATTTCCATATTTTATAATCAGTTCATCATATCGAATAGCTTTTGTAATATCATCGTTTCTTAAAACAGGAAAAATTTTTGTTCTTAAGGTAAAATTTGCTGTCGTATGAATATATTGAGTTACTTTCCTGCCGGATATTAAGTTTCCTCTTGCATTATGGTTTCTCTTACCACATTTTTGTAAATGAATTCGTAATGTATTTTTTGAGTAAAATCCTGCTTCATTTCGACGTTTGTCCTGGTGTAGACTTGTCACTATTAGTATGCCGCTGTTATGTTCTTCAGATGTATTATAAATAACTTTTAATCGGTCTCTTGATCTGGAATTAAAGTATTTTTTTTAATTGTTTTTCCGATTTGTGTTTAAGGAAGAATTGTTGCGCTAATTTCGTTTGTAATATTTTGAAAAATATACAGAAGTGTTTTTTTTACTTATAGTTTTTATGCGGCACTTTTATACAAGACAATTTTAGGGGATTTTTTATCAACTCTTCTGCATTCCTATTTTGTTCTTCTAAAGTGTTTTTATCTAAGAATTCCCTTGTTGAGTCCGGAAAATATTCTTAAATTGTAATCCAAGTAGATTTTGTATGGTTGGTATTGTTGAAGCTATTTTTTGGAAAGGGTGATATTAAAATAGTGCTGTTACAATTAATTTTTGTTCCTAGACTCGAACTGTAGACAACAGTGTTGTTAATGGTAACATCTTTGAGGAGCGAGCACTGATATTGGTAACTCGAGATATGTGTTTTAATAATATCTTTTCAGGAGATACGTCAGTAGTGCGATTCAGTAACCCATTTTAACGATAATTGTATCGTTAAAAAAAAGTAAACAACAAAATTGCCGATTTTGTTATTCACTAACACTTTTTAACGATGAGACCATAATATGTTTTTAATTGATGTGTTTTTAATTTTAAATGTTAATGAAAAACAATTTTTATAAAATATTTTTTATAAAATAAATAAATTGCAGGTAATTCTGGATACCCATTACCCATTAGAGCCATGGCTGATGACTCCTTTACCAAACCAAACAGAGGAAGTCCAAAATTCCGCTACAATGAAGCATTATGTAAAGCTCACAATCCCACAGAAAGATTTTTTGGGGTACTCAAAGCAACTTGGCGATGCTTATCGGGGCAGAGAACACTTTTGTATGATACCGGATTTGCTGGAAAAGTTATAAACGCGTGTGCAGTATTGCATAATATGAATTTAACAGCTCACAGCATCAACGAAGAGAAAAATTTCTCAGAACCTCTCGAAAGTAGCAATTTGATAAGCAACGAAACACCATCCTTAACAGCAAAATGAGTACAAGATAGATTAATTACTAATTTTTTTTACATGAATTATTATCTATCTATCTATCTATCTATCTATCTATTTATTTAGTTCCTCTACACCGTAAACCGTTTTTATAAAAATAAAAATCATTCTATTTCGCTGCTGTGGGAGGAGAAAATACTAGTTTTGATTAACAGAAAAATCAGTGCAATGAGAAGCGGATAAAAATAGTACTATTACTATCCAAGGACCACATAAGAAAATTGTATTTATTTCTAAAAAATAAAATGCTTAATTACCTTGCAGTATTAGAGAAAAAATATAATGATATATACTGGCATGAACTTGTAAAGTCAACATTAAAATTATATTATATATATATATATATATATATATATATATTCAATTTTTTATTTTTGTGATATATACATATGGATATGTAAATTTTTATTATTTAATATTCATAAATAAAATACTGAATTTTTTATAATGTAAGAATGATTTTAATTTTCATAAAAATGGTTTACGGTGTTAAGGAACAAATAAATAAATAAATAAATAAATAATATATATATATATATATATATATATATATATATATATATATATATATATATATATATAATGTAATGGAGTTCATATTTTTATATACAACAAAAGACAAAAAAAAAACTTAAAAGTAAAAAGTGGAATTAATTTAAAGGCACATTTGTATATCACATTTTTAATACTCTTATAAGAGCTAAAAATTAATTAAATTATTTACTTTTTGTACTTTGAATTCACATTTGGTTTATACCATTGGCTAAGTTGTTAAATGCTTCTGCTGTGGATTTTAAGCCCTTCTCCATAATTTTAATAGCATCTGCCATCGTTTTAATTTCCTCAACGTTGGCTGTATTCGACTCTGCAAGCATCTATTAAAAACTAATATAATAATAATATAATAAACACTTTTTATATCAAAATTACCTTCAAAGCATCCGCTTGTCTTTTGGCGATTTCCAAAAACTTGTCTCTCGTATCTGAAGATGACATTTCTATAATTATATTTTCCTCGTCATCTTCCAAGAGTACTTGCAGATCCTTACGAGGCGAAAATATTTATAAAACTCATTATGAAACAATATTTCATTTATACTTACGTCATTCATTGGAACATTTTCTTTTACGTTCTTGTTGCCTTCAATATATTCCTTCCTTGCCAATAATGGAAATTATCTTCTTTTCCAATTCAGTAATAGGCTCTTGTTTTATTGTTCTATTTCCCGTCATTGCCTCCTGTTCCTTTCTCGCATCTTAATGATGGTGCGACTTTTCAAGTCTCTCCATACCTTAAAATATACATACGTATGATAAGTTAATATTTAATACTAAATACTTATATTAACAACTTCACTTACCGTGTACTACTGCTCCTCTGTTTTTACAGCTCCACCAAGGCTATTAAATGATGTTGTCAATTCCGACCATTTTTTGTCATTTTCAGCCTTCTCATGAAGTTTTTGAAATTTTCCTTCACCGTTGTTCTATGGTTGCGTGGCTTTTTTTAGAAGTAGTGGTCATTCTGAAATAAAAAATCACTAAAAGTAACAAAATAACAATTAATAAAACTTAACTTTATTTACTTACCTCAATTAATTTTTCAAAAATAGTTTGTTAAGCAAAAATTTGTTTATTTTTTTTCTATTTTCTTTTGACGTTTATTTATGCAGAGATGCCACACGAAAAGAAAAGTTAACTATTGTTTATTAGTAGTTAGTGAGAATATGTAGATTTTACTGGGCATTTGGTAATAGAAACTTTAGGTGTTAATACTGTGGAGGACAAATTTGAATGAGGTGCTGTGACAGGTGACGGGGACAATCTGGAAATATTGCGGAATATGTACGATCTGGTGAGTACTCGAAATTAGAAACAAATGGTATTGATACAGCAGAGAACAAATTTTCAACTACACAACTAGAGAGATGTGTTAGGTGTTGTTAAAGAGGACGATGACGATGTTATGGACGGCCTGGAAATGTTGTTAGAATATACTTCATCTGATGAGTATTCGGAATTAAAAGCAAGAATTGGAATATTTGGCAGCAGAAACAATAGGTGTTGATACTATGGAGGATAAGTTATGGCGGGCTGTACCTTCTTATATTAATGATAATGTACTTTCTAACATTAAATTTGTATGAAAATTCATTAGAACAAGCATTATTTGCAGACGGCAAACAAACATTGTAAATCTTAGATATAGTTTCTAGCGAATTTTTATATTCCATAAGTTCTAACTTGTCATCTGAAAAGTATAAATTATCTTAAAATGATAAAATATTTCGTATCATTATTCTTACAAGAAAACTCTACAAAATTTTAAAAAATAGTAAAAGTATTTTAATACCCAGGTTCGCTCTTTTTAATGATATCATTTATTAAAATTTACATTGTTACATCTTGCGACGTTATGATTTGCAAATCTAGTTAAGAATGGCAAAGTAAAATCAATATTCCCCAGATTATCTGTACAAACAGACACACGTACATAACTAGATCTTCTATCTTCTTTCTAAAGACTGACGAACAAATCTAATTTAGATGATTGAACCTCATTATAACGCAAAATATTTATTCCTTTGTTGGTATGCAACCAATATTTTGATGTGTTAGAAACAGATTATCTGTGTATACAAACGGACATAACTGGATCTTCTATCGCTCTTTCGAAAGACTGACAAACAGACTAAGCTAGCTAGATGTAATCCTCATAAAGACCCAGAATATTTTAACTTTCCTGATAAGTCAAAAATGGTATAACGAATCAAAAACGGTATATTTTAGTGAGTTAAGATCAGAATGACAAAATCAATTTTCCCCTCATTATCCGTATAAACAGATCTTCGTCGTACTTTCGATGGCAGGAAAGTTTTAAATTTCAAAACAGATCTCAAAAATTGCAATTTTTTGCAAAAAAATATTATATTATTATTTTTTTAATTTTATTGAAATAGTTCAGTATTTTTTGGATTTTTCTGAAATACTGGACCTTACATATATACATTTTTATCAAGAACATATCATAACGAAAAAAAAAATATATTTTTTATTAATTTGTATTTTATAGTAGTAATATGTAGCATTTCCAATTTAAAACTAGATTTCACTGTTTTAGATAACGAAATATCTATTATCAAACGCTATAACCAAAACAACAATGTTTTGATTTAAAACAATTATAAATAATTATATAATTCATTATAGTTAAATAAAACTAAATTATTGCAATGACTAAAATTTTTCTTAAAATCATGTTAACCAAAACTCTTTGATATTATTAATTAATTACAGATAGAAAACTCAAACCCGCTTTAGTTTCTTTAAAGTAATGATTTATACTAAACAATTTAGAGCGCTATATTCGGCTGTGCTGAATCTTATATACCCCTCACCCGCGATGTATATTAAAATAAAATATATTTTTAATATATTTAGTTAACGTTTTCTATATAATGAAAGCAAGATATAAATTAATCAAAAATATACAAATGTAAATACAAATATATTTACCTATACACTACACTAAAAACGTTAAATAATTTAATAAATAATATTTTGAATGTTTAATAAATTTAAGACAATATTAGATTAAACGAAATTTGGTTCGAATTTCATTAAAATATTCTTATTTTTAAGGCATTTTTTACTGTTTAAACTATACTCCGGGGGACATTTGTATAATAATGTAAAATAATGAGCCGATCACAACCAATTTCAATAGGCTTCGTCCTTGTATTATAAAAGTCTCACGTGCCAAATTTTATTGAATTCTCTTTAAAATTGCGACCAGTACTTTGTGCAAAAAGTTTACATGGACAGCCAGCCAGCCGTCTAGGCAGTCAGAAGATCGATTTAAAAAGTTATTCTGAGTCGATTGGTATACTTTACGGTGGGTGTTGGATAACTTATTCTATGCGTTACGAACATCAGCACAAATGCATAATATCCCAACTACCTATGACGGTGTAGGGTATAAAAAGAGTATCGTGAAAATCTATGGACCGATTTAACTGATTTAAAAAACCAAAATTCGAAAAAAATATTTATGGTAGATCTGTGCAAGAACGAAGTCCATATCTCAAATAGTAGCTGCAAAAATCACAATAACGCGTTTTGGCCTATAACTCGGTTAATGCTGGACCGACTTGTTCACTTGTGAAAAAACGAAGTATCTAGCTTCCTAGAGTTTCTTCTATTAGAAGTGCTATATTTTTGTTTATTAATGTGTTATGGGGATCATATGAAAGCTTGAAATATTCTCTAAATGATTTGATGTATACGAGAGTACCGTTATAACGATATATTTTTGAGATAATGGTATTTTTGTAAAAAAAAAAAATCAAAATAAAAAATAATAAAATACCATTTTGTCTCACCATGGGTTAATGATTTGGAACATTTTATATATCAATCGAAAGGAAGGAGAAAATTGCATTCTTATATCATAACTTCAAGAACCTATAACTCGAAAACTAACAGAGAGCGGAGAAAAATGTTTATCTAAATTTTTTAACCAAAAATAGTGCTTTTGCCGAAAGAAAATTTAAACCAGCAGTTCATTTATTCTGCTCAAAAATTCAGAAAAAAAATTTAATCCTGATATGTGAAACGATTTCTTTAGCTTCTATAGAGTTTTCATAAAATATCTACTACATTTATGAACCGATCTTGCTGAATAATATTCGAAAGGATTTCTGATCGTTTGATATTTTATATATGTGGGCTTCATAAACGCCATTTCAACCGACCGACGGACGGACATCATTTCTTATAAGGATCTGGAAAGTATAAAAATTTTTTCTCGCCGACGAAAATTGTGGAAGTTAAAAACCGTCTTCTATTAAATATTTGAATTAAAATTAATGAGGACTTTACTAGCTTATTCCTTGAATGTAAATTAAATTTTTTTTGTAACGTAGAAATTGCATTCAATATTTTATTTTTTAAAAACTCGTATAATATTTTTATGTCAGACTTTGATGGCAATAAGGTTTTTTATCCGCTTTTGGTTGCACTAATCGTCCAGGGCCTTTTATTTATTAATACTGGAATCTCCTCTTCCCTTAGCAATAAAAAATTTTCAAGTTTTTTTTTTCTGATTGAGTTTTGATATACTCCGATCTTTGTTTTGAACCACATTTCTTTATTAAAGACGTCAATTGGTGAACAACAGCCAGAGTTTTAAACCACCTTAAAGTGTCATCCCAGTTAGCAACTTTTCGCAAAGTCTTTCACAAAGATAAAATAAATAGGGCTTAAAAATATCTTTAAATTGAATAATACTTTTATTACTGAGTTTTATTACCTCAATCAAAAATCTCCCTAAAAGCCTTAATTGAGATCTTATCATATCATGTTGGTGAATTAATGTATACTTTTATGAGAGTTTATTGCCGAATTTTATAATTAATTCACACAAACTATTCCCAGGAGTATTTTCAACATGAATCTTGTTATTCTCAGTTATTGACTTGGTTGGTAAAAAATTTTAACTCGAATTTGGTAAGAAGTTATTTTTTGTTTTGAACGATGCTTTGGAGTCCTTATAATACTGAGAACCACATCAGTCAATGATATTATTATCAGCATCAGATGAGTTAACTTTTTATAAAATTTTCTTGTAGGTTTCACTCGATTCTTTACGATTATTATGATAGATTTTGACAGTACATATCCAAGTTGAAAATCTTTATTCTTGATGTGCAAAAAATGGTGAGTACGAATCCAAAATATTTTAAATTGCTAATAGAGAAATTACATTGAAATTACGATACCCATTTCCGTGCAACTCTGTACATGGTTGGAAAAAAATACTTTTTTTTCAACTATGTACTGCATGTTTCAACCGTGAGAAGAAAAAAAAACAATTGACAGCTGATCTTAAATTTAAACACAAATCTTAAAATTAATTATTAAAGTGATTTTGCAAAATGAAACCTATCCTTTTTACTTTTTTGATTGTTACAAATTAATAATTTCCAATTTAGTAAGTAATTGTTTCTTATTTGTTTCCATTTCAAAATACTTTATTTACCCCTATAACAATTTAAAATGTAAACAATAAGTATCAGCTGTTCACGAAATTACATCAAATGTCATCTAGACAGTATGAACACTCAAGATTTCATGCGTAAAATGCGATTATAGATGCATTTTTGACAATAGTGAATTCATTAAATTTTAATTTTTCTTAGGTGTATTTAAAATTGTTTTGCCTACATAAAGATTTACTATTTTTAATAAATGTTTAAAAATGAACAAAATACTTTTTTTTTAATAAAATATGTAAATTTTACTTATTTTAAAAACAAAGCCAGAAAATTTTAATTTTTGAAAGAAAACCATATTTTCTAAATATGTTAAAAAATCAAAAATCTGAAATAGGATATGAAAAATGCAACTGTATTAAAATATATTTAAAAAAAAACTGTTTATTAAACATTCCTATTTGAGCTGATGAAGTCACAATTGAAACGCCGTTTAAATCATTGAATTCCACAAAACATTCCGAGAAAATTTTTTTTTAAAGTTTTATACTTTTAAGATTTTTTTAAAAACCGCTATAGTTTTCGCGTGAACAAAGTATAAAAAAATTTTTTTTTTTCACATTTTACTTAAGGTACATTTTGGTCCCTAGGTCAAATTGAGTGAGTTGTTCCTGGACCGGAGCACCTGCAGGTGATAGAAAAACATCTCATAATTGAAAAAAGTCGAAAAGAAAATTATTTAAAAGAAATAGTTTCTTACCAATTCTTTTTTAACTACAACCATGGGAAATAGCATCGTATAAAAAATGTTTGTGTATAACCAGAAATTTTATTGCATATATTGTGTGTTAATTATTCATTATATTTGACTGCATTGTATATATATATACATATTTTATATTTTTTTTAATTTTTTATAAGACAATAACAAATAAAAATAGTCAAAAGTGTGAAAAAAATCTCAAAGATATCGTATAAAATTGAAAAAAATCGATAGTGGTAAGAAAATGTCGAAAATATTCGAAAATTAACAGAAAAATTCGAAAATACTGAAAAAATATATTATTTAATAATTAAAAAAAGTCGAAAAGTCCATTTATTGTTCCAGCTATAAAACCCTAGTATTTTGACAAATTGTACAAATATGGCAGCCTTATGAACGAATTGTGTTTAAACTTGGTAGCACCAAAAATAAAGTTTCTGCAAATGTTAAAACTTGGCATACCTTAAATGCCGCGATTAGTTTAAGCGTCAGTTGGTATTAATTTGTCAAATAAGCATCATGGTGAGTACCTTCTTTTTCCTTTTAGTAAAGTTTGTCAGCACAGTTTTTAAAAATTAACTGTGATGGTAAACTTCATTTATACTCTTTTATTAATTATATATATCTTTTTTTTCAGAATGTGGCTGAAAAATAATTTCTAATATAAAAATTAAAAGAGGTAGTGAGGACGGTATACCGAGATACCCCCATTCACAACGGTATAACCAGTACCTATATGGATATCAGCCTGCAGCATCTCCGGCCCCGCCGTATGTACCACTGGCTCAACCGTATGCAGCTTCGGCACAGCAGTATGCAGCTCCGGTCACGCCGACGACACCTCCATCTTCGACACATTAATATATTTTTAATATTGTTCTTTTTTTAATTTTATGTAGTAATAAGCAGCATGGTGAGTTCCTTTTTTCCTTTTAGTAAAGTTTGCCAGCACAGTTTTAAAAAATAACTGTGCAGGTAAACTTGATTTATTCCCTTTTATTGATTATATATATAATTTTTTTCAGAATGTGGCTGAAAAATAATTTCTAATATAAAAATTAAAAGAGATAGTGAGGGCAGTATGCCGAGATACCCTCCACCACAATGGTACAGCCAGTATCCATATGGGTACTAGTCTCCTCTAGCTCAACCGTATGCAGCCCCGGCCACGCCAACGATAACACCTCCATCTTCGACATCTTAATATATTTTTAATGTTATTCTTTTTTTTTAATTTTATATAGTAGTGTTTGTGTTTGTTATGTTTATCTTTGTTGTTTTTTTCAATATTTTTTTTTATTTTAAATTTCAAATCCTTTTTTAAATATATATATATATATATATATATATATATATATATATTAAATTTTTATTTACTTTCAATTTCCATAAATATGAAATTATATATATATATATATATATATATATTTATATATATATATTATAATTTGAAAATTTATATGCAATTTTATTGTTGTTTGATTATAAAAAATATCTTCGATTTTTTTCGAAATAGTAATGGTATTACTAAATTTTTATCAAATATATATGTTATACGTAAACAAAAATAAAACTATATAAAAATTTTAACTTAAAAATTAAATGAACTACAAACGGGAAAAATTATATATAAGATCTTTATTACGTACTTTTTATTTTACAAAGTTTTAGCATTTTATGGTTCCTTGTTGTGATAAAAATTTCTCCAATATAGACTCGACGTAACAGCAAAAGTATTTTTAAATAACAATACTTTATGCGAAGTTCTAGAAATACTTTATGAGTAATTTTACAATAAACAGGACATTTTTGTTGATAATTTTTAATATATTATATATTTATATGTTATAATTATTAATAAAAATTTAACTGTGTTGACATACATATATTTAACACTCACTTTCAATAACTTGGCAACCAAAGAGGTAAGAACATTTTTATATTAAGTAATATATTATACGTTTTGCTGGACATTTATATACATATAAATCTTTAACTTGTTCACAGGACATTTTTCGGTATTGGAGGCGCATGCCAAAGAGGTGAGTATCAATTTGATTTTTATAATTTTCAATACAATACAATGAACAAATATTTTGTTATAGTTTCTTTTATTTACAGATTTTTGCCAAAAAGTTCGACGTGGTGGTTGCCGTAATTTAAAGGTTTCCTCAATTTAAAAGACTTTTGACCCAATTTACTGATCGTTTGATTCATGAAATTGATTTAATGAAGTTTTGTCAGGTGATGTAGATGAGGACGAACTGGAACCAGAGCTTATGTTGAAAAAGAATTTGAATCATTGAATTTTTTTACAGGAGCTTTGCCAGGTAGTGCAGCTGAGGACGAACTGGAACCAGAGACCACGGAAAAAGAATTGCAGTCTCGCGGTGTTTTTGCAGGAGAAGTTATGTCAGGTGTTGTTGTGGAACACGACCTGGAACTAAAGCTCATGCTAGCAGAATCGCCGATTGTGGTATTTTGGCAGAATAAATTTTCCATGCATTTGATGTTGAGGGCAAATTAAAATTATTTTTGAGTTTTCCAGAAAAAATGTCAGGTACTATAGTGTAAAATGAATTTGAACCAGATTCCACGGTAAAGGAATCGTAGTGTTATGGTGTTATAGTAGAACAAACTTTTAATGCAACGTCTAATGAGAAAGAACTCAACTAGCTTAAATGTTTCATAGAAAATGTGTCATGAGTTGAAGTAGTGGACAAATTTAAAGAAAAGCGAGGATCGCACAGTTGTGAGTTTTCAGCAAAACAAGCGTTTAGCGCAGTGACGATGAACTTTTACAATTAATATGATCGGACAGTTTTGACGTTAAACTTGATCGATTTTCTTTACTTAAAAAAAGTGTTTGCAAAAGAGATATTTGCTTTAAAATAATTTGTTGATTCTAGTTTGTTTATGAGTGGAACTAGATGCTTTGGAAAATCTGTTGATGGTTTATTTAGCGATGACAAATAGTTATTTTTGTTTAATAATCTCTATCATCTAAGAAAGTAATCACTGGCTGCGACTGTATTCCGTAAGGGGCGAATTTATCAACACCATCAAATTATAAATACAGCAAATATTTTGTTACAAATAGCGCGGTGCGTTCATTTCTAATTTAAAATACAAAGAATTAATTACACTACTTACCATTTTTTTTCAACTACAACATCTAACTATTTGAAATAGTATACTATAAAAAAATGTTTGTGTATAACCATAAATAAATAAAAAATAGTCAAAAGAGTAAAAAAGATCTGGAAAATATCGTATAAAGTTGAAGAATATAGATAGTGGTCAGAAAATTTCGAAAATAGTAAAAAATAAATTACTTAAAAATTTATAAATGTCGAAAAGTCGACTTTTTGTTCCAGCTATAAAACCATAGTGTTTTGACATATTGTACAGTTATGGCAGCCTTATGAACGAATTATGTTTAAACTTGGCAGCACATAAACCTGGCATACCTTAAATGCCGCGATTAGTTTAAGCGTCAGTTGGTATTAATTTGTCAAATAAGCAGCAGCATGTGGTATATTTTTTCCCTATAGTAAAATTCGTTAGTACATTTATTCAAAATATTAACTGTGCTGGGTAACTTGATTTATTTTTCTTAATTAATTTATACATATATATATATATATATATATATTCTTTTTTTCAGAACAAACAAAAAATATTTTTAATATTAAAATAGGTGATAAGGGCGGTATGCCAAGATACCCCCACAACAATGGTATAGACAGTACCCATAAGGGTACCAATCTCCAGCGCCTCCAGCTCAGCCGTATGCAGCTCCGGCACAGTCGTATGCAGCCCCGGCCAAGCCAACGACACTTCTATCTTCGACCGAGTAGTATATTTTTATTTTTATTATTATTATTATTTTTTTAATTTTATATAGTTGTGTTTATTTTTGTTATGTTCTTTAAAAATTTTTTTATTATTTTAAATTGTAATGTTTTTTAAACAGAAATCAATAGAGATATACGTAGCCTGTTTGCGTGCAAAATTTAATGAAAATCGAAATGGAAACTAAATTACATTTTCGGCAATATTTAAAAAATACCATATGTATGTAACCCACATCAATATGTTTAAAATACTGATTAAAAGTGATACGATATAGTTGATGATACCGAAGATAATCGCAATCATAATGATTTTTTAACATCTATTAAAAAAAAAAAAATTGTAATCAACGAAGTACTCTTTTTAAGTATCTGTTTCAATGTCTTTCTTAATGGGTTTAATTTTATAGGAATTGGCTAAAAGTCCATCTTTATGTTGATTAAAATAAACAACATTTTATTATAAATATTTGTTACAAAAGTTATGGCTTTTAAAGTCTTTATTGAATTTAAATAAAAACTAGATTAAAACAAATTAATTCATATAAACTTATGCTTTCATTTAAAATATTTTGTAATTAATATTTCAAAAGGATGAAGACTTTGTGTTCTTATTTTTTTTCTTGTGACTTCCATTTTACCTTTTTCTGATAAAAAATAGTAGTGGTTTAAGCGCTTTTCTAAATACGATCATAAAATGTTCATATATATATAAGTAAATGTAATTTTTTTAATATATTTCATTTCAATTTTAATCGATAAATCAAATTGAATTCATTATATTTAATTTTAATCGATAAATAAAAATACATTTATTATATTTATTTTTAATCGTTAAGTAAAATAAATGTATTACTCTATTACTGATTTTAGTTTTTTTTTTTTAAATACTCTTCTATAATCAGTTAAGATCAAGCAGTAACTTCATGTTGCTAAAAACCCCTTTCTATCAAAGTTCATGAAAATAAAGAAAAATTTTTGACATGTTAATAACTCTAATATATCCAAAACATTACAACTTCTGTATAAAAGATAATTTACTTACTTTTTAGTACAATCATAATCAAATATTGAAAGATCGATATATTTTTTATTAAAGAAAAAATTGGTTATTGTACTCGTAGTTCGTTAAAAAATAAAAAGATCATTAAGGACATGTTCAAATCTATGACTTTATCTAAAAAGTTTTAAAAAGCATTTATTAAAAAAATTTCATTTATTTTATTTTTAATTCTATGAAAAATATGTGTTATACAGCATAAGATTTTGATTTTGAAAAATTTTGGTGGACTTTTTGAAATCCTACACTGTAGAAAATTTTAGTTAAAAAATTCATATTTTTCTCGAATGCGCATAATCAGAACCACCATAATATTTATAAATGCATATGTGCATAGAAATTTAGTAAATATTCTATTTAAAATAATATTTTTTATTAAATATTTAAAAAATATGAATTTTTTTGTGTCAAATTATTTTGATAAAAAATTCAGAAATGCAAAATACGCAGAACCTTTTACTAGGCCTTATTATAGTTAATAACTGGTCCATGGACTAATTAATAAAATAAATAAAATCAAGGCCTTTTACTGGAATCGTTAAAAAAAGAAACTACGACTGTTTTGATTAAAAGTTGGTTTTACAGACCGCGCGCAGGTATAGGAAGATTATATCGATTACCATATATGTTTGTTTATATCGATTACCATATATGTATATTAATATTTAAATTAAAATCAAATTTTTTTCTAAGTTTAATACTTACTGTTTGGTCTATTTGTGGCGTATCTGATTATCTATCCGCGTTTTCAGTTGTTGTGGAGTTCTGGTTTGCAAAGCAGGATTGTCATTTATTGCCTCCAAGCATTTCATTAGACTAGGAAATTTTTCCAATTTTTTCAAATTGCCAAAAATAGAGCAAATGGTATTTTTCTCACATTCAGAACTTCTTGTTGTATTGTCATACGGATACATTTTTATAAATATGGTTTTATTAAAATGTTAAATATATAGAATACCTAATTAATCGAATATTTTAAATAACCGTAAATGTAATTATTTTTTAACTTAGAGCCAGCTTTCAACATGTCAAGAAATTAAATTAAATTGCTGATGTAAATACATGTCCAATTTTTATGTAAATACATAACACAGGTCAACACTTAAAAAGCATATTGAAAAATATGTTGCAGATATTATGGGTATAGACCAATTTTAAACCATTTGAAGACCAAAGAAAATTTGTTTCCTTGAAGATTCACTAAAATAGAATTCCGTATTTTGATATATTTTTCATTAACAGTGTTTTGGTATAAAAGCTTTCATTTGCAAAATTATTCGCGATATAATTTTTTTGCGATTTTGTTGACCTTTGAATTAAAATTATATAGACTTTTGAATATATATTTTATTTTATCTAAAATTGTCGTATTTATTTTCTTATTACAATTTCAACTGTCTTCTTCCTTTCTATGAAAATTCTGTGGCTTTAATAGTAAATGGTGAAATTTGTTGTTGCTGTATGAAAATACTACTTATATTGTTACTCAAATATAGAAAAGAGAATTAATATTAGACTACATTTATTTTTATAAAAGCCAATCTAATTAATGACTGACGCTTAATTAATAAGTTGAAAGCTGCCTCTTATTCGTAATAATAATAAACTAATTAGTAATAATTTATACTTACTACTTCGCCTTTTTTTGTTGGTAGATTTAGTTGGATTTTCATCAAAATTTGCCCTTCTCCATTTAAAGATCTCGTTAAATTTTGATATGTTTCTTTTCCTAGTTATTTATCTGGTTGAATTTTGATCTGTTTCTGACTCGATATCAACGTTGGGTACTATCCGTCTTCTCCTAGTTATTGATTTGATGGAATTTTTATCATTTGATTCGATATCATCAGGTGTACAAAGTTGAACATCGACATTATCCTCACCCTCCTTATTGTCATCTTCTCCTATAGCCGACATCAGAAGCTTTGACAAGCAAGTTATTTCAGTAACTGGGACTAGAACCCTGTAAACACTTTTATGGATGTCCTTATGATGCCCCATAAAATTTGACAGCTGATCCACCGGAGTCTCCTCTATATTTAATAACGATGTGTACATTGCGATATGTTTTCCAAGAGATGTTCCTCGTAAGGTTTGCGGAATTTCAGCACCGCACTCTTGTGCAAATTATTTGAGTAATTGACAAGCTCTATAATATTGTTTCGAAAATGTTGAATTTCCTCTCTTTGAAAAAATATATTCGTTATTATTAGTTACTAGCTGACCCGGTCCGCGTTGCTGGCCCTAAGCAAACATTAGTGTTGTATTACCACATGATTTAAATGATGTAAATATTTTCTAAATAAACCGAAAACTCGGACTTTTTATTGCAACATTTCGAAAGTTTTAAAATTTTGATATTGGAGCATTCTTAACATAGGTTTTTTGTAAATATCTTCTGAACTACATAACCGATTTAAGAGCTTGATATCTCGTTTTGAAAAACATGACAACGGCTTTCAAAAAATAAAATAAAATAAAATAAAAAAAAGCAAAAAAAGATAAATATATGTATACGTCATTGGTGGTGCAATCTGAAAATTGGATTTTGCCACGCTTCCTCTGTAGACCGAAAATCAAAAATCAGACTTCACAGTGTCACCCGCCTGAATATTCTGAAGATTCCCTGAAAATTTCATCAAAATCGGCCCAGCCGTTTTGGAGTCCATAAGTTACATACATACACACATCCTGTTTTATATATATAGATTCCCGCTTTAGTCCAGTGTTCAAGAATTATGTCAATAGCCTTTATAATTAGGGGACTGAAAAGTGCACTAACTGTCCTTCCTAATTTTTCTCGCAATGTCAAACGAACAAATTGTTTTGAGAATGTAACCGACCCCTACAACATTTTTTCCAAAATTTCTTTTTCAACATTGTCCGTGATTATCTCTTCTTCCGTCTTCTGTGAAATATCTGTATAAATTTTAATCTTGACTTTACAAGTTCATGCCAGTATTTATTTTTTAGAAATAAATACAATTTTCTTATGTGGTCCTTGGATGGTAATAATACTATTTTTATCCGTTTCTCATTGCACTGATCATCAAAGGCTTTTTCTGTTAATCAAAACTAGTATTTTCTCCTCCCACAGCAGCAAAAAATCTTCAAGATCCTCTTTTAGTCATCCGATTGTCTTTTGCTTAGATCCGCACTTTCTATTATGGAAATTATGTATCGTCCCAATTTGTAACAATTAGGAGAGCTTTTATACAGATGTCGAATAATCCGTAATAATCCGGTGGTAAAAATATCCTTTAGTTCTTTTATTTATTTTTATCTCAATTATAAAGCTTCTCAATAATCGCAATTGTGATCTTATCATATCGTGTCGGACAATTTATTTCCATATTTTATAATCAGTTCATCATATCGAATAGCTTTTGTAATATCATCGTTTCTTAAAACAGGAAAAATTTTTGTTCTTAAGGTAAAATTTGCTGTCGTATGAATATATTGAGTTACTTTCCTGCCGGATATTAAGTTTCCTCTTGCATTATGGTTTCTCTTACCACATTTTTGTAAATGAATTCGTAATGTATTTTTTGAGTAAAATCCTGCTTCATTTCGACGTTTGTCCTGGTGTAGACTTGTCACTATTAGTATGCCGCTGTTATGTTCTTCAGATGTATTATAAATAACTTTTAATCGGTCTCTTGATCTGGAATTAAAGTATTTTTTTTAATTGTTTTTCCGATTTGTGTTTAAGGAAGAATTGTTGCGCTAATTTCGTTTGTAATATTTTGAAAAATATACAGAAGTGTTTTTTTTACTTATAGTTTTTATGCGGCACTTTTATACAAGACAATTTTAGGGGATTTTTTATCAACTCTTCTGCATTCCTATTTTGTTCTTCTAAAGTGTTTTTATCTAAGAATTCCCTTGTTGAGTCCGGAAAATATTCTTAAATTGTAATCCAAGTAGATTTTGTATGGTTGGTATTGTTGAAGCTATTTTTTGGAAAGGGTGATATTAAAATAGTGCTGTTACAATTAATTTTTGTTCCTAGACTCGAACTGTAGACAACAGTGTTGTTAATGGTAACATCTTTGAGGAGCGAGCACTGATATTGGTAACTCGAGATATGTGTTTTAATAATATCTTTTCAGGAGATACGTCAGTAGTGCGATTCAGTAACCCATTTTAACGATAATTGTATCGTTAAAAAAAAGTAAACAACAAAATTGCCGATTTTGTTATTCACTAACACTTTTTAACGATGAGACCATAATATGTTTTTAATTGATGTGTTTTTAATTTTAAATGTTAATGAAAAACAATTTTTATAAAATATTTTTTATAAAATAAATAAATTGCAGGTAATTCTGGATACCCATTACCCATTAGAGCCATGGCTGATGACTCCTTTACCAAACCAAACAGAGGAAGTCCAAAATTCCGCTACAATGAAGCATTATGTAAAGCTCACAATCCCACAGAAAGATTTTTTGGGGTACTCAAAGCAACTTGGCGATGCTTATCGGGGCAGAGAACACTTTTGTATGATACCGGATTTGCTGGAAAAGTTATAAACGCGTGTGCAGTATTGCATAATATGAATTTAACAGCTCACAGCATCAACGAAGAGAAAAATTTCTCAGAACCTCTCGAAAGTAGCAATTTGATAAGCAACGAAACACCATCCTTAACAGCAAAATGAGTACAAGATAGATTAATTACTAATTTTTTTTACATGAATTATTATCTATCTATCTATCTATCTATCTATTTATTTAGTTCCTCTACACCGTAAACCGTTTTTATAAAAATAAAAATCATTCTATTTCGCTGCTGTGGGAGGAGAAAATACTAGTTTTGATTAACAGAAAAATCAGTGCAATGAGAAGCGGATAAAAATAGTACTATTACTATCCAAGGACCACATAAGAAAATTGTATTTATTTCTAAAAAATAAAATGCTTAATTACCTTGCAGTATTAGAGAAAAAATATAATGATATATACTGGCATGAACTTGTAAAGTCAACATTAAAATTATATTATATATATATATATATATATATATATATATTCAATTTTTTATTTTTGTGATATATACATATGGATATGTAAATTTTTATTATTTAATATTCATAAATAAAATACTGAATTTTTTATAATGTAAGAATGATTTTAATTTTCATAAAAATGGTTTACGGTGTTAAGGAACTAAATAAATAAATAAATAAATAAATAAATATATATATATATATATATATATATATATATATATATATATATAAATGTAATGGAGTTCATATTTTTATATACAACAAAAGACAAAAAAAAAACTTAAAAGTAAAAAGTGGAATTAATTTAAAGGCACATTTGTATATCACATTTTTAATACTCTTATAAGAGCTAAAAATTAATTAAATTATTTACTTTTTGTACTTTGAATTCACATTTGGTTTATACCATTGGCTAAGTTGTTAAATGCTTCTGCTGTGGATTTTAAGCCCTTCTCCATAATTTTAATAGCATCTGCCATCGTTTTAATTTCCTCAACGTTGGCTGTATTCGACTCTGCAAGCATCTATTAAAAACTAATATAATAATAATATAATAAACACTTTTTATATCAAAATTACCTTCAAAGCATCCGCTTGTCTTTTGGCGATTTCCAAAAACTTGTCTCTCGTATCTGAAGATGACATTTCTATAATTATATTTTCCTCGTCATCTTCCAAGAGTACTTGCAGATCCTTACGAGGCGAAAATATTTATAAAACTCATTATGAAACAATATTTCATTTATACTTACGTCATTCATTGGAACATTTTCTTTTACGTTCTTGTTGCCTTCAATATATTCCTTCCTTGCCAATAATGGAAATTATCTTCTTTTCCAATTCAGTAATAGGCTCTTGTTTTATTGTTCTATTTCCCGTCATTGCCTCCTGTTCCTTTCTCGCATCTTAATGATGGTGCGACTTTTCAAGTCTCTCCATACCTTAAAATATACATACGTATGATAAGTTAATATTTAATACTAAATACTTATATTAACAACTTCACTTACCGTGTACTACTGCTCCTCTGTTTTTACAGCTCCACCAAGGCTATTAAATGATGTTGTCAATTCCGACCATTTTTTGTCATTTTCAGCCTTCTCATGAAGTTTTTGAAATTTTCCTTCACCGTTGTTCTATGGTTGCGTGGCTTTTTTTAGAAGTAGTGGTCATTCTGAAATAAAAAATCACTAAAAGTAACAAAATAACAATTAATAAAACTTAACTTTATTTACTTACCTCAATTAATTTTTCAAAAATAGTTTGTTAAGCAAAAATTTGTTTATTTTTTTTCTATTTTCTTTTGACGTTTATTTATGCAGAGATGCCACACGAAAAGAAAAGTTAACTATTGTTTATTAGTAGTTAGTGAGAATATGTAGATTTTACTGGGCATTTGGTAATAGAAACTTTAGGTGTTAATACTGTGGAGGACAAATTTGAATGAGGTGCTGTGACAGGTGACGGGGACAATCTGGAAATATTGCGGAATATGTACGATCTGGTGAGTACTCGAAATTAGAAACAAATGGTATTGATACAGCAGAGAACAAATTTTCAACTACACAACTAGAGAGATGTGTTAGGTGTTGTTAAAGAGGACGATGACGATGTTATGGACGGCCTGGAAATGTTGTTAGAATATACTTCATCTGATGAGTATTCGGAATTAAAAGCAAGAATTGGAATATTTGGCAGCAGAAACAATAGGTGTTGATACTATGGAGGATAAGTTATGGCGGGCTGTACCTTCTTATATTAATGATAATGTACTTTCTAACATTAAATTTGTATGAAAATTCATTAGAACAAGCATTATTTGCAGACGGCAAACAAACATTGTAAATCTTAGATATAGTTTCTAGCGAATTTTTATATTCCATAAGTTCTAACTTGTCATCTGAAAAGTATAAATTATCTTAAAATGATAAAATATTTCGTATCATTATTCTTACAAGAAAACTCTACAAAATTTTAAAAAATAGTAAAAGTATTTTAATACCCAGGTTCGCTCTTTTTAATGATATCATTTATTAAAATTTACATTGTTACATCTTGCGACGTTATGATTTGCAAATCTAGTTAAGAATGGCAAAGTAAAATCAATATTCCCCAGATTATCTGTACAAACAGACACACGTACATAACTAGATCTTCTATCTTCTTTCTAAAGACTGACGAACAAATCTAATTTAGATGATTGAACCTCATTATAACGCAAAATATTTATTCCTTTGTTGGTATGCAACCAATATTTTGATGTGTTAGAAACAGATTATCTGTGTATACAAACGGACATAACTGGATCTTCTATCGCTCTTTCGAAAGACTGACAAACAGACTAAGCTAGCTAGATGTAATCCTCATAAAGACCCAGAATATTTTAACTTTCCTGATAAGTCAAAAATGGTATAACGAATCAAAAACGGTATATTTTAGTGAGTTAAGATCAGAATGACAAAATCAATTTTCCCCTCATTATCCGTATAAACAGATCTTCGTCGTACTTTCGATGGCAGGAAAGTTTTAAATTTCAAAACAGATCTCAAAAATTGCAATTTTTTGCAAAAAAATATTATATTATTATTTTTTTAATTTTATTGAAATAGTTCAGTATTTTTTGGATTTTTCTGAAATACTGGACCTTACATATATACATTTTTATCAAGAACATATCATAACGAAAAAAAAAATATATTTTTTATTAATTTGTATTTTATAGTAGTAATATGTAGCATTTCCAATTTAAAACTAGATTTCACTGTTTTAGATAACGAAATATCTATTATCAAACGCTATAACCAAAACAACAATGTTTTGATTTAAAACAATTATAAATAATTATATAATTCATTATAGTTAAATAAAACTAAATTATTGCAATGACTAAAATTTTTCTTAAAATCATGTTAACCAAAACTCTTTGATATTATTAATTAATTACAGATAGAAAACTCAAACCCGCTTTAGTTTCTTTAAAGTAATGATTTATACTAAACAATTTAGAGCGCTATATTCGGCTGTGCTGAATCTTATATACCCCTCACCCGCGATGTATATTAAAATAAAATATATTTTTAATATATTTAGTTAACGTTTTCTATATAATGAAAGCAAGATATAAATTAATCAAAAATATACAAATGTAAATACAAATATATTTACCTATACACTACACTAAAAACGTTAAATAATTTAATAAATAATATTTTGAATGTTTAATAAATTTAAGACAATATTAGATTAAACGAAATTTGGTTCGAATTTCATTAAAATATTCTTATTTTTAAGGCATTTTTTACTGTTTAAACTATACTCCGGGGGACATTTGTATAATAATGTAAAATAATGAGCCGATCACAACCAATTTCAATAGGCTTCGTCCTTGTATTATAAAAGTCTCACGTGCCAAATTTTATTGAATTCTCTTTAAAATTGCGACCAGTACTTTGTGCAAAAAGTTTACATGGACAGCCAGCCAGCCGTCTAGGCAGTCAGAAGATCGATTTAAAAAGTTATTCTGAGTCGATTGGTATACTTTACGGTGGGTGTTGGATAACTTATTCTATGCGTTACGAACATCAGCACAAATGCATAATATCCCAACTACCTATGACGGTGTAGGGTATAAAAAGAGTATCGTGAAAATCTATGGACCGATTTAACTGATTTAAAAAACCAAAATTCGAAAAAAATATTTATGGTAGATCTGTGCAAGAACGAAGTCCATATCTCAAATAGTAGCTGCAAAAATCACAATAACGCGTTTTGGCCTATAACTCGGTTAATGCTGGACCGACTTGTTCACTTGTGAAAAAACGAAGTATCTAGCTTCCTAGAGTTTCTTCTATTAGAAGTGCTATATTTTTGTTTATTAATGTGTTATGGGGATCATATGAAAGCTTGAAATATTCTCTAAATGATTTGATGTATACGAGAGTACCGTTATAACGATATATTTTTGAGATAATGGTATTTTTGTAAAAAAAAAAAATCAAAATAAAAAATAATAAAATACCATTTTGTCTCACCATGGGTTAATGATTTGGAACATTTTATATATCAATCGAAAGGAAGGAGAAAATTGCATTCTTATATCATAACTTCAAGAACCTATAACTCGAAAACTAACAGAGAGCGGAGAAAAATGTTTATCTAAATTTTTTAACCAAAAATAGTGCTTTTGCCGAAAGAAAATTTAAACCAGCAGTTCATTTATTCTGCTCAAAAATTCAGAAAAAAAATTTAATCCTGATATGTGAAACGATTTCTTTAGCTTCTATAGAGTTTTCATAAAATATCTACTACATTTATGAACCGATCTTGCTGAATAATATTCGAAAGGATTTCTGATCGTTTGATATTTTATATATGTGGGCTTCATAAACGCCATTTCAACCGACCGACGGACGGACATCATTTCTTATAAGGATCTGGAAAGTATAAAAATTTTTTCTCGCCGACGAAAATTGTGGAAGTTAAAAACCGTCTTCTATTAAATATTTGAATTAAAATTAATGAGGACTTTACTAGCTTATTCCTTGAATGTAAATTAAATTTTTTTTGTAACGTAGAAATTGCATTCAATATTTTATTTTTTAAAAACTCGTATAATATTTTTATGTCAGACTTTGATGGCAATAAGGTTTTTTATCCGCTTTTGGTTGCACTAATCGTCCAGGGCCTTTTATTTATTAATACTGGAATCTCCTCTTCCCTTAGCAATAAAAAATTTTCAAGTTTTTTTTTTCTGATTGAGTTTTGATATACTCCGATCTTTGTTTTGAACCACATTTCTTTATTAAAGACGTCAATTGGTGAACAACAGCCAGAGTTTTAAACCACCTTAAAGTGTCATCCCAGTTAGCAACTTTTCGCAAAGTCTTTCACAAAGATAAAATAAATAGGGCTTAAAAATATCTTTAAATTGAATAATACTTTTATTACTGAGTTTTATTACCTCAATCAAAAATCTCCCTAAAAGCCTTAATTGAGATCTTATCATATCATGTTGGTGAATTAATGTATACTTTTATGAGAGTTTATTGCCGAATTTTATAATTAATTCACACAAACTATTCCCAGGAGTATTTTCAACATGAATCTTGTTATTCTCAGTTATTGACTTGGTTGGTAAAAAATTTTAACTCGAATTTGGTAAGAAGTTATTTTTTGTTTTGAACGATGCTTTGGAGTCCTTATAATACTGAGAACCACATCAGTCAATGATATTATTATCAGCATCAGATGAGTTAACTTTTTATAAAATTTTCTTGTAGGTTTCACTCGATTCTTTACGATTATTATGATAGATTTTGACAGTACATATCCAAGTTGAAAATCTTTATTCTTGATGTGCAAAAAATGGTGAGTACGAATCCAAAATATTTTAAATTGCTAATAGAGAAATTACATTGAAATTACGATACCCATTTCCGTGCAACTCTGTACATGGTTGGAAAAAAATACTTTTTTTTCAACTATGTACTGCATGTTTCAACCGTGAGAAGAAAAAAAAACAATTGACAGCTGATCTTAAATTTAAACACAAATCTTAAAATTAATTATTAAAGTGATTTTGCAAAATGAAACCTATCCTTTTTACTTTTTTGATTGTTACAAATTAATAATTTCCAATTTAGTAAGTAATTGTTTCTTATTTGTTTCCATTTCAAAATACTTTATTTACCCCTATAACAATTTAAAATGTAAACAATAAGTATCAGCTGTTCACGAAATTACATCAAATGTCATCTAGACAGTATGAACACTCAAGATTTCATGCGTAAAATGCGATTATAGATGCATTTTTGACAATAGTGAATTCATTAAATTTTAATTTTTCTTAGGTGTATTTAAAATTGTTTTGCCTACATAAAGATTTACTATTTTTAATAAATGTTTAAAAATGAACAAAATACTTTTTTTTTAATAAAATATGTAAATTTTACTTATTTTAAAAACAAAGCCAGAAAATTTTAATTTTTGAAAGAAAACCATATTTTCTAAATATGTTAAAAAATCAAAAATCTGAAATAGGATATGAAAAATGCAACCTGTATTAAAATATATTTAAAAAAAAACTGTTTATTAAACATTCCTATTTGAGCTGATGAAGTCACAATTGAAACGCCGTTTAAATCATTGAATTCCACAAAACATTCCGAGAAAATTTTTTTTTAAAGTTTTATACTTTTAAGATTTTTTTAAAAACCGCTATAGTTTTCGCGTGAACAAAGTATAAAAAAATTTTTTTTTTTTCACATTTTACTTAAGGTACATTTTGGTCCCTAGGTCAAATTGAGTGAGTTGTTCCTGGACCGGAGCACCTGCAGGTGATAGAAAAACATCTCATAATTGAAAAAAGTCGAAAAGAAAATTATTTAAAAGAAATAGTTTCTTACCAATTCTTTTTTAACTACAACCATGGGAAATAGCATCGTATAAAAAATGTTTGTGTATAACCAGAAATTTTATTGCATATATTGTGTGTTAATTATTCATTATATTTGACTGCATTGTATATATATATACATATTTTATATTTTTTTTAATTTTTTATAAGACAATAACAAATAAAAATAGTCAAAAGTGTGAAAAAAATCTCAAAGATATCGTATAAAATTGAAAAAAATCGATAGTGGTAAGAAAATGTCGAAAATATTCGAAAATTAACAGAAAAATTCGAAAATACTGAAAAAATATATTATTTAATAATTAAAAAAAGTCGAAAAGTCCATTTATTGTTCCAGCTATAAAACCCTAGTATTTTGACAAATTGTACAAATATGGCAGCCTTATGAACGAATTGTGTTTAAACTTGGTAGCACCAAAAATAAAGTTTCTGCAAATGTTAAAACTTGGCATACCTTAAATGCCGCGATTAGTTTAAGCGTCAGTTGGTATTAATTTGTCAAATAAGCATCATGGTGAGTACCTTCTTTTTCCTTTTAGTAAAGTTTGTCAGCACAGTTTTTAAAAATTAACTGTGATGGTAAACTTCATTTATACTCTTTTATTAATTATATATATCTTTTTTTTCAGAATGTGGCTGAAAAATAATTTCTAATATAAAAATTAAAAGAGGTAGTGAGGACGGTATACCGAGATACCCCCATTCACAACGGTATAACCAGTACCTATATGGATATCAGCCTGCAGCATCTCCGGCCCCGCCGTATGTACCACTGGCTCAACCGTATGCAGCTTCGGCACAGCAGTATGCAGCTCCGGTCACGCCGACGACACCTCCATCTTCGACACATTAATATATTTTTAATATTGTTCTTTTTTTAATTTTATGTAGTAATAAGCAGCATGGTGAGTTCCTTTTTTCCTTTTAGTAAAGTTTGCCAGCACAGTTTTAAAAAATAACTGTGCAGGTAAACTTGATTTATTCCCTTTTATTGATTATATATATAATTTTTTTCAGAATGTGGCTGAAAAATAATTTCTAATATAAAAATTAAAAGAGATAGTGAGGGCAGTATGCCGAGATACCCTCCACCACAATGGTACAGCCAGTATCCATATGGGTACTAGTCTCCTCTAGCTCAACCGTATGCAGCCCCGGCCACGCCAACGATAACACCTCCATCTTCGACATCTTAATATATTTTTAATGTTATTCTTTTTTTTTAATTTTATATAGTAGTGTTTGTGTTTGTTATGTTTATCTTTGTTGTTTTTTTCAATATTTTTTTTTATTTTAAATTTCAAATCCTTTTTTAAATATATATATATATATATATATATATATATATATATATTAAATTTTTATTTACTTTCAATTTCCATAAATATGAAATTATATATATATATATATATATATATATTTATATATATATATTATAATTTGAAAATTTATATGCAATTTTATTGTTGTTTGATTATAAAAAATATCTTCGATTTTTTTCGAAATAGTAATGGTATTACTAAATTTTTATCAAATATATATGTTATACGTAAACAAAAATAAAACTATATAAAAATTTTAACTTAAAAATTAAATGAACTACAAACGGGAAAAATTATATATAAGATCTTTATTACGTACTTTTTATTTTACAAAGTTTTAGCATTTTATGGTTCCTTGTTGTGATAAAAATTTCTCCAATATAGACTCGACGTAACAGCAAAAGTATTTTTAAATAACAATACTTTATGCGAAGTTCTAGAAATACTTTATGAGTAATTTTACAATAAACAGGACATTTTTGTTGATAATTTTTAATATATTATATATTTATATGTTATAATTATTAATAAAAATTTAACTGTGTTGACATACATATATTTAACACTCACTTTCAATAACTTGGCAACCAAAGAGGTAAGAACATTTTTATATTAAGTAATATATTATACGTTTTGCTGGACATTTATATACATATAAATCTTTAACTTGTTCACAGGACATTTTTCGGTATTGGAGGCGCATGCCAAAGAGGTGAGTATCAATTTGATTTTTATAATTTTCAATACAATACAATGAACAAATATTTTGTTATAGTTTCTTTTATTTACAGATTTTTGCCAAAAAGTTCGACGTGGTGGTTGCCGTAATTTAAAGGTTTCCTCAATTTAAAAGACTTTTGACCCAATTTACTGATCGTTTGATTCATGAAATTGATTTAATGAAGTTTTGTCAGGTGATGTAGATGAGGACGAACTGGAACCAGAGCTTATGTTGAAAAAGAATTTGAATCATTGAATTTTTTTACAGGAGCTTTGCCAGGTAGTGCAGCTGAGGACGAACTGGAACCAGAGACCACGGAAAAAGAATTGCAGTCTCGCGGTGTTTTTGCAGGAGAAGTTATGTCAGGTGTTGTTGTGGAACACGACCTGGAACTAAAGCTCATGCTAGCAGAATCGCCGATTGTGGTATTTTGGCAGAATAAATTTTCCATGCATTTGATGTTGAGGGCAAATTAAAATTATTTTTGAGTTTTCCAGAAAAAATGTCAGGTACTATAGTGTAAAATGAATTTGAACCAGATTCCACGGTAAAGGAATCGTAGTGTTATGGTGTTATAGTAGAACAAACTTTTAATGCAACGTCTAATGAGAAAGAACTCAACTAGCTTAAATGTTTCATAGAAAATGTGTCATGAGTTGAAGTAGTGGACAAATTTAAAGAAAAGCGAGGATCGCACAGTTGTGAGTTTTCAGCAAAACAAGCGTTTAGCGCAGTGACGATGAACTTTTACAATTAATATGATCGGACAGTTTTGACGTTAAACTTGATCGATTTTCTTTACTTAAAAAAAGTGTTTGCAAAAGAGATATTTGCTTTAAAATAATTTGTTGATTCTAGTTTGTTTATGAGTGGAACTAGATGCTTTGGAAAATCTGTTGATGGTTTATTTAGCGATGACAAATAGTTATTTTTGTTTAATAATCTCTATCATCTAAGAAAGTAATCACTGGCTGCGACTGTATTCCGTAAGGGGCGAATTTATCAACACCATCAAATTATAAATACAGCAAATATTTTGTTACAAATAGCGCGGTGCGTTCATTTCTAATTTAAAATACAAAGAATTAATTACACTACTTACCATTTTTTTTCAACTACAACATCTAACTATTTGAAATAGTATACTATAAAAAAATGTTTGTGTATAACCATAAATAAATAAAAAATAGTCAAAAGAGTAAAAAAGATCTGGAAAATATCGTATAAAGTTGAAGAATATAGATAGTGGTCAGAAAATTTCGAAAATAGTAAAAAATAAATTACTTAAAAATTTATAAATGTCGAAAAGTCGACTTTTTGTTCCAGCTATAAAACCATAGTGTTTTGACATATTGTACAGTTATGGCAGCCTTATGAACGAATTATGTTTAAACTTGGCAGCACATAAACCTGGCATACCTTAAATGCCGCGATTAGTTTAAGCGTCAGTTGGTATTAATTTGTCAAATAAGCAGCAGCATGTGGTATATTTTTTCCCTATAGTAAAATTCGTTAGTACATTTATTCAAAATATTAACTGTGCTGGGTAACTTGATTTATTTTTCTTAATTAATTTATACATATATATATATATATATATATATATATATATATATATATATATATATATATATATATATATTCTTTTTTTCAGAACAAACAAAAAATATTTTTAATATTAAAATAGGTGATAAGGGCGGTATGCCAAGATACCCCCACAACAATGGTATAGACAGTACCCATAAGGGTACCAATCTCCAGCGCCTCCAGCTCAGCCGTATGCAGCTCCGGCACAGTCGTATGCAGCCCCGGCCAAGCCAACGACACTTCTATCTTCGACCGAGTAGTATATTTTTATTTTTATTATTATTATTATTTTTTTAATTTTATATAGTTGTGTTTATTTTTGTTATGTTCTTTAAAAATTTTTTTATTATTTTAAATTGTAATGTTTTTTAAACAGAAATCAATAGAGATATACGTAGCCTGTTTGCGTGCAAAATTTAATGAAAATCGAAATGGAAACTAAATTACATTTTCGGCAATATTTAAAAAATACCATATGTATGTAACCCACATCAATATGTTTAAAATACTGATTAAAAGTGATACGATATAGTTGATGATACCGAAGATAATCGCAATCATAATGATTTTTTAACATCTATTAAAAAAAAAAAAATTGTAATCAACGAAGTACTCTTTTTAAGTATCTGTTTCAATGTCTTTCTTAATGGGTTTAATTTTATAGGAATTGGCTAAAAGTCCATCTTTATGTTGATTAAAATAAACAACATTTTATTATAAATATTTGTTACAAAAGTTATGGCTTTTAAAGTCTTTATTGAATTTAAATAAAAACTAGATTAAAACAAATTAATTCATATAAACTTATGCTTTCATTTAAAATATTTTGTAATTAATATTTCAAAAGGATGAAGACTTTGTGTTCTTATTTTTTTTCTTGTGACTTCCATTTTACCTTTTTCTGATAAAAAATAGTAGTGGTTTAAGCGCTTTTCTAAATACGATCATAAAATGTTCATATATATATAAGTAAATGTAATTTTTTTAATATATTTCATTTCAATTTTAATCGATAAATCAAATTGAATTCATTATATTTAATTTTAATCGATAAATAAAAATACATTTATTATATTTATTTTTAATCGTTAAGTAAAATAAATGTATTACTCTATTACTGATTTTAGTTTTTTTTTTTTAAATACTCTTCTATAATCAGTTAAGATCAAGCAGTAACTTCATGTTGCTAAAAACCCCTTTCTATCAAAGTTCATGAAAATAAAGAAAAATTTTTGACATGTTAATAACTCTAATATATCCAAAACATTACAACTTCTGTATAAAAGATAATTTACTTACTTTTTAGTACAATCATAATCAAATATTGAAAGATCGATATATTTTTTATTAAAGAAAAAATTGGTTATTGTACTCGTAGTTCGTTAAAAAATAAAAAGATCATTAAGGACATGTTCAAATCTATGACTTTATCTAAAAAGTTTTAAAAAGCATTTATTAAAAAAATTTCATTTATTTTATTTTTAATTCTATGAAAAATATGTGTTATACAGCATAAGATTTTGATTTTGAAAAATTTTGGTGGACTTTTTGAAATCCTACACTGTAGAAAATTTTAGTTAAAAAATTCATATTTTTCTCGAATGCGCATAATCAGAACCACCATAATATTTATAAATGCATATGTGCATAGAAATTTAGTAAATATTCTATTTAAAATAATATTTTTTATTAAATATTTAAAAAATATGAATTTTTTTGTGTCAAATTATTTTGATAAAAAATTCAGAAATGCAAAATACGCAGAACCTTTTACTAGGCCTTATTATAGTTAATAACTGGTCCATGGACTAATTAATAAAATAAATAAAATCAAGGCCTTTTACTGGAATCGTTAAAAAAAGAAACTACGACTGTTTTGATTAAAAGTTGGTTTTACAGACCGCGCGCAGGTATAGGAAGATTATATCGATTACCATATATGTTTGTTTATATCGATTACCATATATGTATATTAATATTTAAATTAAAATCAAATTTTTTTCTAAGTTTAATACTTACTGTTTGGTCTATTTGTGGCGTATCTGATTATCTATCCGCGTTTTCAGTTGTTGTGGAGTTCTGGTTTGCAAAGCAGGATTGTCATTTATTGCCTCCAAGCATTTCATTAGACTAGGAAATTTTTCCAATTTTTTCAAATTGCCAAAAATAGAGCAAATGGTATTTTTCTCACATTCAGAACTTCTTGTTGTATTGTCATACGGATACATTTTTATAAATATGGTTTTATTAAAATGTTAAATATATAGAATACCTAATTAATCGAATATTTTAAATAACCGTAAATGTAATTATTTTTTAACTTAGAGCCAGCTTTCAACATGTCAAGAAATTAAATTAAATTGCTGATGTAAATACATGTCCAATTTTTATGTAAATACATAACACAGGTCAACACTTAAAAAGCATATTGAAAAATATGTTGCAGATATTATGGGTATAGACCAATTTTAAACCATTTGAAGACCAAAGAAAATTTGTTTCCTTGAAGATTCACTAAAATAGAATTCCGTATTTTGATATATTTTTCATTAACAGTGTTTTGGTATAAAAGCTTTCATTTGCAAAATTATTCGCGATATAATTTTTTTGCGATTTTGTTGACCTTTGAATTAAAATTATATAGACTTTTGAATATATATTTTATTTTATCTAAAATTGTCGTATTTATTTTCTTATTACAATTTCAACTGTCTTCTTCCTTTCTATGAAAATTCTGTGGCTTTAATAGTAAATGGTGAAATTTGTTGTTGCTGTATGAAAATACTACTTATATTGTTACTCAAATATAGAAAAGAGAATTAATATTAGACTACATTTATTTTTATAAAAGCCAATCTAATTAATGACTGACGCTTAATTAATAAGTTGAAAGCTGCCTCTTATTCGTAATAATAATAAACTAATTAGTAATAATTTATACTTACTACTTCGCCTTTTTTTGTTGGTAGATTTAGTTGGATTTTCATCAAAATTTGCCCTTCTCCATTTAAAGATCTCGTTAAATTTTGATATGTTTCTTTTCCTAGTTATTTATCTGGTTGAATTTTGATCTGTTTCTGACTCGATATCAACGTTGGGTACTATCCGTCTTCTCCTAGTTATTGATTTGATGGAATTTTTATCATTTGATTCGATATCATCAGGTGTACAAAGTTGAACATCGACATTATCCTCACCCTCCTTATTGTCATCTTCTCCTATAGCCGACATCAGAAGCTTTGACAAGCAAGTTATTTCAGTAACTGGGACTAGAACCCTGTAAACACTTTTATGGATGTCCTTATGATGCCCCATAAAATTTGACAGCTGATCCACCGGAGTCTCCTCTATATTTAATAACGATGTGTACATTGCGATATGTTTTCCAAGAGATGTTCCTCGTAAGGTTTGCGGAATTTCAGCACCGCACTCTTGTGCAAATTATTTGAGTAATTGACAAGCTCTATAATATTGTTTCGAAAATGTTGAATTTCCTCTCTTTGAAAAAATATATTCGTTATTATTAGTTACTAGCTGACCCGGTCCGCGTTGCTGGCCCTAAGCAAACATTAGTGTTGTATTACCACATGATTTAAATGATGTAAATATTTTCTAAATAAACCGAAAACTCGGACTTTTTATTGCAACATTTCGAAAGTTTTAAAATTTTGATATTGGAGCATTCTTAACATAGGTTTTTTGTAAATATCTTCTGAACTACATAACCGATTTAAGAGCTTGATATCTCGTTTTGAAAAACATGACAACGGCTTTCAAAAAATAAAATAAAATAAAATAAAAAAAAGCAAAAAAAGATAAATATATGTATACGTCATTGGTGGTGCAATCTGAAAATTGGATTTTGCCACGCTTCCTCTGTAGACCGAAAATCAAAAATCAGACTTCACAGTGTCACCCGCCTGAATATTCTGAAGATTCCCTGAAAATTTCATCAAAATCGGCCCAGCCGTTTTGGAGTCCATAAGTTACATACATACACACATCCTGTTTTATATATATAGATTCCCGCTTTAGTCCAGTGTTCAAGAATTATGTCAATAGCCTTTATAATTAGGGGACTGAAAAGTGCACTAACTGTCCTTCCTAATTTTTCTCGCAATGTCAAACGAACAAATTGTTTTGAGAATGTAACCGACCCCTACAACATTTTTTCCAAAATTTCTTTTTCAACATTGTCCGTGATTATCTCTTCTTCCGTCTTCTGTGAAATATCTGTATAAATTTTAATCTTGACTTTACAAGTTCATGCCAGTATTTATTTTTTAGAAATAAATACAATTTTCTTATGTGGTCCTTGGATGGTAATAATACTATTTTTATCCGTTTCTCATTGCACTGATCATCAAAGGCTTTTTCTGTTAATCAAAACTAGTATTTTCTCCTCCCACAGCAGCAAAAAATCTTCAAGATCCTCTTTTAGTCATCCGATTGTCTTTTGCTTAGATCCGCACTTTCTATTATGGAAATTATGTATCGTCCCAATTTGTAACAATTAGGAGAGCTTTTATACAGATGTCGAATAATCCGTAATAATCCGGTGGTAAAAATATCCTTTAGTTCTTTTATTTATTTTTATCTCAATTATAAAGCTTCTCAATAATCGCAATTGTGATCTTATCATATCGTGTCGGACAATTTATGTCCATATTTTATAATCAGTTCATCATATCGAATAGCTTTTGTAATATCATCGTTTCTTAAAACAGGAAAAATTTTTGTTCTTAAGGTAAAATTTGCTGTCGTATGAATATATTGAGTTACTTTCCTGCCGGATATTAAGTTTCCTCTTGCATTATGGTTTCTCTTACCACATTTTTGTAAATGAATTCGTAATGTATTTTTTGAGTAAAATCCTGCTTCATTTCGACGTTTGTCCTGGTGTAGACTTGTCACTATTAGTATGCCGCTGTTATGTTCTTCAGATGTATTATAAATAACTTTTAATCGGTCTCTTGATCTGGAATTAAAGTATTTTTTTTAATTGTTTTTCCGATTTGTGTTTAAGGAAGAATTGTTGCGCTAATTTCGTTTGTAATATTTTGAAAAATATACAGAAGTGTTTTTTTTACTTATAGTTTTTATGCGGCACTTTTATACAAGACAATTTTAGGGGATTTTTTATCAACTCTTCTGCATTCCTATTTTGTTCTTCTAAAGTGTTTTTATCTAAGAATTCCCTTGTTGAGTCCGGAAAATATTCTTAAATTGTAATCCAAGTAGATTTTGTATGGTTGGTATTGTTGAAGCTATTTTTTGGAAAGGGTGATATTAAAATAGTGCTGTTACAATTAATTTTTGTTCCTAGACTCGAACTGTAGACAACAGTGTTGTTAATGGTAACATCTTTGAGGAGCGAGCACTGATATTGGTAACTCGAGATATGTGTTTTAATAATATCTTTTCAGGAGATACGTCAGTAGTGCGATTCAGTAACCCATTTTAACGATAATTGTATCGTTAAAAAAAAGTAAACAACAAAATTGCCGATTTTGTTATTCACTAACACTTTTTAACGATGAGACCATAATATGTTTTTAATTGATGTGTTTTTAATTTTAAATGTTAATGAAAAACAATTTTTATAAAATATTTTTTATAAAATAAATAAATTGCAGGTAATTCTGGATACCCATTACCCATTAGAGCCATGGCTGATGACTCCTTTACCAAACCAAACAGAGGAAGTCCAAAATTCCGCTACAATGAAGCATTATGTAAAGCTCACAATCCCACAGAAAGATTTTTTGGGGTACTCAAAGCAACTTGGCGATGCTTATCGGGGCAGAGAATACTTTTGTATGATACCGGATTTGCTGGAAAAGTTATAAACGCGTGTGCAGTATTGCATAATATGAATTTAACAGCTCACAGCATCAACGAAGAGAAAAATTTCTCAGAACCTCTCGAAAGTAGCAATTTGATAAGCAACGAAACACCATCCTTAACAGCAAAATGAGTACAAGATAGATTAATTACTAATTTTTTTTACATGAATTATTATCTATCTATCTATTTATTTAGTTCCTCTACACCGTAAACCGTTTTTATAAAAATAAAAATCATTCTATTTCGCTGCTGTGGGAGGAGAAAATACTAGTTTTGATTAACAGAAAAATCAGTGCAATGAGAAGCGGATAAAAATAGTACTATTACTATCCAAGGACCACATAAGAAAATTGTATTTATTTCTAAAAAATAAAATGCTTAATTACCTTGCAGTATTAGAGAAAAAATATAATGATATATACTGGCATGAACTTGTAAAGTCAACATTAAAATTATATTATATATATATATATATATATATATATATATATATTCAATTTTTTATTTTTGTGATATATACATATGGATATGTAAATTTTTATTATTTAATATTCATAAATAAAATACTGAATTTTTTATAATGTAAGAATGATTTTAATTTTCATAAAAATGGTTTACGGTGTTAAGGAACTAAATAAATAAATAAATAAATATATATATATATATATATATATATATATATATATATAAATGTAATGGAGTTCATATTTTTATATACAACAAAAGACAAAAAAAAAACTTAAAAGTAAAAAGTGGAATTAATTTAAAGGCACATTTGTATATCACATTTTTAATACTCTTATAAGAGCTAAAAATTAATTAAATTATTTACTTTTTGTACTTTGAATTCACATTTGGTTTATACCATTGGCTAAGTTGTTAAATGCTTCTGCTGTGGATTTTAAGCCCTTCTCCATAATTTTAATAGCATCTGCCATCGTTTTAATTTCCTCAACGTTGGCTGTATTCGACTCTGCAAGCATCTATTAAAAACTAATATAATAATAATATAATAAACACTTTTTATATCAAAATTACCTTCAAAGCATCCGCTTGTCTTTTGGCGATTTCCAAAAACTTGTCTCTCGTATCTGAAGATGACATTTCTATAATTATATTTTCCTCGTCATCTTCCAAGAGTACTTGCAGATCCTTACGAGGCGAAAATATTTATAAAACTCATTATGAAACAATATTTCATTTATACTTACGTCATTCATTGGAACATTTTCTTTTACGTTCTTGTTGCCTTCAATATATTCCTTCCTTGCCAATAATGGAAATTATCTTCTTTTCCAATTCAGTAATAGGCTCTTGTTTTATTGTTCTATTTCCCGTCATTGCCTCCTGTTCCTTTCTCGCATCTTAATGATGGTGCGACTTTTCAAGTCTCTCCATACCTTAAAATATACATACGTATGATAAGTTAATATTTAATACTAAATACTTATATTAACAACTTCACTTACCGTGTACTACTGCTCCTCTGTTTTTACAGCTCCACCAAGGCTATTAAATGATGTTGTCAATTCCGACCATTTTTTGTCATTTTCAGCCTTCTCATGAAGTTTTTGAAATTTTCCTTCACCGTTGTTCTATGGTTGCGTGGCTTTTTTTAGAAGTAGTGGTCATTCTGAAATAAAAAATCACTAAAAGTAACAAAATAACAATTAATAAAACTTAACTTTATTTACTTACCTCAATTAATTTTTCAAAAATAGTTTGTTAAGCAAAAATTTGTTTATTTTTTTTCTATTTTCTTTTGACGTTTATTTATGCAGAGATGCCACACGAAAAGAAAAGTTAACTATTGTTTATTAGTAGTTAGTGAGAATATGTAGATTTTACTGGGCATTTGGTAATAGAAACTTTAGGTGTTAATACTGTGGAGGACAAATTTGAATGAGGTGCTGTGACAGGTGACGGGGACAATCTGGAAATATTGCGGAATATGTACGATCTGGTGAGTACTCGAAATTAGAAACAAATGGTATTGATACAGCAGAGAACAAATTTTCAACTACACAACTAGAGAGATGTGTTAGGTGTTGTTAAAGAGGACGATGACGATGTTATGGACGGCCTGGAAATGTTGTTAGAATATACTTCATCTGATGAGTATTCGGAATTAAAAGCAAGAATTGGAATATTTGGCAGCAGAAACAATAGGTGTTGATACTATGGAGGATAAGTTATGGCGGGCTGTACCTTCTTATATTAATGATAATGTACTTTCTAACATTAAATTTGTATGAAAATTCATTAGAACAAGCATTATTTGCAGACGGCAAACAAACATTGTAAATCTTAGATATAGTTTCTAGCGAATTTTTATATTCCATAAGTTCTAACTTGTCATCTGAAAAGTATAAATTATCTTAAAATGATAAAATATTTCGTATCATTATTCTTACAAGAAAACTCTACAAAATTTTAAAAAATAGTAAAAGTATTTTAATACCCAGGTTCGCTCTTTTTAATGATATCATTTATTAAAATTTACATTGTTACATCTTGCGACGTTATGATTTGCAAATCTAGTTAAGAATGGCAAAGTAAAATCAATATTCCCCAGATTATCTGTACAAACAGACACACGTACATAACTAGATCTTCTATCTTCTTTCTAAAGACTGACGAACAAATCTAATTTAGATGATTGAACCTCATTATAACGCAAAATATTTATTCCTTTGTTGGTATGCAACCAATATTTTGATGTGTTAGAAACAGATTATCTGTGTATACAAACGGACATAACTGGATCTTCTATCGCTCTTTCGAAAGACTGACAAACAGACTAAGCTAGCTAGATGTAATCCTCATAAAGACCCAGAATATTTTAACTTTCCTGATAAGTCAAAAATGGTATAACGAATCAAAAACGGTATATTTTAGTGAGTTAAGATCAGAATGACAAAATCAATTTTCCCCTCATTATCCGTATAAACAGATCTTCGTCGTACTTTCGATGGCAGGAAAGTTTTAAATTTCAAAACAGATCTCAAAAATTGCAATTTTTTGCAAAAAAATATTATATTATTATTTTTTTAATTTTATTGAAATAGTTCAGTATTTTTTGGATTTTTCTGAAATACTGGACCTTACATATATACATTTTTATCAAGAACATATCATAACGAAAAAAAAAATATATTTTTTATTAATTTGTATTTTATAGTAGTAATATGTAGCATTTCCAATTTAAAACTAGATTTCACTGTTTTAGATAACGAAATATCTATTATCAAACGCTATAACCAAAACAACAATGTTTTGATTTAAAACAATTATAAATAATTATATAATTCATTATAGTTAAATAAAACTAAATTATTGCAATGACTAAAATTTTTCTTAAAATCATGTTAACCAAAACTCTTTGATATTATTAATTAATTACAGATAGAAAACTCAAACCCGCTTTAGTTTCTTTAAAGTAATGATTTATACTAAACAATTTAGAGCGCTATATTCGGCTGTGCTGAATCTTATATACCCCTCACCCGCGATGTATATTAAAATAAAATATATTTTTAATATATTTAGTTAACGTTTTCTATATAATGAAAGCAAGATATAAATTAATCAAAAATATACAAATGTAAATACAAATATATTTACCTATACACTACACTAAAAACGTTAAATAATTTAATAAATAATATTTTGAATGTTTAATAAATTTAAGACAATATTAGATTAAACGAAATTTGGTTCGAATTTCATTAAAATATTCTTATTTTTAAGGCATTTTTTACTGTTTAAACTATACTCCGGGGGACATTTGTATAATAATGTAAAATAATGAGCCGATCACAACCAATTTCAATAGGCTTCGTCCTTGTATTATAAAAGTCTCACGTGCCAAATTTTATTGAATTCTCTTTAAAATTGCGACCAGTACTTTGTGCAAAAAGTTTACATGGACAGCCAGCCAGCCGTCTAGGCAGTCAGAAGATCGATTTAAAAAGTTATTCTGAGTCGATTGGTATACTTTACGGTGGGTGTTGGATAACTTATTCTATGCGTTACGAACATCAGCACAAATGCATAATATCCCAACTACCTATGACGGTGTAGGGTATAAAAAGAGTATCGTGAAAATCTATGGACCGATTTAACTGATTTAAAAAACCAAAATTCGAAAAAAATATTTATGGTAGATCTGTGCAAGAACGAAGTCCATATCTCAAATAGTAGCTGCAAAAATCACAATAACGCGTTTTGGCCTATAACTCGGTTAATGCTGGACCGACTTGTTCACTTGTGAAAAAACGAAGTATCTAGCTTCCTAGAGTTTCTTCTATTAGAAGTGCTATATTTTTGTTTATTAATGTGTTATGGGGATCATATGAAAGCTTGAAATATTCTCTAAATGATTTGATGTATACGAGAGTACCGTTATAACGATATATTTTTGAGATAATGGTATTTTTGTAAAAAAAAAAAATCAAAATAAAAAATAATAAAATACCATTTTGTCTCACCATGGGTTAATGATTTGGAACATTTTATATATCAATCGAAAGGAAGGAGAAAATTGCATTCTTATATCATAACTTCAAGAACCTATAACTCGAAAACTAACAGAGAGCGGAGAAAAATGTTTATCTAAATTTTTTAACCAAAAATAGTGCTTTTGCCGAAAGAAAATTTAAACCAGCAGTTCATTTATTCTGCTCAAAAATTCAGAAAAAAAATTTAATCCTGATATGTGAAACGATTTCTTTAGCTTCTATAGAGTTTTCATAAAATATCTACTACATTTATGAACCGATCTTACTGAATAATATTCGAAAGGATTTCTGATCGTTTGATATTTTATATATGTGGGCTTCATAAACGCCATTTCAACCGACCGACGGACGGACATCATTTCTTATAAGGATCTGGAAAGTATAAAAATTTTTTCTCGCCGACGAAAATTGTGGAAGTTAAAAACCGAATGACAAACTTATATATACCCTTTACACCTATAGTGAAGGGTATAAAAAGTAGTTAACTGGAGTCTAAATACTAGCACACCTTAAATGGCACGATTGAAAGATATGGGTTGATTTTGAAATTTATTTAAGATTTCTAATAAAATTTTTGTAGGCATTTTTTTTATAAAAATTGAATAGAGGAAGAATAATCTATTTTAAGTTTCCACTCACCATTTCCGAAATTATAGTACAGTTCCCGTTTTCAATTTTTTTTTACCATACTAGATAGCACTACGTCATATTCTTCATTGCCGTATTTAATCAACATCCTGTAAATTTAATTTTTGTTTTTATAGTTCAAATATCCAAATTATATGATTAAGGAATAATATACAGTGATGGAAAAAATAATAAAAACGACCAATGTTTTTGTTTGAAATTGGATTTTCTTAAAAGCTATTTATTGAATTTTAATAAACAATATTTCAAATGAAGCATCTTTTATTTATTTATTTATTTATTTTTTTTTTTCACCACAATCTTATTCTTTTGTATTTAAGTAATAATAAGTATTTAAGTAGTAATAGTATAAAATCTGACCATTTTAAAAAAATTTATTAAATACAATGAATATAAAAAAAAAAAAAAAAATTTAAAAGATAGTAAAAGAAATTACTTCAGATTACTGAATAATCCATAAAATTACTTTTTGGTAGATTTAGAGCATAAAATATTTTGGATCCATTTATGGATAACGATAATGGAGCAATATTTCAATATTTTGAAATTCAAACCGTAATGAGTGTTTAAAAAAGGACTTAAATATCAAGGTATTATGATGAACCTATAATATAATCCTAAAATAAATTATACTTCATACAAAAATTTCATAAATTGTAAAATTCTTTAAAAAACATAATGTCGTAGAAAGATTACTGGTTTTAATATTTAATATTATTAATTTAATATTAGTATAGAAACGTGAAAATATAACAAAAAGTGTTAGTGAGATGAGACGAAAATAACATTTTTATTTTATAATCTTTTCGTTACGTTTATCTGGTGTAAAAATAATGCAAAGAAACTCTGTGGTATTTTAATGTGATATGGTATTTTACAATTATACTAAATTTAATTTCCAAACAGTAATCTTTCTACAAAATCCAAAATTTTCAAAAATTTTATATTTCTTGGACTTTTTCAGTTAAATTAAATTATTTTAGCATTATTTTATCATTAAGACACTTTGACATTTAAGTCCTTTTTTATATTTTATAAAGATTTGAGTATTGAAATAGTTCTTGAAAATTGGCTCAAAAAATCTTATCGTTATCCATAAACGGATCCAAAATTTTTTAGACTCTAGAAATTTTATAGATAATTTAACAGTGTAAAGTACTTTTTATTATCTATTCATTTTATTTAATAAATTTTGGAAGTGGTACCCTCAATTCAACTGGCACAAACAAACGTTAACATAAAAGAAAAAAGTAAAAGCGTATTTTTTAATTAAGAATTTCATCTATAAGTAAAATGTTTAGAAGTAAATAATTAACATTATAGAACAATCCTAACATGATTGTTTTTGGAATTGTAAAATTCGTATTTTTGCACATTCTTTTTTTTTTTTTATCCAACTACTAACGGAAAAATTTTTAATTTTTTTTAAATTGTGTCCGAAAAAAACTAATCCAATTGGATGAAGAAAACATGTACCAAAATTGAAAGTTCTAATTGGGTGTATTTTTCGAATTTATCATAATAATATATGATAATAATATTCTATAGACAAAATTGGACGATTCATTTACAATTTTTAATAAAATCTTTGAAAAAAATTTAAATATCACTTATCCGCCATTTTGATAAATAAGTTTGAAAGTTGATACTCCAACCATAATTAACAAGAAAATTTTAGTGCCCAATACGCGTATCCTCATGAAAAATATGAAAAAAATAATTTATTGGACGATTCATTTACAATTTTTAATAAAATCTTTGAAAAAAAAAAAATTAAATATCACTTACCCGATGTCCGTCATTTTGATACATTAGTTTGAAAGTTGATACTCCAACTATAATTAATAAGAAAATTTTAGTGCCCAATATGCGTATCCTCATAAAAATATGAAAAAAATAATTTATTTTAAAATATAAAAGGCACACGTGTTCTGTTTAAAAAGTTAAAAAAACTGTCAACCAGTTGAGTTGAAACTCCAACTACAATTAATAATAGGGCAATTTTGGTACCAAATATGGCTATCCTTATGCTAAAAAAATTATATAACCTGAAAAAATAATAAAACATTTATTTTAAAATATAAAATACTTACCGGTGGCTGATGTTTTGCTAACTACAATTACTAATAAAAACAATCTTTAGAGCCATATACTGCTATCCTTCACCTAATAAATAATTAATAAAACATTTTTTTTTTTTTTTTTACATTTTGTATTGTTGACATAACAATAACATCTATGTTATGCCAGTATTGTATTAACGATATTTCATGATTTTTTATTAAATAAACATGAAATTAATTTATTTTATATTACTTCAATTAAAATAATCATTAAAAATGTTAAATGTTAACACCACGATCACAGTTCTCAAAGTAAGTAAATTTCTTAGTTGTACATGAAAATAAAGATAATCCTTATATATATTACGAAAATGAGGTGTAAGTTTTTTTTATTTAATTGTTTGTGCATCAATCACGTCAAAACGTCTGAACCGATTTTAACGAAGTTTGACACATATATAGTACCAGTGCCGGAGGTATTTATATATATATGTTAGATCATTATAGGATTTCACGACCACATTTTACGTCCACTTTTAAAAAATGCTATTTTTTCAATTTTGCACTTTAACGTGGAATTTAACGCACCGATAGTGCTCGCAATGGAGAATGTCATAAACTATATTGGTTCTTAGTCGAATGTCACACCCACTTTTTTAAAATCAAATGACTGATCCGATTTTCACGAAATTTGACACACAGATAGTACCAGTGTTAGAGGTAATCATAGGCTATGGTAAATCTCGATTGGATGTCACGCCCAATTTTTACGCCTACTTTTCAAAAAAATATTTTTTTTTTAATTTTTTATGTTATTAATGAGGCTAATTTCACAAACAGATAGTGCTGAAGAGTTTTATAGTCTATGATAGATCTTGATTGGATGTCAAACCTTTTACAAACTACCATCTGTGTAGAAGGGGTTTCTTCTTTTTTTTAAAATCATTTTTGTCCGTTATTTAATTAACAAATTTTAATTAGCACAACATATATTTGTATTTACGTTTTCAGTTGTTATTTTGAATTCAGCTAAAATTCACTTACAATATTTAGTAGCTTAAAATTTAATCTGCCTCCTAATAAATATTATTTTCATTAAAACCTTTATACCATTTTCTTATTTTAAATAATAAAAAAAAAAACGTATTGCTAATATTGTCTTCGACAGAATTTTTGATCTAAAATTTGACTAAAATTTAAAACACAATAAATAAATCATTATAAAAAGTAAAATAATCATTATAAAAATATATCATTTAAAGTTATTTATGTAGGAAATTTTTTGCCTAACCAATTTATATATAATCAATATAAAAATAAATGTATATCATGTAATACTTTATTATGCATGAAACAAAACATTTTTAGAAGTTTCGTACCAGTGTAGATAGTGCTTTATAACCTAGTGTCTACATTAGGCAAATTTTTATCAAAACAAAAAAAACAATAATGAATACGCCATATTGTTGTTTTTGTGCAACTGTTGCCACCTTCCACAAATTCGCGTTAAGTTTGACGTTTGTCTTGGTAAAAAAAAATCTCTAATGTAGACACTATGTAAGGCTTTTAAAATCGGTGTTCCATTTTTGCAAGTGGCGTAATAATAACGTTGAGGAGCATTTAGCATTACTGTTAGAATGACAGCAGTAGAGTTCGTAACCGGCTGTGGCAAAACAAAATTAATTATTTTGCAAAAAGGATCAAATTTAAAAAAAATCCCTATTCAGCGAAATAAATTTGAATTTTGGAATAACAAGAACCATGTTAAAAATACTCCTGGGAAGGGTTTGCGAAAATAAATCAATTCTTTGTCCCATAGAATAGAAAAATTATTCCAGAAATGTGTGGGACACATAATACTACTATAATAATCATGATTTTATTATTTAAGAATTTAACAAATAATTAAATGAAAAATCTTGCAAAAAATATTAGGTAAAAAATAAGAAATTTTATAAAAAAATTGTGCTGTACCTATTTTAATGACCACATGTGTATACTTATCTAAAATTTTTTAAAAATTCAAGAAAATTTTATGCAAAACAATAAAAGTTTTATTTTCAAATAATTGCGAATATATTTATTTATTTATAAACCTATACAAAAATAGTATCCTTTAATACTATCCTTATGACTTTTGATTTGTTCCTTAACAGCATTTAGGTATGTGATCGTTTTCAAATCGAACTGTTTGAAAAGTTGTCGATAGATTTTAAAAATAGTTTTTGGAACAATGCTCTCTTTTCCTTTACAAGATGCAGCACTATTGAAAACCAAATATTATAATAAGATCTGATAAAAAGTGAGTTTACTGTAAATTTTATAAATAAAGAAAACAGTAAAATAAATACATCACACTTTTTCGATTTCAATTTGTATTGTTTCCGAAATCGATTTCCATCACATACCCGATCTACTCACATTTTCATTTTTATATTTAATGTATATCACTTAATTTCATTATATATAATTTAAATTCGTCATCTCATTTAAACTGAACAATTCTTTGTTGATTTTTTAACAATTTTTTTTCGACAAAAGCACTATTTTTTGGTTAAAAAAAGTTACATAAAAATTTTTCTCCGCTCTCTGTTAGTTTTCGAATTATAGGTACTGTAAGTTATGGTGTAAGAATGTAATTTTCTCCTTTAATGAAAATGA